>JAODTK010005611.1:0-340000 GCA_026419785.1 Sclerodactyla briareus | reverse complement strand
CACTCTCACTCATATACTAACAGTATCACAGTAAAGTACACATCTTGTCAGGACACGTGACCAGGGACACTGTGACAGTGATCCACAAACTTGAACCAGTAAGGGACCCATACCTTTGTGATCCAAAATGGGAAACAGAATGCCTACAAAATTGAATTTGCACTCAAAGTCTTGTAAAGCACAGAATCCAGAACTAAATCTGCTCAATGCGCTGCCAGGGCTAAGGAGCTCCAAAAAAGAATTACGTATATACAACAGAAATAGTGAGTTTAAGATTTTTAAGGTGCTAAGCGATTGGAGAGAAGTAGGTTGACGACAGACTCTCAATTTGGGTAGCAAACTTACAGCTGATCAGCAGTGGTGGCGAATAATGATATCCATAAAGATGGGAAACCATATGAACATGTACACACAGACCTCCAAGGGGGGGGGCAAGTGGAGGCAAAAAAATGTACTTCTGGGGGGGCACCACAAACATATGAGATGTTGAAAAAATGAGAGGAAGCATATATGTAAGAAGAAGCGATTCTCATGTCAAGAAACAGTGATTTATGTTCATGAATAGGGCTAAATTATCAGTTTAATATCATCTGATTAGCAGTTGTGGGATGGCGATGGGCTGCCTCTAACTCCATTGTCATGTGGGTATGTACGCGACGCTAGTAGTTTCCGGTAGGATCATCAAGCCAGAGCCTCTTGGAGGAAGGTCAGTTAGTAAATTCGTCAACTGCCACATAATGTCAGTTGGACCAAATAGCCCTATGCGGACCATCCAGGACCTGCGTGTCCAAATTAATGTGGGAATAAAGGCCGGGAATATCATACTCTCCGAACTGATGCCACAACAGGATTCAGGAGAAACCAAGTCCACACTTTCTTCCACTCCAATCTGGAGGTAGCAAAGAATACACACTATTTGAATGGAGTAATTAATGTCACATACTAACATTTTCTCATTTTTTCAGTTGAACTATCAAACCAGTGGTAAACTGAGAACGTACCCTTTCATGAACCGGAAAAGAGACCCCAGCGTCTTCGAGTGTATGACGTAGGGGCTTCCGATGGCCTGATGGTGGCATTTTAGGTCGCCTCAATCCCTTCGCAGCCGACCCCGTCGAGCCAAATCGGCCCGGTCCATCCACCTATGTGCTGAATCGTGCCAGGAGGGCGTGGCTTTACCCGTATCCGGCCAATGAACCTGGCGTCCGCATACCTCCACTTCTCGTCACGATCGTTTCCCCATTCGCACGACGAGGACTTCTACTCTTCTCTCATAGTCAACAACTCCACCTCCTGGCCAGGCGAAAACGTCCTTCTATATCGAAAGTGCGAATATGGGGCAAGGGGTTGAATGGAAGACTGTAGTCAGTTCCTATTCCCGGGATGTTATCTATTTTAAATTTTATATTTTAAATTTTCCAACAATATAAATCAATCCAATAACAAACTTTCCTCCCAAAGATACCAAAATTTTGAATTGCAGGGGGGTACTTGCTAGCCATTTTATTTATAATGTCTGCGATTTGAATAACTTACAGATTTCAATTACTTGTTTACATTCTGAAAGTCGTGGTTCCCGATATGATGATGACTTCCCACTATCTTCAAGCCATTTAGAGATTAGATTGGTTCCGAAATAAGAAGAAATCACCAATTGTTGTATTTCTGTTGCATTTTGTGTCAAAATTCTCGGAAAATGGATAACCAATAGGTCAATGATTGTCCGACTTATCTCTCCGGTTTTGTGAAACTTCTGTGTCGTTTTGTTATTTCAGCCACTTCCTGTATTTTGCAAAGGAAATCACACGAAACACTAGTGGTTCAGCTCATCCACAATTTTTTTTTTTATTTTTGACTAAATTTACCCCGACCTAGACCAAAGCATAGGTTCCCGTTTCCCCATAGAGAAGCTATCAGCAAATTTCAACCAACCGATGGTCCTATCGTGTTTACCATAAGCAGGATTTCATACTGAGAACTCTGGTGACGTGACCTCAGTGACCTCTGACGTCTGATCTGACCCCAAAACAATGGGTTCATATACTCGACATTAAGAACATAATACGAGTATAAAGCAACCATCTTGGTTGGGGTCCGGTCACGGCCATGCACACAATACCCACACACACACACACACACACCCACACACACACACACACACACACCACACCACACACACACACCACACCACACACCTATTCATGAACTGCAGATCTCCGACTCGTCAGGAACAAAAGTTCAAGATTCTTACCGGAGCTCTCGCTGGTCACTGGTTTCCCCAGTGTAACGATCAAGAATATGCCAACAAGAACCACATCTTGTGTCGCTTACTCCTGTAGGGAGAAACGGTATTGCAAACAACCCGTGACTTTCAATCAACTGGATATCAGTGTTTGGCCTAGCTTGCAGCAGAGAGATCCGCGCCAGGGCCATTTTGCCTGGTCCGTCAAATTTGTTACTGTATTCTGTTACAGTCGGTTGGAATGAAATGATGTCAGAAAGTTTTGAAAATGTTTATGCTAAACACGTTTTTGAAGTGAATGTTTCTGCACACTCCTTGCAACCCTTGGAAGGTGAGCTCCCCGATTAAGCCGTTACTCATTTCCTGGCTTTCCGCTTCCACTTTTTTAAAAAAAAAAGGTTCCAAATAATTGAGTACATTTTATACTCTGTATTGGAGGATATAGATTTGGAAAGCGACTTTTTGTTAGGTGACCAAACAACACCTGAAACTTCGTCAAATACAGCCCTGTATAGTTTTTTTACCTTATCGGTCCCGGTGGGCCGGATAAGAGTTTGTAGTCAGTATGCCATTCAACCGTATATTCACCGAGTTGCAATAGGAACGGTTGCTATGGAAACACTTGTGGTGGTTATGACCTATTCCTGAGGTACCCTGTGGTGAGCAGCCATGGGGTTGTTCCAGCAAATGTATGCAATTCTGAAGGTGTCCGTTGTGATTGTGTGTTTGTGTTTTTGAGTGTCTGTAAAGCTGCAATCTAATTTTGTAAAGAGTGGCTTAACATGGTCACATTTTACACAGGCCTTTATATTCACAAAACACCTCCCCTTTAGGCTCTAGGGTAGGATTCCCTAAGTGCGTATGCGGGGTGCGATATGAATATAAAATCAGAATTTCATGTTGATATATGGGAGTGAATGAGGTCAGGTGTACTGTACGATGATGCCGAAAGACCATATAAATCAGGGCATTTCATTTATCAGACATGATGGCATCATGAGGGATATATTCCATGGAATCCATTGCGATATGCGGCATCAATTCTGCAACGCCGCATTTGTAAAAGTGGTAATTTCGCCTACGCAGAGCCCGTTTTAATTCCATTTGGAATCAAGTTTGCCTCAGCCTATCTCTGCAAATTGAAAACAGCATATAAGAATACTTATTATTCATGGTGTCATATCGCAATCCGCATCCACACATACGGAATCCCACCTCAAAGTTAGATTCCAATAATACGGACATTGATTTCCAATCGCCTCTCCGTATACCATGGGCTGCCTGTATTCTGTTTTCACTCTATCCGCTTCTCTGTCAGCGTAAAAATCCGATTTTTACCTTTATATACCGCACCCCGCATCCGCAGCAATGGAATCCTACATTCAGGCGGGGATCCCATAGATGCGTTGTCGTATGCGGCAGACTTGAATGATGGCGACTCATGCGAGTAAGAATGAAACAAAAAAAAATCATACTAATAATAATAATAATAATAATAATAATAATAATAATGATAATAATATGTTAACTTATATAGCGCAACAATGTGGTAAAAACATGTCTATGCGCTATAAAATGTCTCAAAGGCCAGCGGGAAGAAATGATTTTTAAAGCTCCGCCTAACGCATCCAATATCGGCCTTCCTGATGCTGCGTGGAAGGGCCCGAGTTCCAAACCTGTGGGGCACTGGATCTAAACGAACCAGATCCCCTAACAGACCTGTATCTGGGGCACTGGAGCAGTGTAGTGTCATCAGAAGAACAAAGTGCACGGGATGGACTATGGGATAACCATGTCACTCAGATTCTGATGAGTTGTGACGTTACTGTCGAGAATTTCATACACAACCGAATGGGTTAACCAGTGTAACGCAACGAGATTGGAAGAAGCCCTGTCACGCTTGTGCCCCTTCGTGACAAGTCTAGCCGAGTTGTTTTGCAAACATTTGTAACCGGTGGATTCGTTTCCATTGGCAGTGCTCAAAAGTGATTACAATAATCCAGGCGTGACAGACGTGCCTGAATGAGCTGCAGTTGCGTTTTGCGTAGACAGGGACAAGATCCGTACAGCTAACAGCAAAATGGAAGGAACAATCTAAATAGAATGGAAAGAACACCGAGTAGGTGGGCCAAAATTACCACGTGTCGTGCGTGATGCGGCATTATTGTCACACATTGATTCTATGGCACATCTTCCAAATGAAGCAATTCAACGTTGTTCTTTTCCATGGGTTGCCAGATATTTATGGCCCTCTACATTATCATACAGTTGGATTCCTTCCAAATATCAACCTCTCTCGCAACGTCATGGTTATCACAGGGTGGTCGCATCTATGGAATCCATAGCCTTAAGTTACTGTAGAATGTTTACCCTTCGCGGGATTGTACAAATTTGACAGGGTTTCAAGTAGGTCGCAGAAACGACGACTTTTGGTGAGATCTTAGGGAATATGGAAGGGAGGGCGACCTTGAGGGGAGAAGGGGGGGGGGCGGAGAGAGGGATCTTAGAGGGGTGTTATTCGAAGACCTTACGATGATAAAAAGGAAATCGGAGTATTATTGGTTGGGGAGTTCCGCTATATCCAGGTAGCGGCGACGCGGGGCTACCCTGCGATTCGGGCGGCCGCCCCCCCCCCCCAGGAGCCAGAAAAAAAACGATGTATGTTATACAATCCCTAGTCCACGGGCAAGGTGAAGGGCATTTGAGAATAGATAACTTTATTCATGTCCGATCAAGCGATTGCATTTCTTATTAATATTTTCGGTCGTGGTTCACGAGGTATGATTGTCGTATGTCAAACACGGGAATAGTGACTGAAAAGGTCGTCCAGAATTAGGTTTCTAATGCAGACCTTTGCCGGGTTTCTCAGAAAGGACAATCTCCGCACCTCATGATCCTCGGCTACAATTACCTTAACTCTTCCTCTAAGTTTACCCACACATTGGCTCTGTTAACGATCGATTACTCTCCTGTAATTGTTCCCAATATTACTTCCTCAGACGGCTACCTGTACAAAGCCCCTCGTGGAGTCACTTTCCGGTTTCCCGCAAAGGTCAAGGCTCAAACGGCTGTCTTATACCACGTTCATTCACAACACACATTTATTGCAACATTACAAATGTAGGCAGATTGCGTGTTATTTCGTATTTTTAGGTATTTTCATGTATTTCAGGTTGCATTAACTATCTCGATCTTTGAACAAATCAACTATTTTGATCTCATTTTCTCGTCTCATCTCATCATTTATGGACATTCATGCAGACTGGAGACCCATGCATGATTACCCTGTAATTGATTAATTCTCGTGACGAAATTTTGCTTGTTATAATTTCCTGAGTAAATTATTGTACTGTTCAGTGGACAAGCTACTAATCGGTGGGGTCACTTTCCGGACAGCATGTCTAAATTCTAAGGTCAACGTCCATAATAGCCTATGTATTACGATGTATACAATCCTCTTTGTGATATTAATTCATGGTTACTATTCTGCCTCAATACCGTTCATGCATCGTGGTTACTGTTTTTCTCGGGTCATCTCTAAGCGATGAAGGTATGTCATGGTTTTGTGTGTAAAGAAATATTGACAAATATACCATCGTTCTAAAGTCTAGATCACAATTTGTTGTTATATTAGGTCGGAACCTTTCTGTCATGCATGCCTTGCTTTGGCAAAATAATTTTGCTGGCGAATTAGAGTTCGCATGATGCCCAGACTAATTTGCAAGCTCTTCAAATGGTTAATGTCGCAGCAAATGCCCCAACCACTATCGGCCGTAGGAAATCGTTTGCTCCCACCATTTTTATTTATGGGCCTCTGCATATTGTAATATTTGGTATTTATATTTGCGCCTCTCGGCTGAAGTGCTCAAAGGGATGTACCCATATTACCATGGGAACCAGGTGAGCACTCCGACGATCCCGGATAGTATAAGTTAATGAATTTCGGCGATTGACGGGCATGACGGGCAACTCCCCTCGGGTGGGGGGGGATAAAGATAAAGTCCCTTGCTCAGAATACACGGAAAAGCTAGTCGGTTTTCACGGACTTCAAACCCTCAATCTGTTGACCCATGTTGAGCTATATGATGTTGCTTACCCACACACAACTTTGGATCCTCCACCCCCCCCCCCACCCCCCCCCCCCCCCCCCCCCAAAAAACAAACTCTCAACTAGTTATTGTACCGTTGTGGTGGCAAGAATCGGCGAAGGGTTGTGAATCAGGAAGCGAAGTTTGTCTCATAATTAATCTAGATATTAGTGGAACTCGCCTCCAAGAGCAGCCTCCGAGATTATCCCTCAAAGGTCATATATATTGTCCTCCCCCTCTCCCCTGGAAACGCTGTCCCCTGGTTCAATAAAAACCGGCATTGTTGTGCCTGTTTGAAACTACTGATTATTCTGACCACTGTCGTATTCTCACTCCGTGCAGGATTTTCAACAAAGGTTCAGTCAATCTATGTCAGCTGATAAGAAATGTTTCATAAAGTGTGAGACGTGTAAGTGGCCCCCGGCTAAAAAATGCAAAAAAACTTTCTAGGAATGGAAAAGCTGTCACAAGTTTCGATGTTTCCCGTCAATTGGATAGTTCCAGATAATCCCGTGAAAATGATCGATACTCTACCTTATTAGAGACAGGGTGGTGACCTGAGCTATGAACTAACGAGGGTTGATCCCGAGGAATCCTTTCCATTTTGTTGAGTGGGTACTCATTCCATTGTTTGAGTGTGAGCACCATAGCTAATGAAAATGGAAAGACCAAACTGCTTAGTTTGGTCAGGTAGTTTGGTCCACTTTTCTGCATATAGATAGGATGGGCCTAAATGTTCCCCTAGCCTCGCTCGCCGTCGGCCATTTCCCAACCACCTGCTGTGAACACAAGGAAAGGCCTGAATATTTCCATGTAAGCGTAAAATGTTGAGCAGGTGATCAGAGAAACCTATGGTTTTCCGACATTCCCTATTACTGTAGTAAATCCCGCGCTGAAATTCCCCAGTAATTTGATGCGTGGAATATTCGGCATCATAGTTACCCCAAATATATTGCCTTTTGTCCGCGCCCGAGTGAGGAATAAAATAAGCCGTTCGTAACCCAAACTCGCCGGTGAACTAGGAAAGAAGTTGCATTTTTCTATTTTATTAATATGTTCCACACTTTTAATAGCAAGTTTTTTCCCCCTTAATGGAAACCTCGTTCATTTGTTTTCGGAAATCCCACTTATCCCCGGTCCCCCCCCTTCTATCCTCAAAAAAGGCATTATTGCCTCACAACACTCTAGACTAATCGACCAATGCTTTTTCCCGTGGGAAGTTCAACACACCATCTTCGAGATGAACACAGATTGCTCGACACGGATAAAAGTATAGTTATTTCAACCCCCCAACCAAAAGCCTAGTTTTTCAAACTCGTAGCGTTTTTTGTGGTAATAATAACCAGAGAGACGCCACGGCGGGGGGGGGGGAGGGGGGGGAAGACAGGGAGGGGAGGCGGGGGCAGGGAGGGCGGCCTGCCCATCCCTATGGGTGGGGGGTTTTGGGGGCCGATAAATGAAATCGACAGAATATGTTTTTAACTGTCACTTTTCGTCTGGTGGGTGAAGTGTCAAATACGTTATCCAACTTGGGGTTATTTTCTATTCGTCTCATCGAGACATCAAATCGGGACTCAAACTGTTGCTGTATAATTAGCGTTCGCAAATGTTCTATGTTTCGTTTTTAGAATTATGTGGTCATCATTAGCCACCGTTTGGTTAATATTAGTGTGAAAGACTCAATGTACTTGTCAAACTTCCAAATTTTTTTTTAGAGTGTCCGGCTGAAGGGTAACTATCAGTTTTTTTGCGCTTGATATATGGGATATTCCGCTTGAGACTGCTCTATTGAATTTACATAAAAATTAACTAACAACTGGTCATTCTGCTTTTATTATTTACCACCATCTTTAGCATACAAATACATGCATTTTTTTTTTTCTAAAAAAAAAAAAAAAATAAGCTGCCACTGTTACAGAACGTAGGTACAGTGTCATCGGGTTTCTTTTTTTCACGGTGTGTTATCGAATGAAAATAGGACCTGCCCTGCCTGCAAAAATTTGTCTGCATTTTTTTTAATTTTGTCCAGAAAATTATGGATTTGTCAAAACTCCGTTGACGTGGATACATTACAAAGTGGTACAAATGTGGGCACCATTTTGCATCTACAAGCAGTATTAATGACTCAGAAAATCCCAAAAGACCCCAGACGCAAAATTCCTTTTAGACCCCTCCCCCATGTCAGACAATTCCATGCCAAATCCCCCACCCCCCCCCCATCGTAAATAACCTGGCGCCCGCCCCGGGTCCTGACAATAAACAGACAATACGTTTGTCGCAATCCTCAGAAAATAATGGACGCTCCGTTTGCCATGATATCACAGGGAAAAACAATTGCTCGTCGATATATCGGAAATCATTACACTGATATATCATAATGAACGATATACCTACATGATAATGACAGGAACGAGGTCTTCGTCGTGATACCGTGGCAAAAGACGCAGTCGCTCTTGTTCGGCCCATTTGCTAACAAACGACAATACTATGGAACGCCGAATGCGCCAAAAATTATGCTGGCTTCACTCGTTCTGATATGTTAATCTTAAGCGGAATAACGACCTTGAAGTCATTATTCCTCTATGTTCCAAGCCACATAATGACAAAATTGCTCGTTTTATCGACAATAAAATCGGTGAACGAAAATGATCGCCGTTTGCACCAAAATTCAAGGCAAGTCATGGTATTACCCGTCACTTTTCAGTGCCGTAATAATGAAGTTCCTTTAGTCATTATTGCACGTCTTATGCCGTAATACGACCTCTTTTTCATTGTCGTATATTTCTTCGTAGGCATAATAATGACTTATGTTGCCGTTATCCTCTCTCTCAATTCCTAATTATGACTTAGTTTCTCGTTATTCTGACTAACCCGAATTCATAAAAATGACTTAGCTACTGGTCCTTATTCTCCTCTCTCAATTCCATAATAATGACTTAGTTTCTCGTTATTCTGCCTAACCGATTCATAAAAAAGACTTAGCTGGTCTTATTCCTCCTCGTCTACAAGTCTAATAATGACTTGTTTCCGTTATTTGACTACCCGTTCATAAAAAGGACTTCTTTACTCATTATTCCGCCCTTCGCGATCCATAAACTGACTCGATTTATCATTATGTGGCCTGGAAAGTAGACAGCATGATGAGTTCTAGGTCGTTAGTCCGCTTACGCGTGTCGGTTGAAGTATGAGCAGCATAATGACTAGCAGTACATTCACTTATTGACCGTAAAATGGGCGCCCTTCCAAGCATAGGTGGCGCTCTTCAAATTGAGCGCTTTCACGGGAAACAGGGTGTGCCCGTTGGGGGTTTTCGCTGCCAATAATGGAAAATTTTGCGTTTCGTGTGGAATTTGTGGAAATTTTGAAGGAAAACGCAAAATCACAATTGGGATTATTTGAGTGTTTTCTTTGCTTTTCTTATTCATCAGAGCAATAATTTCATTTCGATTCGTTGTCGATTTGGTTCGGTATGGCTTCATGGAAACCCAGTTACCTCAAGATTCGCTCCATGTCTGAATCTGAAGTAGTACCGTCAAGTGGCGCGGAAGCCTACAATGGGGGGGGGGGAAACCAAACTTGTGATGAATTGTTGCCGTGTACTTTTGGTGGCGCGGATGGCTACCAGAAATTGTGTGTTTTATTAACCTCCTAGATGGCCGGAAACGGCACTTCCTGAGGCCGTTTGTGAGCTATTTGTACCCAGTCATAAACTGTCGCAAAATCGTAGTTTCTCAATAAAATTTATGTATGAAGAATGTTAATGCATATCAGGGGGCTTGGAGACAGAATTATCGCTGATGGAGAGCCCGGGGCAAAAGGGATGTCACACCTTCGCACCCCCGCCCCCCCCCCCCATCTAAGAAAATCGATTTCGCCCTCATTACGGTGAATTTCCAGTGCCATGATCGGGACGGGGTAATTTTGATGCTCACTCAGTAGCCACTTTCCCGCCCCCAGTTGGCCATTCAACTTGTGGTAACGGGTAGCGTATCGGACTTGCAGTCTGTTAGGGGTTTAGGCGACTCCCGTAGTGCGAACGAAAACAAACACTGGAAAATGATTAAACAGTTTAAACACTTGGTTCCTCGAAATGTAATTAAGAATTGTAAAAAGACACCAAAAGTGGGACAAATTGGGGTCTTTTAAACGTACGTAATAATTTATAAAATAACGAATCGATTTTCTTAGATAGGGGGGGGCGGATGGTACGAAGGTGTGACATATCTTTCCCCGGTCTCTCCCTCAGCGGGAATTTGCTGTCTCCAAGCCCATCTGATATGGATTATCATTCTGCCTACCTACATTTTTATTAATAGCTACGATTTTGCAGACATACCCCAGTTTTATGACTGGGTACAATATCTCCACATCGATGGGCATGCCGTTTCCGGCCATCTGGGAAGTTTATAAAAACCCAAATGCCTGGTACGATTTGCGCCAACCAATGGTGGGTCCGCTTAGATATTCACACACAACAATTCATCGAATGTTTGGTCTGCGTCCTCCCCCCCCCCCCCCTCCAAACTGTGTAGGCTTCCGCCGCCACTGCAATGTGACTACATCAGCATCAGACTATGGAGAGAATCTTTGAGGTAACTGGGTCTCCGGACGCCATACCGAAGCCAATCGACAACGAATGGACATGTAATTATTGCTCGATGAAAACAAAGAAACACCAAACAACAGCCATTGTTGATTTTGCGTTTCCTCCTTTCAATTTTTTCCAGCCAATTCACACAAAACGCAATTTTTCCATTCTTGGGGGTATTCGAACACACCAACTGGCAACCCTGATGTTTGAAAATTGAAGCAGTGAGAAAAAAATCTCTTCACCTCCTCTTTTTCCTTCCCGGGAGAGGGCGCTCTCATTTTGGAAGGAGCCGCCCAACTATTCTTGGAAGGTCGCCAATTTTACATGCAATAAGACTTATACTCCTAGTCATTAATGCAGCCCTCACTTTCTTTCCGACACGCGTAAGGCGTAATACGACCTAAACTCATAATGCTGTCTACGTTCCAGGCCACATCATGAGTATCGAGTCAGTATTATGGAGTAGAATGGCGGACTATGTTAATTAAGTCCTTTTTATGAATCGGGATATGCAGAATACGAGAAAGTAAGTCATTATTATAATTGAGAGAGGAGGACTAAGGCCCACTAAGTCCATTATGTATGAACGGTGATAGGCGGGTAATAACGAGCAACTAAGTCATTATTATTCCCTTCGAAATAGACCGAATAATGAGAAAAAAGTCGTTATTTGCGGCAGGAACGGTGCAATAATACTAGACTCATTATTACGGCAGCACTGAAAACTGGACGGATAATACCATGACTTGCCTTAATTTTGGCGCAAGCGGCGATCATTTTTCGTCCCCCGATTTTGTTGGCGATAGAACGAGCATTTTCTCATTATGTGCTTGGGAACCTAGGGTGGATAATGACTTCTAAGGTCGTTATGCCGTTAAGATTTCACTGTATCAGAACGAGAAAGCCCAGCATAATTTTTGGCGCATTCTCGGCGCGTTGCCATACAATACCCCTTCATGGGGCAAAATTATAAGCCTGTCAATCAGTCCATGGGCAGCCTTCGCTTCGTTCCCCTTGACGTAATAATACTATGTTCTGCAGGTAAATCAATCCCTCAACAAGCTAACGGGTGGTAAGATATGTAGTATTTCACTCACGTAGTAAATTGAGAAAATTTGTTATATGAACACTCATTGTGGCTTGAAGAGAAAATGCAAATGATGGTTTCCAATACACCCACTGGGTACTTCCATTCTCTACTTCGATATTGTAAAAACAATCAAATAAATCTGATCTTGTGATGACTGTATTGAATACCGATTGCCTACATCAGACTCATTCCTCTCCATGAGTATAAACGGCCTCTCATTGACCATGCTGGATATCTGTTGTCATAATGGCATGCCCTACCCATGGATATTTTTTTCGAGTCGGTTCTGGCACGTTCTTCACATGCATTGAGCATTTACATTGACTGAAGAGGCGATGGCAGCATATGCTGTAGGCCTAACTGTTGAAAAAAAAATGAAAAAATGATCTGGATCTGTTGTAGTCGGCAAAACATCATTGGACGCATCACGCCAACAATGAGGGTCAGGAAGCTGATTACTTGTGGTCTGGATGGGTAAACTCCCTCAGTTCAAACTCGTTTAGGGGTTCACTGTTACAACCTGGGATGGTGAACAATTCTAATCGTGTATGGTAGCCGGAAAAGAAGAATGTTGATAGGCTAACTTGTTACAATGTTGGCTGAATACACTTCTGGGTATGTCCTCTTGTAACACGTTCGTTCCAGGTAACACAATTCGAGAGAGGTATGTCGACAAGATGGTTCCCCATTCTATACAACATTGTGACGCATTTCGCCCATCTTTCTATTTCAAGCGGCTCCCAGTCAAGTTCTTTAAAGATTCTAGTAACAGTTCCAGGTTCTCTAACAGTATTTGTGACTTGCAATTAGCAGCTTGCAAATGTATATTATTTTGGAGCATCATAATTATATCCCCGCGACACTGGAAGTGTCCGGGGATATTATGGATTTGGGTGTGTTGCCGCCGCCGCCGTCCCAGGCTCCGCCGCTGGAACTTTAGGCGTTAGGCGCAATAACTCTTCAAAGCTTCATCCCATTGATTCGAAACTTGGTACACAATGTCCGCCGTAGTGAAATCTCCGTTGAGTTCGAAGTGGGCTTCACTGCAATGCTGGGGGCCGCTAATTTGCATAATTTACGCGGAATTTTTCAAGTTAGTCGGATTTGAACGGAACTTTGTGGGTAGGGACTATAGTTGATCCCGAAAAATGTGGGGGTCATTTCAAGGTCATCGGAGGTCAAATTTGCATACTTATGTGATTTTCCAAACTTTGTCAGAACTGACGAAACTTGGTAGACGGGGACTATAATTGACCCTGAAAAATGTGGAGGTCATTTCAAGGTCATCGGAGGTCGAATTTGTATAATTTATGCGATTTTCCAATGTCAGATTTGAACAAAACTTAGTGGATGGTGGCTACATTTGTTCCTGACAAAGCTAAAGGTCATTTCAAGGCCACCGTGGGTCAGATTTGCATATTTTATGTTACTTTTTTTTGGTTACTTCCATGAATTACAACGAAACTTGGTGGATGAAGGCTATGGTTTCTGATCGGAATGGAGGTCTTTATGTCAGATACTTCTTCCCAATGATTGCTCAAAAGCGGAATAAAACGTGGGCGGTTTACCCGCCTACACATGATGTTCCCGTGACGGGCTACACTGAAAGGCAAGTAATTGCATTTGTATGTGTAACTTGGTATCAGCAACTCATAAAGTTACATACTGTTATTTTAACTTTAAATTATCAAGTTGAGGAGACAAATTCTAGGTAAAGCACCGTGATGTGAAAAGTGCAAGTATGTGTGCATGTAGTATCAACGCATAGTGTAATCGCCTTCCAGCATGCGTGTGGGACACAGGGGCGTACCCACGGAGGTGGGTGGTTGGCGGTTAGAACTTCCCCCCCCCCCACCCATGTGATAAGAAAACAATAATACAAAAACTGATTTTTTGCAGTACAGTAGAGGTTCTGCAGCTGTTATTAAGCAAATATTGGCAGCAGCATGTTGTCTAGGCCCATAAGTGTACTCATGTTGCCAATAGGATGGTGAGGTCATTAAGGAAGTGCGTACTTCTTTTGGGTGCGATCTCAACCCCCCCCCCCCCCGACAAATCTCTCAGTACGCGCCCGGGGGGACATTTTCCTTCTAGGCTATAGGTAGGGTAGCTGATGCCGAAAGTCGGTTGTACTTGCTTGCACAATAGACAATAGCAAAAGGTACAAAAACTGACGTAGTGATTACCCCAATATTCTGCATAGCAGCTTCGAGTTCAAGGGATTATAGGATCACACGGTATACCTCTGTTGAAGCAATTCAAAAGGGCATTTCGGAAATACCCTTTTGAACCGAACCATCCATTCAACCGAAATTTTATACCAAATGATTGTGCGACGTTCAGTACAGTACTTTAACTGTCTACGCAACATGAAAATCCAGTCACGCAATCCGCCTATATATCAATCTGGGCAACGCGTTCTGGGCTTCCTGAACTCGCTATACTGTCAGGTAGTCAAGTAGTAGGATTGCTAGCTTGAGTCTTGGTCTTTCATATTCTGAAACCAGCCGGTTTCAATGGTCATGTAAATCTTGGACTTTTGGTACTCTCTGTTTATTATAAGGCACGCCAGAACGAAATGTTTACGACCTGATGTTCATCATCTGCTTTTGCAACTTTCCCTTTTGTGACGTCACAGTGGGGTGTAATAAAAGTAATCTACATTCACCACAAGTCTCAATAATTTTTTTTAAACCTGAATATGTCTTTTCGTCTTCCTATTTTTAAGGCGCAAAACTCCAGCTTAGCTATGTAGAGTCTATTGGAGCTGTACCTCATACCGTCTCCGTGGCGTTATGTTTAATTAATGATGATATTTAGTTAATTAAGGAAAAATAACACTGCAACATGATAACAGTTACTTTCCAATTCGCTATGCGTGTTCCGGTAAGTCCTCTTTTCACCTGGGCTAGTTCAAGGGAAAGATGTTCCATGACCAATAGACAAATCAGCTGATCGTTCAATAAGTACTGAATACTCAAGGTTATGAAATAATTGCATCGCGATACGGGTCGCCTCGTTTTTATTCCACTATGATATAGCTAACAGAGCGGCGCCAGGATTTGCCTAACGAGGGTACCAAATTCCTTGAAGATTCCCCGGTCCCGAAATCTGTTAACGTCAACCTGACACTATCCCAGGCACCATGACCTACATTTATAACGTTTTCATTTTGCCTTCCCTTGAGTTTCTCCCCAAAATTGTCATGATTCCCAACCCCTTGGCTTTACCAGTCACTCAGCGGCTGTTGGGTTGTTGAGTTGAAAAGCGGGGGGTAGAGGGAGCATTGCTGACGGGGCGATCGAGTATGACTTTCGTAATTAATAGAAGGCGACAAAAGCTGAGAATTATGTTCTGTTCGGAATATGAAGACACTGTTCGAACACTGCGCTTTGGTATGACATTGAACATAATATAACCTTAATCGACTCAACAGGTGCACTGTAAATTCGGTCGGAGAGCACCGGTGTGACTAAATAATAGGTACCCATGTCATCATGTCAATCTACAGCACAACCCTATGCCGAGTGCCGTCTCGAACCGTAGGGCAACTACCCCCGTACAGTTACCCCAACTGTAATTCCCAACCCCCTACCCTATCCCTAACTCTGACCAGCTATACATCAGCGATTCAGCCGGAGTCAAATTATCAGATCGTTCAGTACAATTTAAAAGCAATTTACTCACTCATAATGTTTCTCAGTGACTGCATACAAAGCTCGCCTGTCCCTAACTATTCGATTCTTCCATTACGAACTAAGTTCCCTCTGCTCCGAATGGTGTTACAATAAGTACTAATAGAAGGCTATGCTGATAACCTCGCTGTCTTACACTGAGAAAGAATACGAAGCTTCCGTAGACTATTGCCTACAGGCTTCAGGCCGGCGAACCTTCAATTCGAGAAATTCCAAGGCGTCTGGCAGCAAACTTGTACGCCCAGGGATGAGCAAGTGCAATGACTCCCAGATAACCCCGCAGTGACTCAAATCAATACTTGCAATCATTAGATAGCATCTACCGACTCGATGTACGTAGCCCTACGAGTGTTATGCAGGCTAGGTACCGTAGGTCCCTGGGACATTCAAAGTCAGCTGGGCACAGAGTCAATAGCGGTCCGCTGTTAATACAATTTTAATTCGATTCCAACTGCATGCTTGCAGAGACGAATTCGCACTCCCCGATTGCATCAAGTCAAACTAAGTATCCGCAGCATATACTCTGGCAAAGCAGATAGGGGCTCCCTAATCCCCTTAAATCCGCTAATCAGTCCGACAATCAATGCTCGTTGTAGCTCACCAGCTCACTATGTTCAATAGTTAAAGGGCAACTGCATGATGATTTATAAAGGGACTGATATAATAGCTGGATAAAAACTGAATGCCGTCAGTCCAAACCGGAAGTTCATACGACTCTCCGTTACAGACTTATTGTCTTTTGAGTTTGTGTATTGTGAAGCATGCGTATTGCCCAAGATGGAAAGGCATCCCATCATGCAATAATATTTGATGTCATACTTGCACAACCCTGCAACATTCTTTGTTTTCTATTGAAATTCAAACATTAATTTCACTTCGAAAAGCATTTAGTCTATGAGAAAAGATTGCTGTAGTGGGCTGGTAGGTGTTGATGGTTACTTGGTGAGAGAAAAACAACAGAACTTCTGCTGAATGTTGACTTTTTCAACAAAATGAAACAATGAAATACATAACCTACTTTCCTGTGTTGTCCATGTGTGACGTCATGCGTTATTGCGCAATTGAGATTCTCCCCCAATTTCTCTACTTAATGGCCCAAATTTGAAGGCCAATAACTCCACATAGGAATCTCGTAGTGAAATGGGGATTGGACCTATAGCTTTTTCATTCTCCTCGATATAACCTCTGTTGTATCCAAGCCTGCAGTTGCCCTTCAATAATATGGAAAGCGATAGTATACAAAGGGAAGATCATTTTCCAACAAACAAACAGACAGATACACACGCGTTTGAGACATTACCTTGAAGATGATGCTATGCAATTTCAAGCTGTGAAAAATGTCAAAGAGGAGGCGGCATTGTATTTGGACCGTTTATGTACATGTTAATGTTGTATTTTCCCCCTGGAAAATTACCCGATCAACTGTTTTGGTGGAACTAATAAAATCTAGCATGATCTAGGGTTTTAGTTAGTTCGGAATTTTATTGGAACTATCTACGGCTGAATTCGGCCTACCTCGATCCTTTCGATCGTGTGTCAATCAGCCGTTCCCCCTAATGTCCACACTAATATGGTGCAGCGAGAGTGACCCACCTGATTAGTACAGAAGAAAGTAATATTTAACAAGTTCTCGAGTTCCCCGTTGCTTCTGCCAGTGGATGGTCTGTCTTTCTGAGTCCGTCTGGCCAGGCCCGCTGGTGAGGCTCAACTCGAAAATGCTCAGCGGCGCGGATGGAATCCCCTTTTGTATCTCAGCGACCTTAGCCGTGTCGCTCCTTGTTTGGATAGAGTGACGTCACGCGCGCAAGTTACTGCTTGAACTTGGGGCTATTTCCGATATGCTGAATCCCTTTGTAGAGGTGATTCAGGGGAATAATACCGGTATATTTTTTTTGCAGTGCCCCTCATCGCGAGCGACTTATTTTTCCTCGGGTCAGTAGGGGAAAGTGGCCAATCAAATTGTTGGTCTCGAGAAAAAATACTGCTGCCGCTTTGTGAGATTTCAACACCAGAGTATATTGAGGACCGGTCATGATTTTCCCACGTGGATGGATAATCATAGAATTCCTGGTAGAGTAAAAATGCGGTGTTTTTCTTGCCCGTACAAGAGAAAACGAAACGGTGTATCGTTTTCACATCTTGACTATTACGCTGTATGGCAGGACTTATGATAGGCCTAGCACATGATACTTATGACTTAGTAACGTCGAATAGGCAATACCGTCTGGGAGCAACTGGCGAAAAGCGACGTTGTCCTTTTCATGAAGTCACGACGAAAAATCGAGACGGTATATCGTCACTATGATGTGCTATTTGATAGAACATTAAAGGGCAACGGTCATTAAACAAATTTGCTCCACTAGCACAGGTGAAAAGATGACGTGTCAACATCCCAACCCCCAAATTTGAAGGTTCCAGCATGTTACATTGTTGAGATATTCCAATTTACTTTTGAGAAATTTGAGCCTGAATCTAAGCCAATCTTCGGGGGGGGGGGGATGCAAAGGCCCGCCATTTACCTTACACAATGGATGCGTTTCTGTGCCATGATAACAGAAGACTAAAGAAGGTATATCCACTTAGAAAGTATGGAGATCGGCTTCAATATGTTTTGTTGAAAGATTTTTTTTTTTTAATTTTTTATTCAGATCCCATTCATAGTTTGTTTGGTACAATATTTTCCAAGAGTGAATGTTTTACATTGACTTTGTATTATCCTGCGGTTCTCCCAATGATGTCACAAGGTGAAATTTTGCAATAGGCTATGTGTCTGATCGGTACACTCGAATCGACTAAAACTCGGTCTGGATTTTCGGCTGTCATAAAGTATGAATAAAAGTACTAGAAGTCCAGTAATATTTTCATGACCATTGACCTTTAGCCTGTCAACTCTGAGATACGGTGTGACATTTCACGTCATGACGTCGCTACGAGGGGCATCGCCCATTGTTCCTCAGGTCAGGTCTTTTGAGACGATAAGCATGTTCATAAATCCATCCTCAGCCTATATGATGTAATAGTTTTGAAATGTATATGTATATTTTCAGAGTTTTTTTTTTTTTTTTCGCGTAGCCAACACCTATAAAGACAACACGAACACGATCGCCCTTCCTGCCACAACGCACAAGATAGAGGGACAGGGTGTAATACTGTGTTTAATACCTCACTCAAACGCATTTAAATTCCTGTAGCATGTATATGCTCAATATGTTTTGAAAGGAATGTATTCTATTCCATAGTCCAATCTAATCTCAACTCAAGTACCCCCAGGTCATATCTTTTTTATTTTTGGATTTCTGTACCCTATGGCCCATCTATCGTACTTTCTTTGCTTTTCCCTAACAGGGCTCAACTACGTGTAGAAAAAAAACAAATAGCCCACATCCCCTACTCGACTATGACGTAGGCCTATAGGTAATATAGGGTACACGAAAGATTATTCTTGCTCGTTTCGGCCACCATGACAAACGGATGGCCGGCGAAATGGAACGTCGCCACACGTGCAATATGGAATGACAGTGACAATGTCTCTATGTAGGCCTATACAGTGATGCGTGGTATTTTTGCTAAATAGCCAGCCGTCGGCCTCGTGCGATTCATTTTTTAGTCATTCTCAGTCATCCAAATCTTAACATCAGCAAGGCAAGCGGCTTATCAGAAAACTATAGATTCATCATGACAACTAAAAGACAGATATAAAGTGATCGTCAGCATAACACATATACAAATAGGTGAGTGCATTATGAATATTCAGCCATAGTACTGGCATAGGCAGTTATTAAAGCACAGGCTCAGGACCGGACAACGAGCCTTGGGGACACCAGATGCAGAGGCAGTTGGTTAACAGAAAAAATGTGTTCTGTGATTAAAACTTAAAAGATCTATTAATCTAAAAATGACTTGAACCAGTTTTAAAAGACGTGCCTGAACTCCACCTAGTTTTTAAGGGACATCTAAAAATACGATGGTCACCGTGTTCAAATGCAGGCGCTCAAGTCACTAAGGACCATAAATAAAATTATTCATAGCTCAATTGGTAGGCGCTTGCACGCGAAACTGAGGTACGCGGCTCGAATTTTGTTGGAGCCATAGCTTTTTTCACCGCTTCCCGGTTTCGACCTATCCAGTGTCTCTCTCTCTCTATTATATATAAAAAAAAAAATCATCGTTGGAGTGTGACCGAGCTTCGGAATATGCAAAGTTATGGTGTCCGCTTGTTCTCGCTGTTGTTTTCGCCAGTTGACCATAAAAAAACGGTTTGATATCAAATTAACGGATCATCTTATTGTTACATCCGTCCGAAAGGGATACTTTGGGTCACTTCCAATTAATGAGAACGACGTACCGGACCCCCCACTTTGTCCGAAATGCATTGACAAGAGAGCTAATAACAACCACAGTTGAGCATGCTGTCGGCACCACTAGCCAATTAGAATATCGAGGTCACACTGGGAACTAATAACAATAACAGAAACGAAACTGTGTGGGATTACGTGCCAACTGATAGCTATGGCTAATAAAGGCCAAAACAGAAAACTTGTATTACCCTTATTAGATCCTGGCGGTGTACTTAAACTTTCGATATAGTCGAACTACAACTACTGCATAGTGCCACCATTCTTGATGCTATTCCCTAAATACTTGTACGTATCTTCTGGTGGAGAACTGCATAGTTAACAGTGTATCCACAGACTTAATACGTAGACGTAACTTCGCCCATATTTACCGTGCAACAATTTGCAGGCACAATGGAACAGCGCGGAGCATAACTGGGAAATGCACCAAAAATGAAAAAACGGTTCGCGCAAATGGGACAATGCACAGTCGTCAACCAACGAGTTTTCGATAGCCAGCAGTGATACGCCAATTTTGCAGCTAAATTACAAAATATTGAGGAGGTGGTGCCTATACGATTCCGAGATCGATTTTCTGTGAAGAATTTATTATTCGGGGAGATTTTGTGGATAGTCCCCCGCAATTGTGCCCTGTTCAGAATTGCAGGGGGGGGGGGGGAAAAACAAATGTAGGACAATCTGGTGGGTCTACCCCTTCCACACTGATACAGGTCAAAACAAGAGTAGTACTGGAGCATACATCTAGGCTTAGCGTGAGGCCTACGTAGCTTGCCATGTGTGGCCCGATGCGAAGAACTACATAGGCAGGCATACTCGACGACCTTAGGTGAATGATATGACATGTCAGACATGACCAAACTCTTTTGCATCTAGGTTAGCACAATTACCTAGCACAGACAATATTCAAGTCAGTGGCACTGGCTTGGTGAAGAAGTATTGCACACCATATGGAAGCTTGATTTGACAAATGGTTCTAGAACCTGGCAGAGACAAAAACAAATTCATAGACCACATGGGATGAACTGCAGATTAATACCCAGAGTCAAAAGTAAGTCCTGGGGGCGGAACGATGAAAATGCAGCTATGTCTTTAGTCTACTCCACGGGTGCGTTCAAAAAGGAAGTAGGCCTCTTAACACAAAAAAATACAAAACGAAAACTTGAAGCAGAGCAGCGGCCACCTACAGGAGTGCGGCTGCTGGTGCGGCAAAGGAGGTCGCTTACAGAGACTGCGACACCCCAATATCACTTGGATATACCTCTTCATTTCCCCCACCCCACCTACTCTATCTACATTTCATGAATTGCTGATGAGGTAGTACATTTTAAAACCACAAGCAAAATGAAATTAACAGGGGAAATTAACAGGCCAAAAAGCTGTTGATGTCATGCAGGGGACATGCCATAAGTGAGGTATGAAAGTGTTTTTAGGGCATCACGTGCTGCATGCAGGAACTCTGGACCCTCCATCGGGGGCAAACTCCATGATGCGCCGCCGCCGCTGCTTTGAGGATCTTCTCGTCTTACACTACCTTTAGAGGGTCTTGTTTTGAGGTTTTCAGGATTTTCAGTCCTTTGGTCTTCCTTCTGGCGGTCTGAGTGCCTGATGTTTTTTTCTTTAAATAGTATACTTCCCGAGCAGAGGTCATCCTATCCAGGCCCAGCAGGGGGCGAACCCTGATGCTGCACTAATAATTGTCAGCTGCGAATATACTCCGAAGCTAAATCATTCGAATGTAAATTGGGGAAGATTGATCAATTGATTGTAATTCAGTCAGTTTATTGGCTGCAACAAACAAAAATTGTGAGTCCCATCTGAACACCATACATTCTAATAGTGGTGGGTACAGGCAATGGCCTGTAAATGATTATGCATAAAATATTTTTAATTTCATTTCTTTGGTCAGTATAGTCTAGTGGACTAATTCGCTGGGAGGTGGGCATTATCCTCAGTGGGCCATCCACTGCTGTACAACATCATAGGTTGTCCCTCAATTACTTTGAGGCGAGATAAAACGAATGCATTGTTTTCATGTCGCGCTTGTCTGCCTATAAAGTGATATAATCAGTCTGAATGAAATGTCTGAACACAGCTGCAAGGGGCCAGCTGGCCCAGTAAAAGGCTATACATATGCCAAAAAATCCACAACATTAATCTAATCAAAACTGGAGCAGAGTGGGTTAAGCATAATTGTTTGTAAAGGCCTGTACCATGTTTTTCAAGCCCTTCTTAGTTAGGACCTCTTCTTGCTCCCTTCTCTTACTCCTTTGATCAGTCCGTAAAATGTTAATTTACCTACCTCTTTGATATATTACTCACTTGTCTGAACTATGGGAGCATTTCACTGCAATTTTAAGGACTTTGTGAGCAGTGTCTGGGGGTCAAAGGCCTCTAGAAAACCCTAAAACAGGAATGACTGCTTTTTGCAGCATGTGAGTGATCCTTTTTATATTAGGTTGATTAGATATTAGATAACACAACACACTTTCTGGATTATAATACAGGAAATACAATAAATTATACACTGTTTTGATTTATGGTACAGTGTATTTTACCATCTTTCTTAGAGATGAGATTAACAAATATCCCTAGAGACTGCATGTATACATATTGAAGAAATAGGATTAGCATAGTGATTGGTACAGTGCCTATAATGACCACTACGAGAAACCATTTGGTTGGACATTTCACTGCATGAATTATACAGTGGGGAAATTAGCTATGGGAGAACTTAGAGGTTCGTCTAGAATTATTAATTTACATTAATAGATGTTAAAGAGAGGACTAAGTAGAGGTTTAAAATAATAATCGTGGATTTTTATCAGCAAATCTATTGATACTTTGCAGGTCCTTTGGGTGAATCCTTTTCCTGAACAAAAAGTCTTTTTTTTTAATGGTTTCCCTGAATACGCCAAAACGGGAAATAGTCAATTTCCTTGCAAAAAAACCAAAGGGTTTATAGCTTTATAGTCTATATCATACCCATACATATACCCATATCACATAACCATGGGCTAACACATTAAAGTCCTCAGTAATCATGTTCTTGATAAAATTATTAATATCAACCCTATCCCATCTTCATAACAAAATTCCTAAGTTTCAAACATATTCAAATTACTGATTAATAAATAGTATAATTATTCTTAAATAAAATCTACAACAACTTGAGTAGTGGTATGTATATATAATATATATATATTATATATATAGTCTATATATATAATATATATATATATATATATATATATATATATATATATATATATATATATATATATATCTATATATATATATATATATATATATATAATATAATATATATATATATATATATATATATATATAATCTATATATATATATAATGCATGAGGTTTAAAAAAAAGGTTGTTCTGCTCGAAATTATACATCTACATTCAAGCCAGAATCTGTTCATAATTGCTGAATGTTAGACATAATTTGACAACATGCTATACCTTGTGATTCACTATGTTTGAACAGCCACGAATTTTGCGGATTTGATTTGATTTTCCTTCCCTCACCTTTGATCCGTGATTTTTCTGTTGCATGAAGTTAGCCAGGTGATGCATCATTTGGATTTTAATGTAAAATGATGACAGTGTCTTGATTGAAGCAAAAATATGGTAAAAATCGCAGCACAGTCAAACATGGTTCCATAGAGGTCATTCAAAAAACCCTTTGGCTGCAGTCTCCTCAAGTACAGTTAAACATGTGGCATGTGAAAGATGGCTGATGCAAGTGCGTGCGAGCATGAGGAAGGCCTTGTGTGGAGGCGAGCAATTCTTGAAACACATTTTTCTGTGGTAATATTTTACTCAGCTGAACAACATCATTTGAAGTTTGATCAGTCCACCTTAATCCTTAAATTAGCCTAATCAGGCTGATACATATCGGCCTACTGTATTATCTTGTAGACAGCCGCTATCTGGTCAACTGATAGGCTATAGCTTGCACTAAACTATAAGGCTTACCGGCGGAAACTCAAACCCACCGCATTTTCTGTACCAGGTCACGTTTGTTTCTGACAGTTTAGCTGAAGCAGCTAGGCTCGTACTGTTTCGACTCCAATCATGCAAAAGTTTTCTCAGTCACCGGTTGACGATTTATCGTTTACCACCTGAGTTCGTCTTTCGCGTAGCACAGTCAGGCAGATGCACATACGCCTTGGGCTAGTGAGGCCTAGGCTACTTACAGACTCATTGCCGTACTTGGTATGTAGTGCCCATATCGCGCAACTGGTTTTTGTCAGTTAAATAATTTCACTCCGAATATTTCGCCAGTCAAAAAGCTTACTATTGTATTCTTCGGGTATTTTTTTCATATGTTTTCAAGCAGAAGTTATTTTCTATTTACTACGAGTTGCCCGAAATAACGATGAAGAAATTGACCGTCGTTGCCTAACGCACATAGTCAATTGTAATTGCTGCAGGCTTCGATCTTTTGGGTGCACTTCCCAGCATTCACTGCGCGTTCAATTGGCTTGCATAAGTTACAGAGCCGATCTTCTAGTCCATCTAAGTCTTGTGGCTGTATGCCAAAGTCAAAATGCGCTATGATTAAAGCACATATCGGGTAGTTCAAGGGAGGTGGGAGATGCTGAGTCCCATACACCCTTAGTCTTGTGTTAAGGACGATGATACTGCTATTCTCGATGACCTGCTGCACTATGTACCCACTCATTTTCTGCAATTTCTGCAAGTGCGCCATCACGCGCACACATACCCTGGGTGTTGTCAAACCCAGCTGAAAATTCAGTTGAGTTCCAGTTGAAATTTTGTACTGGAACGTAACTGGACCCAAGTGGACACAACTGCGATTCAAACTGCGACCCAGTTGGTTTCAACTGGACTTTGTCTTCAAAAAACAGCGCTGAGGAGTATAAAAGCTACCAGGACTGAAGTGGACTTAATATGGGACCTAAAGGACTCATGGATCTTAACAGATATCCAACTGACAAGTGCGACTCAATTTGGTTATCACTGGACTATCCAAGCTGGAAAGGCACTTCCAAAAATGGACTACGATAAAGTCGCTAATCGACTTTGCTGGATAGCCCCCCCCCCCCCCAAAAAAAATAGGACCTTCATATTATTGTGCACTGCTGAGGGAGTTTATACTATAGCTTATAATCACAGTTCGGCTGAACTCACAGGCTGATATGTTGACACATAGCGGATTAAGTGTTCCATTAGGCTGCATGGTTCAAGTAATGTCCAGTCAAACACGGTCCTGGGGACTGTATGGCTGAACTGCGTCTAATAAAGTCCCATTGAACTGGTCCGGTAATCCTGTTGATCTAGTTCAGTAGTCCTGTTGAACTGTTTCAGTAGTCCTTATGAACTAACTAGTCAGTCCAGTAGTCCGGATGGTCCATTTTTAGGATAAACTAAATCGTGGGACCAAGATGAAGGTGAGGAGGGGGTGGGGCATGCCCCTGTTACGGTGTTACCCCCACCTGATTCGCTAGTGGAACTGTCCTGGGTATTTCTGTTCCGTTAAACTGTCAACCGGTCCATTAAATTAGTCCTGTTGAACTGTTTCAGTAGTCCTTATGAACTAACTAGTCAGTCCAGTAGTCCGGATGGTCCATTTTTAGGATAAACTAAATCGTGGGACCAAGATGAAGGTGAGGAGGGGGTGGGGCATGCCCCTGTTACGGTGTTACCCCCACCTGATTCGCTAGTGGAACTGTCCTGGGTATTTCTGGTCCGTTTGAAAACTGTCAAACCGGTCCATTAAATTTAGTCCTGTTGAACTGGTCAGTGATGTGGAAATGAGCTGGTCTAGAGAGTTATGTTTGATTGGTTTAAACCGGTCCTGTAACGTCCAGTAGATTGAACTCGGTCCAGTAAGTCCAGTAGGCATGTCTTCCAATATAGTTCACAGTTGAACTGGTCCAGAGAAGTCCAGTTGAACTGGTCCAGAGAAGTCCAGTTGAAATGGTCCAGTAAAATCCAGTTGAACTGGTCCAGAGAAGTCCAGTTGAACTGGTCCAGAGAAGTCCAGTTGAACTGGTCCAGAGAAGTCCAGTTGAACTGGTCCAGAGAAGTCCAGTTGAACTGGTCCAGAGAAAGTCAAGTTGAAACGGGTCCAGAGAAATCAGTGGGAACGGTCCAGTGCGTCCTAGGACCAATCTCATTTGCATATTACCATTGCTTTAAGGTATTTTGTGAAACACTGACATGCGTATGTAATGTTTTCATCAAGAATATTGTAATTATAGACCATGAAAGGTCAATAATAACACATGCAAGTAGTTGGAAGGAGGTTTACTTTCCAATATGTATTTCAAACGATTTCGTCCATTCAATATATTTAAATCCATGCAGTGCCTATTACTTAATGTTACAAACAGTAATATTTTGGCTTATTCCTCTAAAGCTAGCTAGTATATAGCCATCTATTCCTGGATGCTTATGAATCTCACGTTTGTGCACTTTCAGCTTGCTTTATTGGAGCAATTGTAGGAAAAGGATTTCTGAATTCGGAAATGACATGCGGCTCCATTCAGAGGAAAATGTGGACAGTCAAGTTGAAAAGTCCTGTTAGAAAGTCCCCACAGTGAACTGGACCCAAATTCCAGCAGGCCAGTTCAACTTGGACCGTTGGTCCAGTTGAACTGTACCAGTTGGGTCCAGTTCAACCGGACCTGACTGGAATTTTCATGGGTGTTTATTACATCGTTTGTCCAATTGCAATCTGCTTCAAATTGGATGCAAGCAAATCACGGGAAGGGAACCCCCCCTCCCCGCTCCGGACATTCAAAATATGTCGTGAAGGTTGGAACCTAACAGCTGTTACCACACGTGACATCGAGGAGTGCCGTTTAGCAGTTTCATAAGGCAAAACATGATCCTTTTAACATGATCACCCGCAACATTTTGGTAATTTGGACAAGACGATATTTCCGTTAGTCGGGCTGCATATTCTTTTGTGTGGACAGATAAAAAAACAAAATCAGCTTTAAGAGAGCTAAACAATAAATTCGTCTTAACGCAAGACTACCTACACCCCAGCAGAACCAGCTGGTTAGATGGTGTGGGATGTTCTATAGAATACCTTTCCGTTACAGAGTTTTCACTACAGAAGTTCCTATTGAGGCCCTAGGGGATGCATAACTGTGTTGGGAAGTCAATCACACCTGACCCCCTCTCAGAATCTGTCAATGGCAAGTGCTTCCCTCTCCCGAACAATCCAAAGGACTCGAGGAAGAAAACAATTAGGGAAGGGCCAGGAGTAGATCAGTCCTTGTGACGGGGGTTGTGAAGAGCCGCAAGCTCCGAGAAATATTATCCTTTCCCTTCATTGCCCTCCCTTCTACTACTTTTGTGCAGAAAGAACACAAATTACTCACCATTCACCGACTGAAGTGTTATTCAATTATGACAAAGATTGGAAATCACAAAAAGTAGGCAAATTTGACCTCCGGTGACGTCCAAAAGGCCCTGCATTGGTCAGGAACAATGAAGTCAACATCCGGCACAGTTTCGTTCACGTAGGCCAACCTTAAATGTCATGGGGTACATTATGCAATAGTGGGATGTAGCAGTACATACAAAAGTCATATGGGTTAAAACCAATGGATATTGCCAAATTTGCACCGTAGAATCCAATGACCCCTCGTTGTTGGGTCGGTATTGGTTGATAAGCTGTTTCAGGGACATCTATGTCACTCTGTTGACCTCAGATAGCTTTGGACCTGACCACAGAAACATCAAAGGGGAGGGGGGGGGGGTAGAGGCAACGGTAGAGGAGTCGGCAATTTAAAGTATAGCAGTTATGCCAGTATTGTTCTGATTTAGAGGATTTTCCACGATGACAACCGTATTGTCTTTTCGAGGGGTTAGGTAAATACGGGTCATTCTGTTCATTTGAACCCAGATGTTGGAAAATAGTTCTCTCGTCTAATTATAATGTTGATTTTTTTCTTAAACAAAAACAGGTTTTGGAGACATCGAAAATGAAAATTTCAACTATGTAGTAAGCCCAACTCAGCTCATACTCAATTGTTTGCAAATTGTGTGCAGAGACCTGTCGTGATGGGGGTGAGGGTGAGGGTGTCTTACTGTACCGCTCTTGTTGGGAACCGTGTATCAAACAGGGATGTTCGGCCTGCACCTACCCCCCGGTATTTCAGGGTATTTTCCCCCCAGTGAAACCTGTCAGGGGGGCACAATCCACCCATTCCCCTGCCATATACACGACTGTAGTACCAGGGGCGGCGCCATAGGGAACGGGGGGCAGGGAGGGCGGCTTCCCCCCTATGAATTTGGGGCCGAAAAAAATAAAATCGACAGAATGAAGTTTTAATGCCCACGTTTTCGTCGGGTGGGCGGTGAAGGTCAAAACGTATCCAACTCTAGGTTATTTTACTATTCGTTCAATCGAGACCAAATCGAGGATCAAACTGTTGCTGTGATATAGCGTTAGCACAGTAGCGTATGTTTACTTTTTGAGAACACTGTGGTCATTATGAGCCAACCGTTTGTTGACATTAGGTGAGAGGACTCAATGTTAACTTGCAAACTTCGCAGCATTTTTCAGAGTGTACGGCTGAAGGAGTAAAATATCAGTTTTTGCAGATTGACATAATGTGGATATTTTGATCGAGACTGCTTCTAATTGCTTTTCCTAGAGTGATTCTATTTAGAATTACAGAAAAATTAACTAACAATGGTCATTTTGATTTTATTTTTTTACCACCATCTTTAGCATACAATACATGCATTTTTTTCTAAAAAAGTAAGCCTGCCTACCTGTACAGAACGTAGGTACGTTTTCATCGGGTTTATTTTTTTTTCAGGTGTATCGAATGACATATGACCATGCCTGGAAAAATTGTCATGCATTTTAATTTTTTTTCCCGGAATTTATGGATTTTGTCAAAACTCGTTGACGTAGATACGCTTACAAAGTGTATCAAATGTGGCACCATTTTGCATCTAAGAGTATTAATGACTCAAAAAATCGGACACCCCCTCCCCTTAGACCCCTCCCCCATGTCAGACATCCATGCCAAATCTGCCCCCCCCCCCTATCGTAAAACCCAGGTGCCGCCCCTGTATGTACATGATACGCCTTCGTATGACAGTATAAAGGGTGCTCAAGTGTTAATTAGACTGGGGAAAGAAGCCCAATATTGAAATACTGTTACCTCAACAAATAAGGTATTTTAGCTGCGGGTAAGCAGCTCTACAAATCATCATGGTTCTCCGCTCGTTCGTTCGTCCGATTTTTCATCACATTCACTCATAACTTCTGAACGATACATGCAATCAGGGTTTTAAACAACTGGTGGGGGGATGAAGCCACCGCTGGCTGAGATATATTTTTGTTTGCATAGTGTGCATAAATTTTATTCAAATCCAATTAACTTACCCCAATTAGTCTTCCCCACAGTCATTCCCATTGAGCACTCCGTGAGAGAGGATTTTATCATTTCATTCCTATCTCTGCAGAGCAGGCGGCAGGTACACAATCTCCGTGGGAAAATCTGTCATCACCTTCTCATTATTTAGGCTCTGGGTAGGTATGTGCTGGCTGGACTGTAGCCCCGTGTGGAACTACATCCATGGTGGAATGAACTGAGGCAATGGGGGATTCACAGGCGGTTCCGAGAGTGTTTCCATCCTTCACGGGGGGGCCCCCCCCCTACCGGCCTAGGAATGATTGTGTTGAGTACACATACAAATTGTGTTGGGTACATATAGCAAATATACAGGCCTAGGAATGAGTTATGCTGGATACATATATTTGTGGCTTGGCACCATAGCAAATATTAGGCCAATGTACATGGTAGACATTACCAAAGTCATTCTAATGTTATGACATATGTCAGTGAAGGTCAATAAATGTGTAATGGTGGAGAACATACAGTGTATTCGCCGGGGGAATTTTGCCGTCCGCACTACCAAGAGTTTTTGACTGGCGTTTGTTCTCGAACGTGTTCAATAAACGTGTCTGGTAACAGGACATTTCATTGTATGCTAAAACACTGGGCAATATATTGTGGGGTCGTGAGAAATTCAATAAGGGGAGGAGCTACATAGCTTATTTAATTTATTTGGTTAACACGGTGAGTAGTATATGAGCGTCGATCCTCATGTTCTTATGTACTTATGTTCTCATACCTATGTTGGTTTCTAACGGTGTCACTCTAACCATTTTTGTGTGTTCGGGGGTTCGGAGGCAAACTTTCAATTGTCAATTTCGGAAACAACCGTGTGTTTGATTCCTCTGAAACTAGTTTTGTTTACATGTATCGAAGAGATTAATCCATTTCAGTTTCAACCAGAGGTGATCCAACGATCCAACTATTGGTGCATGTAGGAGAAGAAAGGTGTTCTGAGGTCGAAGTCAGTTGTGTAAAAATTTATATTCGCCAAGGGAACCGTGTTCGAATTTCGTGATTTGAAGTCCATATTAATATGAACGTGGATATCTTGTGGGAGAAAAACTCATCAATGATCATGTATTTCAGTAGAGCTAAACAAAGCGATAAGCCGTAATTACTAATAATACTACGATATAATAATATACTGATAATAATAATAATAATAATAATAATAATAATAAGAATAATTAATAATAATCATTTATTTTTTTTATTTTTTTTACTTTTCATAATAATAATAATAATACTTAGCATGAATTATATTTCCGCTAAGTTTAGCCTGCCTGTGGAAACAATGGTCGATCATCTCTGAGTGAAGTCATATAGGCCCTCTATTACGCATGGTTGATCAAAGAGTATAAGTATTTCGCGATCTCTTCCGCTTTCAGTACACGGTCGTCCCTCATGGTCCCCTTGTGGATCCCCCATTTAGTAAGTCCGCATACTTTCATTTTCGAGGTCAATGTTTGGTTATTGTATCCGCTATACTTTATAGGATTTCATCTGGATCGTGTAGTATTCCGAATAGGGAAAACACACAATCGTTGCCGAAAGTGTCAGAACGAGTACAGATATCGTCTCTTGTTGAGCGAGAACCGAATGTCCAATGAGGCCGCGGAGAAATTGCAGAGGCTGAGGCTGGGGCTGATAGGATGATAAAACCAATTAAATAGACAGAAGACAACTAGGCATGAGTGGGCGGGTAAACCCTCGACTTGTCATCCCGCAGAAATTACCTTCTGGTGACTCTGAAATGACCTACCTGTTATTCTCTGAGTTCGAATTCGATAAGGTTAGAAAAATCGCATAAATTATGCAAATTTGACCTCCTGTGACCTTGAAATGACCTTCATGTGGTTTGGGACTAACAAACAAACAACATCCACCAAGTTTCGTACAAATCCGACAAAGTTAGGAAAACTGCAAAGAACAAAAAAACAATCTGCGACCCAACTTTTTTCCCCCACACACCAAGTTTTGTGTATACCGGACAAACTAATTTTCGCGTGAAACCCGCAAACTGGAAGGCAAAGCGAAAATTGCAGTAATACCACTCTCGAAATCATCCGATTAGTTATTAAGGACGGACAGGTGTTCACCACGTTCCAGCACAATCGGATGAAGTTGGTACGGTACCGTAACCAGTGCAGCAATTCAAGGAGGGAAGATATACTGGCGGTTTTTTTCTTTCTTTTTTTGGTGGCAGCGAAGACAACTCTAGCAGCCGCTTTCTGAGGTCGCTGCAACATTGCAAGGTGAAGAGATGATAGATATGTATCGACGGATATGCAAGAGTTCTTCACTTGAAAATTGTAAAGTTGGCGAAGGCGGGAAGTGAATGCTGCTGAAAACTCGTAGGAAAATTTAAAAAGGACCCGAGGTCGCGAATGATTTTTTTTTTTTTGGGGGGGGGGGGTGGGTATCGTGGGTATCTATGAATAACTATGTTGCAATTACCCAAAGGGATCTTGATATATTCTCCAAATGGTCTTTCGATTGGCGAATGTTTTTCAATGCCGATATGTGCAAAGTTATGCATGTTGGTTTCCACATTCGCAACGTTTCTTTCAAGTTAATGGGCGAAGTATTCATCAGGTGAATTCAGGGAAGGATCTCGTAGTTAATTTATATTCTTCTTTGAAACCTTCTAAGCAGTGTGCTGAAGCTGCAAGAAAAGGTAATTGGATTCTTGGCTTAATTAGAGGTCACTTCAGTTCTTTGATAAAGATATTGTTGTCGGGCTGTTCAAGCAGCTGGTGAGACCTCACCTAGGGTATGCTGAAATCCTTATTTCTCGGAAGACAAGAGGGAATTGAGAACGTCAGCGGAGAGGGCCGCTAGATTAATTCACTGTCCCAGAGATGTACCTTACGAGGAGAGATTAAGGAGTCTCGGTTCAACTTCAGTGGAGCTGAGACGAATTCGAGGGTGATTGAGTCAGTTTTAAAACTGTGTATGGGATTCGGAGGGCCTTTCCTTCCCATTCTTTGAGTTTTCCAAAGTAGCACCAATCGGGGTCAATGCCACAAACTTAGTGGTACGGGGAGATTGTCGTTTGAAAAGTCGTTCGGAGGGAGTTATTAAGGCAGGTGGAATAGCCTTCGAAGAAGGTTCTGTATAAGAGTGTTGAATGCGTTCAAAGAATGTTTGATTTGTTTTTTTCAAGAATTGTGGGTGGAATTATTAGGCATCGCTGGTTAATCTTCTCTTCGGCTGTGTGGCTTTCAGGGTCTTCAGTTAGGATTTTGTTCCTATCCAGAACCTTTTTTTTCACTGAACTAGACTTAACTCAGTATTGAGACACACAGACATCCACTCAGCATTTAGCAATAAAACGAGATTCAGCTCGATGGTCATGAGAACTGCGGGGAATTAAAAAGGAATACAATGATATGATCCGATTTGCGAGCCGATTTGGGTTATGTAAGTCGGGGATGATAGTGGACCCAGTACAGAACCGTACAGATTCTGCGGAACTCCGAATTCCTAGCTCAGCAGTAGGTCCCGATTGAACGGTTTGCAGGTTTTTCATTTGATATGCTACTATGTCCCCTCCAATACATAGATGCTCTCGGGCTCGGCTCTACTCCAGCTAGCAAAAATCAGAGAAAAGAGACGTAGTAGAAATAGAAAATCATTTCCGTGATTTCATATAGTGTGTATAGCAGGGAGGAACGACATTCCACACTTTCCGTGACGTTATTCTAGTGGAGCACACACCCCTAAAATTGACCCCCCCCCAAAAATCCAGCCAATTTTTGGTTGTTCTTTCCATCTCAAGAAAATATTGTCGGAAATATTCAGTTGATAGGTTTTTGGCTACAATCCACTTTTCGTAGTCACAAATCTTTAGGTTATGCGTTAACAGCGGGTATTAATTAATTAAAACTAGGGGGTCCCATTATTGTGCATATGGGCCAGGAGAAATATTGTGGAAAGTGATAAGGTCCCGTCACTGCCTTCATTGTCGTGATATTAAGCTACGCCAGACACTATTGGTTGCCGCGCTCAGAGGAAGTGTTCTGAGTTGCCAAATGTGGGGGGGAGCGTCTAGGAAGACGGGTTCTTTCTAAGAGTCCGTGAATGCGTTCAAGAATAGTCTTGATTTGTTTTTTCAAGAATTGTGAGGGGAATTCTTAGGCATATGGGGTAATCTATTCCTTCGAATGTTTTGTTGGCTTTCAGGGGTATTCATTAGGATTTTGTTTTGCCTCTGAACCTATTACACTAAAACTAAACTAACTCCGTCCCTTTTAAGAACACAGACATCCACTCATTGCAAATTAGCAATAAAAAGTTTTTCGGCACTTTTGTCGATTGTATGAGAACAGGGGGATTTAAAAAAGGAATACACAACTGAATATGATACGATTTGCGAGCCGATTGGGGTTATGTAGTCGGATGGATAGTGGACCCAGTACAGATTCCTGCGGAACTCGAATCTAGTCAGAGTAGGTCCCGATAATGGTTGAAGGTTTTTTTTTGTCTGTTGTAAGATGCTACATCCCCTCCAATACATACGGTTAGATGGCTCTCGGGGCTAGGCTCTACTCCAGCTAGGCAACCAGAGAAAAGCAAGATCGGAGAAAATCATTTCCAGTGATGCATTAGTGTGTATATGCAGGAACACGGCATTCCACACTTTCCGTGACGTTATTCTAGTGGGAGGCAACCCCCTGGAAATTGACCGCACAAAATCCAAGAATTGTTTTGTTTTATTTCTCTCAGAAAATATTGTCGGAATATTCAGTTGATAGGTTTTATGGCTACAACTTCCTTCTTCGAGTACAACTCTTTAGGTTATGCGTCACGGGGATTTACTAGGGGTTCCCAATTATTGTGTCATATGGGCCAGGGAAATAGGATGAAATTGATAGTGTGTCACTGCCTGCTGTCGTGATCTAGCTCCGCGACACTAGTGGTTTGCCGCGCTCAAATTGGAAGGTGTTGAGGGTGCCAAAGGGGAAGGTCATTAGGAGAAAAGTTGTTTGGTCTAAGAGTAGTGAGCGTTCAAGGAATAGTCTTGATTGTTTTTGCAGAATTGTGGGCGAATTCTTTAGCATCTGGGTTATTAATTATCTTCGGATGTTGTGCTTCAGGGTCCTTCATTATGATTTTGTCCTTCCTTGCCGCGCTCAAGTGGAAGTGGTATGAGTGGCAAATGGGGAGCTTCAAAGGTTTTTTTTTTTTTTTTTTTTTTTTTTAATTTAAAGAATTAAATGAACTTCACGAATGAAATTGATGGGAGTGGAAGTAGTGATGCGTCCAGTTGATGTTTCGCAGACTACTAAATCCAGAGATATTCTATGAAAGCGGATCGAGCGGCATATTGGTTGCGCGAAAGCCTTAGGGAGGACACAGCGAAACAAACATGATGGTCTCTCAGTGCTCCGGTGAGCCCCAATAAGCCATTTTCATGTAGTAAATTAAAAATCATCTTTATTTTAACCCCCCTATGTTTCAAGAAGTTTTATTAGTTGCAGCGCAAGTCGCTGAAGCGAATTTTTCGAAATTTAGGGCTTCTTTCAATGCCAAAAAGGAATCTCCAAAAATGGGGCAATTTTCATGGAATATGCAGAAATAAATTTCAAGCATTAAAATGAATTTGACCTTAGCTACTCTATGTCCCTGTGAGCTCATGCTATCCAAGCGGATCGGCACCGCTAGTTGCCGCGCAGCGTAGCGAAATTTAAAATTATTAAATAGCCCACCTATGTTCTTGCGATATAGCCTATGGACCTATATAGTGTGTATAAGTGGTATAATCCTAAATTGAACGAACGTAGTGAAGTCTGGTGATAGATTATACCGTTACTTCACACGAACGGAGGGATAAAACTCCTGTTAGAGTGAAGTGACGTGTGACGCCACGGTATATTGGCATCCGCGCAGCGTAGCAAATACGGAGTGTCCTCAGATAGCCATTTTTACACTTTCACAGTTCATGCCGATTTTAGATTAAGTGAAGGGGGCTTGGGGCAAGTGGCACCATGATTCGTCACGCAGCCGTAGCACAAAATTGTCAAAGAAGGGATCTTTGTGGGTCGCAAATGTTAGTCCTAGATAAGCATTAATATCACAGCAAACAAAGAAATTCCTATATCCCGGGAAATCTATACTGGTCATTTATAGACTGAAAGTGAATGACTATTTTCTTGATAGTGACATTTTGATACGTGCATTGACGTTTCCCAGCGTTATGAGAACGTGTTTTATCAGTCTACCTTTTCTTGTCTGGAGAACCTTATAATATGTTGTTTCTTTCAAACGTGGGGATATGTATGGTGTGCCGGTATGCCGGATGCATTATCTGGCGGGCCAATTTTGGCCGAGGGATCTTTGTGTATGTTTGAAATATTCCAATGAATTAGAACAAAACAACTTACAATATCAGGGGGTCCAGCGCGTAATTCACGCAAATTTTGCTGCATTGGCTCGCATTTTCTCGGCGGTAGCATAAGTTTGAGCTGAAGGGACGCTGAGGTGGTCCTTTGGTGGCCGCATGTATATGTGACATCAAAATGGGGGGGGGGTGGGGGGGGATACTGAAAGCGCGATCGTTGTCGACAGAGAGACTAGTGACTCACTGCTTGAACTGCTCATTGTCCGAGGCTAAATCTTTAATGGACTCGTTTGGTCATGACGGGGGCGCTATTCGGAAAAGCGGAATTTGTATTCGATTGTGAAGACCAGCGTATGATACTGCACTTGGCAAGTCGACCTGGCGAGTTATGTCTTCAAGCGATATCTCAATACGGTATTTTGGATTGAACGCATGGGAAAAACTTTTTCATACATTGTCGCCAGCTGTACACTCAAGAAATGCCATAGACTGACAAATGTGAGCGGTTCAAACCCACCCAGATAATGTAATCTACTAAAACGAAGGCGACGTGATGGGATGACATGCGGATTGATCACCGACTCTTAGCTAAAAAACCATGAAGAAATTGTATCCCTGTGAACTTTAAAGAGGCCACTGCCAGGATGCTATTAGAGGCTAATAGAATTAGTGGAGAAAACTGAAAGCGTCAGTCCAACCGTAGTCAACGACTTTCCGATACGATTACAGTTCATAAATTGTGCATGTGTATTGCACAAGCGGTAAATGCATTCCATCATGCAATAATGTATGATGTCAGACTTGCAGCCCTTGCAACATTCTTTCTTTTCTGTTGAAATAGGCACCCATATTGTATTCACTTCGAAAAGCATTTAGTCCATGTGAGAGGATTGCTGTGGTGGGATGGTAGGTGTTGATGGTTAATTTGTCTGGAAGTAAGACAAAGAGCGTCGCCTGCGAAATGTTGACTCATTCAACGAAATGAAACAATGAATCATGACATAACTTCCGCGGTTGTCAGAGTGACGTCATGCATTGTTGCGCAATTGGGATTCTCCCCATGTCTCGTCATAAAGGCCAATAACTCCACTTAGGAACATCGTAGAGATGTGGTTGGACCTATAGATGCAGTTTAGTTCCAGTCCCTCGTGGTCCAAGCCTGCAGGTGTCCATTATATACGGACCCGTTGCGTCCCACAATTTTCAATAATATGGCTCTCCGTTATCTTCAACCTTCGTATCTTTGACGATTACAAAGAAACCCGGGTCTGTGAGGCCCTCATGCAGGCTAAGGGGCAAAGAGGCTGGAGGATAGATAGATAGATCGATAGAAGATAGCTGATAGAAAGATAGATAGATAGATAGATAGGATGAGAGATAGATAGATAGATAGATAGATAGATAGATAGATAGATAGATAGATAGAGAGATAGATTTTCGTTGACCCGAGCCTGACAATTCCCCGTCTTCAAGGCCATAATTGAAGAGAACACTATGTAGAATATATGGGAGCCTTTGCGGCTCCCGTGTCGTCATAAACACCTAAAATATTTCTGGGGTTTTGTTCTCTTTTCACTTGGTGCTATAGGAGTAGTATGTAGGTCGAGTCTCGTCTATCTCAACATGCACAGTTGATACCTCCACCACGGGATTCACGATCTTGCGCAAGGTTTACTGCTTCCTCAAAACTTTCAATGTTGATGTCCCCCCGAATTGCGACTTGATTTCCCCGAGCAAGGTAGTCACGGGTCATCCCAACTGGCTTAGCAGGTATAGTCTCATGCACTCTTTAGAGCGATTCTTCGCTGGAGCTCCATTCTTGAAATGACAGTCGGATAGACTCGAACTGGTACAGGATGGGGTTTTCTTCGATGGGTGGGAGGTACCGGCTAAGTTCCTGGAGTGAACAAAGCCTGAGCTCAGAAGAGGGTGTGGGATAAAAGACACTCCGTAACGCAGTCAGATTTGATTTTTTGAATTGATTCTACTGCGTTCAGGAAGCCAAATTGAGCTTGTTTGTCTCGGAACCCTGGCGTAATGATCGGGATGAGCACCGGCGATAGCTCACCTTCCTTCTCGACTAGTGCTAGCTGGTAAAGAGGCCAGGGGTGTTACAATCCCAACATGATTCCCGGGACCGCCATGGTACGTCCCCATCCGAAAGGATTAACAGGGAACTACAGGACCGACCATTTCTCGGAACCTGGAGGATTGGAAGTTCAAGTTCAACGTAAACTGCCAGCCGACAGAGCGAGACCTATTGCAAATCCCCCGTAACAACACAGTACCCCAGAAAATCTATTGAATCACAGCGGAACCGTCAGTGAAGACCAAGACCTCGCCCATCGCAACTGCACGTACAGCCACGCAGGGAATCGTCCTGTTGACTGCTGAATTCGAACGCTGATCTTTCGGTTGTAGGGTTCACTGATACCACTCGACCTTTCTTCCGCCCTTCAAAGATTGACCAACAGAGGATGCCGCAATTCATGATCTAACAGCCAAGGCGACCCATGTCTGGTCAGCATACTCACATACTACCCATTACCAAAACTAGCGCCCTCCTATTCACTATAATTGTTGCCAACGACTCCAGCCACCGAACGGCGAATAAGGCAACGACCACACACACCGGTGGAAATGACTCCTCCAGAATAGACTTTTCACAAATATCCTCTCGCGATGCTGTGGTCTGCTCAGGGGCAAATTGTAGGCAATCTATGGGAAGCCAATAGGAATTTCAGTCGATAAAATGACAAAAATTCGGGCAGCAACTACTAAATTTGCGCATAGATTGAGGAATATGAGACAAAATACATTCACAAATCCTGCTAACACAAAACTGCCTCCCTGAAGTATCCCAGCATGCATCAAAACTATCCCACAGTGCACCGCAACATTTGTTTGCGAGAATGGGGGACCGTCAGCAGAATGGGGGCTCCCGTCAAGGGAGGTCGAGCGAAAACCTTCACCATGACAAAACGGACTGGTTCGACGAAGAGGCATCAAAACTACCATATAAGATACTAAGATATGGAGTCGAATAGAGCAGTTCAGAGGTCAACTGTACGTCCATCACTCAACCTGGTACAGGTGCACCGTACGGTATACTCACAGTTCAACTGCTCCGACACGGCGGAACCCCGGTTAAAGGACCAAGATGAACCCAACGCTTCTGGGAGCTATCTGGACCCGTGGGGAACACCAGACCCATAGAGAAGTCGATGGAGAAAGTGAGAAACTGGAAAAGAAATACACGTCCATGAGTCTACGCAAGCGTCCAGACAATACCACCGCTCTTGGGCCTGTTTCCCAAGCACGCTAAGAAACGCGCGTAGTGGCCTTAGACGCGTCTTAGTGTACGGACTAGTGCCGGTTTCACAAAGGTCACTAAGTCGCGTTAGGACTTAGTTTGACCATTTCGCTAAGTTATTGTTACAGAGGTTAGTCCCCCCCCCCCAAACCCCCCCCCCCCCCCCCCCCCCCCTACGGTCTCGTCAGGACGTAGACAGGTCTCAGTTTCATGTGACTGGTGTGGCTATTTTGAGTTTGCCTTTGCACTACACGCGTTTACCGCTTTACGTAAAATAGTCCGGGGGGGGGGGGGGGGGGGGAAAGGGAAAAAAGGGGTGACTGCCATCTACAACTACTGTTAGGGGAAAAGTTGCCGCCGCTTGCGGAGATGAGCGAATTTTAGCGATCGGATGTATCCTCCCGACCACTATACTGATGAGACATGCACGATGAGGTACCGATTCACCCGAAATTGATGCAACTGCTCGATTGCTCGTAGAGTCATGAACCTCCTACACAACGGTGCCATGCGATAGACTGCCCCTGTTCATAGCGCTGCGTTATTACGCTACGGGACTGGTCCACACTGGCACGGTGATCACCACGGGTGAGTCGGGCCAGGTCTCGAGATACGCCCGCATGACTACAATCGACCAGCCGCGATACCTACAATATGACTCGGCACAACCACAACAAAGAGGCGTAGCAGACCGTTCCGAACCACTAAAGGACGTATCACTTCAGGGCAACCAGGGACCGGGTACTGCTAGGTGGCTACAGAGTGGATAGTCCAATCACAACGAGGCGACATTACCCCAGAGAACCACGCCCTGCCGAATTGTCCTCGTCATCGGTCACCAGGTACGACTCTCAGATATCGTCGATAATACGCCGGCCATGGAGTGAACAGTGCCGACAAATATATACCGACCTGTTACATTCGCCTCGCTAGAGGATGAATGCATCTGCCTCATCTGATCAGTATGATGACAGTTAGGTAACTGCTTTTACGAGTTTAATGTTTTACGTTTTTAAATATCTTATAACGATTCTGGCTTTTCAAATGATACTTCTAATGATATTTGTGTTACTGAATGGTATCCCTTGTGCTAAAGGTAAACCCACCCCCCCCCCCAGAAAAAAATTCTCCCAACCCATACGAGAGATATTAGAGAGACATAATGGCCCCTGCCTAGCGGAGATGTAATGAAACTATTCTACTTGTAGTTTTTTCTCAATACAATCGCCTTCATCACATAGTTGACCAACCGCGTCATGGCACTCGCGGGGATGATTAAGATTTTCAGATTTTTGGCCTAATGAAAATTCTTGATGAATCTTTTATGACATGAGCTTAGCATACCATGGTATAGTATACAACTCAAGGATAGAAGTCAAACAGTGGTTTGGTAGCTGTCTATGTAAAAAACGACACCCCATACGTTAGACGAAGCTGATTACTAAATTTATTGTATAGAAGCCCTCTGGATTGAATTTTCCTTACGAATCAATAAAGAATATCCCATGGGCGTATTGTAGCCGTCACCAGACTCTATGAGGAATGGTTTGCAAAGTTTCATGAAAATGCTGAGCACCATCAGACGCTCCAATTCCGCTATTGTAATGGTGGGTGATTTGATTTTAACATATCTTGATGAATGGAGGAAATAAAAATGGTTGCAAGAAATGAATCTTTAGACTTTCACAAATACTGGTTTACCAACTCGTAAAACCGAGATTCCTCGTTTACGCTAATTGATCATTCATATACTACTATGACCGACGTGTAAACCATCCCCGGCCCGCAAATAAAAATAAGTGACTACTATCAGATAGCTTCAATGAGCATGTAGTATGAAAACTAGAATATACGAGAGTCACTAATCAATGAGGTATAGAAAGAAAGTACGTATGAGGGCATAGGCTTATGATAACCTATAGTATGCTCAGCTGGAAGTGATCTAAACCGCGACCCTACAACCTGGAACATATGTTCATTGAAACCGTAAATAGACACGCTCCAATGAGAGGAAAGAGAATCAGAAAACAAAACGCAACCCGTTGGTTTCATGACGAATTAATGACGCCCATAACGAAAAGGAAGCGAAGCACAGGGGAAACAAAAAAACCATTGTGTGAGCTCCAGTATGTAGGCTATGCTCAATATCGAAATAAGGTTAACAGTCTTATACGGACATCCAAGCAAACTACTTTCGTATGCTATTGCCGGCAATAAAACAACCCAAATGTGATGTGGCGCTTTCAAGAAATGTGCAGTTGAATATACGGACCTGACTACAAGGCCGTCTCCAAATCTTGTAATAGTCGAGGAAATCGAAGTATAAGGTGACCAAAAAATACGTCTACGACAATGCTAATGCGTTCAATGATTTTCTACGTCTGTGTCAGCTCAGTATGTTTCTCAAAATAATGCTTCAGATGATCTAGGAGTCATTTTCTCTCCAAAATAATTATGTCAAAGATAGGGTTACAAACGGAACACAGGTTGACATCGCTTTAATCTCATATAGTTTTGTATTAGAATTCCTTAAATCTCTAAATATAAAGAAAGCAACAGGACTTGATGAAGTGCACGGTATAGCCGAGTGTGTCACTTCCATTATTAATCAAGAGATAAATAGTGAAGTATTTCCTTCGAGTCGGTAGCAGACAAGAGTAACACCATCCTTTGAAAATGGTTCTGCTCACGATGTATCTAATTATCGACCACAATATCAATACTTCCCGTTTGTCACGTATAGAGAAACATGTATGCAATGCTATGACTGCGTATATTCAAATAACTTACAGTCTGGTTTCAGGGAAAGACACTCACTCGAAAGTGAAACTCGGTCTTTTATCGATCACTGAATATTTCATAGGATACGGTACTTCCATGGAGAGTGATACTGTAAAAGGCTGGATCTATTAGGAACGGTTTCTGAAGTTTGGACGGAGATCACGGTCAAAAAAGTACCTGGAACGTGAGATTTTGAAGACAAACTTTTCGTCGAAAATGGTGGAGGGTAAGTGCCGAATGTCTCCAGTTTTTTCTGTGAATTTGCCAGCTGGTCCATATACCATCTGTGAAAACATGTCAGATAGATTGAAAAAAAAAAAAATCGGCTATTGAAATTGGCCCTTGTTTGCAGGTCTCCTCTGCCATCATTAGAAACGAGAACGCATTGAACTGATCGAGACAGTGATGATCTTCAGCGAAAACATTTGCATGAAGGTCGGACTTGGACTAATATGCCGGGCAGATCATCCATGTATCTGGGTAAAATCAAGAGGCCGTCAACTTGACCTCGAAATCGGAAAGACTGCAGAGATGCAAAGAGATGGTATACAAAACATGGAGAACAAGCAGAAAAGTCGGCAAGGACAAGACATCGGTCAGTTGAGGGGAAAAAATACAACAAGTTCTGATGTCCAAGTGTAATGGGCAGAACAAGATCCATGAACATGAGACTTACGCTCTTACCTGTACCTCTCCACACGCGGGCATACTAGGACGCAGCATGCTAAACGAGCTGGAAATTGGAATGCAAGACACGGGAAACAATGAAGATGTAATTTTAATATTTATGTGTACAACCTTTATGATATTATGATTATTCTGATTCTTATGATTGATTATGATATTAGATTATTATGATTATTATTGATTATTATATTATTATTGGCCTAAATAGGACCCGTCATCTGAGGCCAGAGCTTGGAAAATAACTTCAACCAGAGTCAGAGGGCGTTACCAAGGAGGTTATAGGCGGGTTGTTACCCATGCATATGCAAAACGCATACAGATTTCCCAATTCATAGGGCGACAAACTGCAACACATGTTCTTAAGGACGAAACTAAGCATGATTATTGTTCCCACTGACTGATTTACACAGTCTCCCACCTGGTCACCAGTGTCGTCGCCACTTACCAGTTTAAGGGGGGGGGGGGCAGAATGAGTGTGAAGTGATTTCACAGACCGGGAGGGCAATTCGTGGCACTTTGTGATCGCCGCCTTTAAGATTTGTTGAATATGCAATCTGGTGCTACGGTTGCTCTCTTCCGGAGTAAAATGAGTATCAGAAATACATACCGGTATTTGAGGGGGAGGGTTATAGCGGGTTCACACCGTTTTTCACGTAGTAGCTACTCCCAATACCTGACGACCCATTTCTTCACAGAGGAGACGGTATCGGTGGCCGGAAAAAGTGGCGCAATTTAAAGTTCGGCAACGGAATTGCCCACAGGGCTTTACCCATGTGGCGTAGCCAATGGGGGTCCCCTTATAAAAGTTCAAGAGGAGGAACGGGAAATCGAAAGCTAAAAAGCGGGAAGACTCGACTCGGACGGCTGGAAGGCTACGCGCTTGGCTCCCCCTCCCCTTCTTCCCCCCTCCGTCCTCAAAATAAATAAAACTAGACATGTGGAGGCGGGCTTAAACGCCAAGGAATCCCCGCTTTTGAGCAATCATTGGGAAGGGTATCAGCTAACACCACATAAAGACCCCCATTTTGGTCAGAAACAAGATGAAACGTCATCCACCAAGTTTTGTTGTAATCAATGGAAGTTGATAGGCAAATGAATTATGCAATTGACCCCACGATGCTTTTGAAATACGTCGAACTTTGTGTAGGAACAAATGTAGTCCCCATCCACAAGTTTCGTTCAAATTAAACGCAAGTAAGTCTGGAAAATCGCATAAATTTTTCGCAAATTTGACCTCCGATACCTCGATATGACCTCCACATTTATCGGAATCAACTATAGTCCCTACTCACCAAGTTACGTTAAAATCTGACAAATTTAGCGTAAATTATTGCAAAAATTCGCGGCCCCCAGCATTGCAGTGATGCCCACTCCGAGCTCATCCGCGATTTTACTCGTGCAGACATGTGTACCAGTTTCAGATCAATCGACAAAGCGTGAAGAGTTATTGCGCTAACGCCTAAAGTTTCCGGCGGCGGCGGAGCCTGGGACAGCGGCGGCGGCTACACACCCAAAACCATAATATCCCCGGACAGTTCCAGTGTCTCGGGGATATATAATGACTATTACTTAGTTCCTGATCATTAAACTTTTCTAGAACGAAACCAGCACAGGAGACATAGTTACGCGCAGAAGGGGTAATAGGAGAAAACAAGCAAAACCCTAACAAACTGCGTTGTCTGACCCCATTGTGATATGGTCGTCATCTGTGCCCAGACGTAAACAAAGCAAATGTTTTGTTGAATCCTATGAATAATAATCATCACTCTGACAATTTCGATGACGTAGGATTGAGGGTATTGCCAAGAGCTTTGTTTCGCCTTCATTTCGTTGTGATTTTGTTGACTCGGCCGTAGTGCAGTACACAGTATGCAGCCAGCGCAGAGCTCGCCAGCAGCTGCGGAATCGGTGAAGAAATTCACAAATAACAAAACAGGAAAAGATGAATCAACGACTTGATTGTTTGATTGCGAACTAGCCTTTGACTGAGTTTGAGAACTGCCTTTGTTCGTCGAAGCAGGCAAAGTAAAAACAACATAAGATGGGGAACTGTCGTCAAGGGCAAACGAGCGATGATATATCTTTACTGCACGATGAAATTGAACCTAGCGATAGAAGAGGACCTCCACCGCCATACAGACCAAGGGTAACGATATAGCTATTTAATTGAGGCAAAATTTGGCTAGGCCAAGGCCTATTGTTGGGTTGAATATTATTAACGTTAGGCTATGTTATGAGATGCCCACTCACCACGTTCGAACATGCTAGTGACAATGCAGGTGCCGTGCTATCCTGCTAGCCTATACTTAGACAGTAGGCTAGGTCTTGTCACAAAATCAGTAATTATTGAATTAGGCCTAGGCCTACCCGTTGAAGTTGAAGACTAGGCTGTATTCATAGATTGGCTGTTAGTTAGTGTTACAGTGCGTGTACGCACAGTGGCCCAACTAAGTAATGACTAATTAGAAGGTAATGTAATTGTTATTGTTTACTACACGAATTTCTGAGGGTTCATCATGAACTTTTTCAGTCAAAGTAGGCCTAGGCCTAATCACTTTTTGTTTTAATAGTGTGTGTGTTGCAATATTTCTGCATAAGCACAAAGTATTCATGGAACTCTTTTTGTATTCCAGCTACTGTGCAAACTGCCAGGGGACAATGCTACAGGGACTTCTCCAAAGGGTTTGATTTGTGAGCAGCGACTTTGGGGGTGCAGGAAACTAGTAGAGTTGCCGGCCTGATATGCAAAAAAGATTCCATGGTTCAAAACCTTTGGGTCGACAATGATACCAAAATTCCACCCCGATCCTTTTGTGTAAGAAAAGTGGCTACATGAGTAAAGCTGCACTCACATCCGTCGGAGGGGGACGTAAAAATGGCTTGATACCCTGCCACCGGTGGCACCCTCTGCTGGCATACAGCTATGTACAGCTGTTTTGACGAACTCCATTCTTTACAAAGAAGACGAAAATTGGTGGTCCTGGAAAATTGGTGGATCATCACCCCTCTATGTACTCTTTCAACGCTTTCAACACTCTTCAAGTCAACAATTTTCAAGAGCAGACGAGGAGGAACAAGCATCAAACGCCAGATTTTCAATGCTCTGAGACATGATAGTTCTGTATAATGCCAAACTGTGAGGTACAACGAAGGATCTTGATCACAAAACAGGGTCACAAGGGTCTTGTTCTCGACATCAGAGGGGCCATTATAACAATTGACACCAAATGATGCACTCTATGATGTGACCAACAAATCCCTTGGTCATTCGTAGTAGCACATAGACAGTTGAGATTTTTCAGTCACGTCACAAGGCAGCTCCAGCGAAGATACTCTTAGAGAAGCATTGAGACCTACTACTAGCCAGTGGAAGACCTGTGACTACCTTGCTCCGACAACATCAATAGACATTGGGATATTCAACCATTAACCAATTTTGAGAAGCAATAAACCTTGCCCAAGATCGTGATATGTGGCGAGGTTGATCACTGAGCATGTCGGACTAGACGAGAAGCGAACCCACTACTACTAATACATCGTTACTAACTACAGGTTTTAGTCAAGTTAGAGTGGACAGGAACAAATTTCGCCTGTGTTTTCCCATGCCCATATTCTTGCTGAGGATTGCCTCAGTCAGTATGAAGATTTTTTTATTATTCTTAGACATACAGTCCCATGTGGGCTAACAATCCAAAGATGTCTTAAGCAGTGTAGGCCTAATGCTATCATTTTTATTAGGGTGCATCAGATCCTACAGGAATTTGCTCAGGAAACTATTCTTCCTCTGGGGTTATTAGGGTTGTACATTATATCTCAAGAAATACAGAATCAGACCATCTGAAAGGACAAATCATCTGATATGTACTGTGTCAGAGTCCCACTAATAGTTAGCACAGGCCCCCTCAACTGGCAGCGCGCACGCCACCTTGTGGCGTGGAGTATTCCAAATGGGCGCGTTAACGGACTGCATGTAAAAAAATTGGAAAAATAAAGATAAACATACAGAAAACATGTTAGACAGTGATTTTTTTTTTTTTTTTCAATGCTCTATCGAACAGACGGAACACAAGATTGTAAATTTGCGAAACCCACAGAAATTGTTTTTTTTTTTTTTTTTTTCCCTTTTAACACGATGTGCGCATCAGCCACATGCAAATACTTTGTACACACCAAATTTCGAGGAAATCGCCAACTTTAGTGTGAAGTTAAGGTAGACAAAATAGGCTACAAATATTTATTTTATTGCCATTTAAGTTAATTTTTACATTCAATGCAGTGGTTCATCGGGGGGTGTATTGCGAACTTCTGGCCCGGCCCAATGTGAACTCATGCAAACGTTTCTCCAAACAAATTTTGAGGCACAGGTCAGCGCTGATTTCGGTCGATAATAACATTGGGTCGAAGTTTGTCAACATCATCAAAGAATGACTTTTGGGTCCATATGCTTCTTCTCAGCAATATTCCTTGAGAGTTGAAACAGTCACATCTGGTGAAAAAGAAGCATTACGGATCCCCAAATAGTTATTCTTTGATGGTGTGACCAAACTCGACCCACTGCTTCATTGACCTTGAGACATTTTGACAATGTGAATGTCAAGTTCAAAGGTCTTTAAAGGGGCAATATAGGCCTATTCCATGTGTCAAATTACAAATGTATTTCCTGCAAAGTACATTAGATTTTTTTGAAACTGAGTATATGTTTTTCTCCTGGAGGTTTGCTTTTTCCAGCTTGTTTGCAGATTTTAGATACAACATCATTATTGCTGTTTAGAACTAACGCGTAACCATCTGTGGAAGAACAAAATAGTAATTCTTTGATGGATGTTGCCCAACTTAACCATGTTCCATCAATCCATTTGGGACATCTTTGACCATGTGAAGGTCAACGGGAGCACATGGCCAACTGTGTAAACTTGCCCTTTTCTCTCTCAATCGGTCATTCTGTGATGCTGGTTTGACCAAACGAGTAACAATGTTTATTGACTGCTAAAACTTCTTTGGCCATAAAAGATCAAGGTCAAAGGTTTTTTACAAGGTGTAGTTTCAACTTGCTTGAAACTGCCTTCGTTGGCCTCACAAATCTTGCATATTTTAACACATCATTGTACATTCTCTTGGTACATTTGTGCGGTTGGAAGCTACACAACCATTGGTGCTCTAGTTTCCTCCACGAAAATACAGAGTTGTTCTGAATTTCATGAAACTTGGTGTGTGAGAACAAAAGTTGGGTCCCGAAAAAAATGACGCAATTGTCAAGTCACCAGGGTCAATTTGCATTTTATTTAATATTATTCGAGATTTTTCTAACTTTGTCGGATTTGAACAACTTGGAGATGTTGAACTCAGTTTGGTCCTTGACCACAGTAGGCATTTCAAAGTCACCAGAGGTCAAATGGCATGAACTTCAATGTGGCTTTCTTCAACAGAACGAGGTTAACAAAGCCCTTTCTGTGGGGTATACACGGCGCGGTTTTTCTCCACCTTCACATGTCTATTTTCTGAAATGATGTTGAAAGAAGACATTGTTGATGCCATTTTGCAGCTGGGAAGTGCTCACAATCGAAATTTTGAAAAATACATTGATTGGGTTCCTCAAAAACGTTTCTTGAAACGAAAATTCTAACTATTGTCATATTCGGGGGGCCTTTCGGGATGGTGGTCGTTTACTGCCTTAAGGTGTGGGAAATAATGCTGTTTCCTCTCCTGCAATCTGGGGGGTCTGCCATACAAATAATTTCTTTCTTCCACACTCCGCCACTCATGGTAGTGCTCGTTTACTGTAGACTGTAAAATGGACAAATCATAGTTCACGACTAGTTGAGAAGGCCTTGTCTAGATGAAGAAACACAAATCAGCCAGCACCTGATTGCTAATAGTTGCATTTTACACTACAGTGGAATAGCCCGTGAAATGATATGCTTGGGAAAAGGCCGGTAGTATAAAAAGCCTCCCCTCATCACACCACGCATGTTTGCTAGCCCCATTCTTCAACACTATTGATCACCCAGCCAGAAATCATCTTCGGCCTCAGCAGAGCGACCATCCTTGGCTTTGCTCAATTACAGTGATAACAGTATTAAGTTAGCAGTTGAGAATTTAAGCCAATAGCCAATGATGCTGCAGAGTGAGGTAGTCAACAGAAATCCAGTCTCTGCCTCAATCCAGCCTCAATTCTTCATGTCTACAATGTAATATGGCAAGACTGGAGGCTAATAGCCCATTGGAGCCAGGAAACTATGTCTAGTTCCTCTGCTCGATTTGTGACTGCTGTACTTGTACACCACTGTCCAATGACCAACATGACTATTTTTTATGATATACTTGCCGAGCAGAGGATCAAACCTACTCAAGGCCCAGCAAGGGTGCAGACCTGGATACTGCATCTATTGTCAGCTGCTAATCCCTCACCAGATACACGGAATAAGGCAATGCCTCTTTGGCAGTATTTTAATGTATGGGTGGGGGTACGCACAAGCAGACAGCAACTTGCAAACTGCCTACCCTCGTTTGTCCCTATTCCAATCCCTCGTGCGGAGTGCCCAGCGAGAAGGCAACAGGTACAATTTTTAAAGTCGTTGGTATGACCTGAATGGGAATCAGACCCCGTTCTCCCGGGCGGAAGGCAACGACTCTACCAACTGTTGTCCGACCATCGGTATGCCACTATGGAAGTCTGAGGCAGTACTAAAAAAGCTACAGTGATTCATTTACAATTGAAGACAATATGTAACTAGACGACTGTGGATGGTACCATGGCGGAACATGAAAGCTGGTCACTGAGTGGGGTCTAAGTCTTCTAAGGCACCAAACAAAATGGTTTAAAGATGATCGCTATGTTCCAAAACGTAGCAAATTTGCCCCCCCCCCCAAAAAAAAAAAAAAAATCAGTTTGGTTTCTGGTCTAGTTCAGTTCAGAGGTTGGGGTTACACATGGTAGCATCCGTATAGATTTAAGGATGTGTTGTTTGTCGCTGAAGATTGTGCATGCTTGAAAGCATCCCATCTTGCAACAATTAATCAATTCATACTTGCACAACCCTGCCCATGTTCTATTGGAATTTACATAGTAATTTCACTTTGAAAAATGATGGGTCTGTTGAGTTGACTACTTCGTAGAAAGATAACAGATCTTCTGCTGAATGCTAGGTATTTAAACAAATACATGAAATCCCTTTTGATATTTCCAAGTTGACACATGTCTAAACAGATATCAACTACCACCCATAATGGACCCTGCACCCCACCCCGTGCCAATTGAACATCTGTCGCGGAGATTAAGGGAATTAGAAGGGCGATGGGTGGCCAACCCAGACTTTTGCGTTATTGCCAGAGTTCAATGGCGCGGGGGTGGGGTGCATGGTCAATAATGGGGTAAGTATTCATAAGCCTATGTACACCAATCAAATGTCCACGATCAAATCAAATTTTTGTTAGCTGTATGATACATGTGCCGTGTGTGCGGAGACAGTACTTCTGTTGCCAAGCATGTACACATAGAGTGCTAAATTAATGTATGTGCCCTGCAAATTGCCTGTCATATTACTGTATTACTCATTGGAAATTTGAAGGTTATAGTTTCTGTCCCTACAGTACTCAAAGTTAAAAACATGTTTGCAATGGTGGTGTTGGCGCTGTATGTACAGGTTATTCTCCTGGGATTGGTATCAATCTATGACCATAGCCAAATTCATTCAGCTTTTGACCTCAGTGACATAAAGCAGTTCCTGTATCATTCGGAGCTCTGGAAGGGCAACAGTATCTGCCTCATGCAACATCTGGTACCAGTGACTGGGTCCTGTGATGATATCATTTGATAACAACAGGTATGAACATCTAGATGCTTTACCTATTTGCCTGACAACCACCAGTATCCTGGACTCATCGACACGCGGCGTAAGGCTCGCAGCAGGGGCTAACTGATGAATGACGCACGAGCCATGTATGCACTTCACTTTAGTTGAAATGCTGTTAAATGTTACAATGAAAATGAAAATTTTGTAATCCACGATAGACATTGATACAGTTATCCAAACATCTCAGTTAGTTGATCATGACTACACCGCAAATAGTAATACCGAAAATTTCTTCACCGTGGACCAACAATACTCTCATGATATCTCTGGGCATCGACTGGTGACATATATTACAAGCCCATCGAAGAGCGAGGACCTGAGAACGACAATAGAAATCTGAAATAAACAGCACGCAAACTGAGAAATTTTTCAATCACAGAAATGGCATGGAAGTTGAAGAAATGTAATATGTGGAAGTTTGTTGGGACCGAAGAGACATTAACAGAAGAATTGGTATAACAACAACGCTTTCACCACTCTATCAACAATTTCAAGAGCAACGAGTGGGTACAAGCATCAACTCCAGATTTCGTGCCCTAATCCAGAGTATTTTTCTGTATCTTTGCGAACTGTGTGGTACAACGAAAAATCTTGATCACAAATTATACACTTTCCAAAGAAGACCACTCTGCTATGTTCTCAGCATCAGATGGACCAATACAATTAAGTACCAAACGATGACTCTAGATGTGACCACCCACATCCCAAAGACCGTGACTAACCTTGCTTGGAAAATCAAATCGGCAATTCAGGACAATCAACATAACATTTTGAGGAAGCAATAAACCTTAGCACAGATCGTGATACTTGGCGGAGATTGATCATCTGAGCCCGTCGGACAGCTGAGACTCAACCTACTACTATATGAAATATCACACACGGGGATTTGAGGAAATACTTGGGGGGGGGGGGGGGGAGTCATGACTACTCCTCCAAAAATTACCGTGTCAAAGATTAGAAGTCAAATGATGCATTTGTCAAATTCCCCCCCCCCCTCCATACTGTTTCCACCCGCTGGTTCGAAGTATAACTTTTTGGCAACAATAGTCCCTGTTTATGGACAGTGCTTTTACAGTGATTTAAGAAATTTTGGGAACAGTAAATAAATTGCCCTTGGTCAATTGTGTAATGCTCCCCATTCCCTTGGAGAAGGTATGTAATCTTTGAAGGTGGGTTATAAACTTATAAACAATCCAGCAATAGTGCACACTTCACATATTATTTTACAATTCCTGGAAAAGACCACTATTACGCCTGCCTTGTAAATGATTTTCCTAAAAACAACAGCTGTAAAATATGCACAGGTCTAAAGTCCAGGGACAGTTTTGCATCTGTGGATCTTAACCACCGCCAGCACAGAGTGCACACTCGCCTACAGCCATGTACTGTGGCATGTACCGGATGTATGATATCTGTGTAGACAGTCTGCCACGGAACCCCCTCCCCCCCCCCCACCAACAACTCACTACCAAAAGATGAAAAACCCCCTACCTGGTTACAACCACTGAGTTTAGGGGAAGAGAGGCTCACTGCATGTATGAGTCATTCTGGACGGGACGACTCAAATTTGACCGAGCATGCCAGCTGTCAACATTAAGGGCGCATCTTGAATAATATCCCTGGACACTTCCGGTCGTGGGATATAATATAACAACATCTAAGACGTATATGTAGTCCATGCAGCAGATTCTATCAACTGGCCTCTGAAAATTAGAGGTATCAATACTGCACCTCCACTCCTAAATTTGGAATCTAGAGCATGTGTCCCTCCCCTTTTTGTCTTGCCTGAACAAATTCAGGAAGAGACTTAGTATCCCTTGTGTGTGTGTATGTTACATGTGTTTCCCACTTCCGCGTTAGCAGTCATTTCTCTGAACGTAAGACTGATGTCTATGGAATTTTGTTGGTATTATCGGGGGTTGAGTGAACAAGTTCGACTTTTTTTTTTTTTTTTTAGCTTTTTGGTCACAGAAGTCACCATTTATATTCCAGCTCCACTGTGTTTACTGTATTCACTAACTCTTTAACCACTTTTATCCGATTGACATAGAAATTGGTACACGTATCCACCCTAGTGAATCTCCAATGAGTTTGAAAGTGGCATCACTACATGTCAGCTGGCAAACCTGAGTGTATCCGTATACACGAAACCTTTGTGTGCACTGGTGGGTGGGAACAAAAGTTAGTCCCACTACACAGACATTGCTTTCAGGTCACCGAAGGTCAATGTTTTGTTTTTCCTTCGAAACACAGAATTAGTCCAAATGATTTACAACAAAAATTAGTAGGTGGGGACAAAGTTGTTCCCGAATACATGACGTTGATTTCAGGTCACCAAGGTAAAATTTGTGTTTTTCACAATTTTTCCCCTTAAACTTTATCTGATTTGTCAAACTCAGTGTTTGTGGACTGTTGTTGGTCCTGAACAACATGAAGGTCACTTAAGGTCTAGGATTGCCATTTATCAAATTTCCAATTTCCGTTTCACAAATCATTTTATCAGTAGGGTTCAGGGTCACTGGAGGTCATTCAACATGTCTAACAGTAATTTTGTCACAATTTATGCGTGATTGTGAAGTTTGCCCGCTTTTCATGAAGTTGGATGGGTGTTCTTCTTTTTAGTCCCCCCAAAGTTGACATATTGGGTTATCAATATGTATACATTTGCTTCATTCTTGCAAAATGTTCAAGCTTGTTGGATCTCATGAATGTAACTCAATTGTGGTCCCCATTGGTCTGAGAATTCAACATGAAAATTGGGTCAATGAAGTTGAGTATGTGTCTACTTTGCATAATTTATGGCAATTTTAGTCACATTTCCACAAAACGTATACTCCTTGGTCTAGACATGGTCAATCATCAGTTCTTATGAATTTGAAATTGGTCACTGATTAGTGAATCGGTAACTGTTTCTGTTGTAATGTAATACCAAAATTTGGAAGCAACACATGAAATTGTGTGCATGGTGACTGATAACAACTGATCACGCAACCAGGCGAAACACTGGGGGGCGATCGTCCTTGTTTTTTTATGACAGTTCATGAAGGTCTTCCAGGTGAACAAGGATTAGTGCGAAATGCTCACCGGATGAGGAGTGTATTAGCCAGTGTTCAGGTGTACAGTAGTTTACACTTACACAGTGACACTGATGACGTTATGATGCGATGGGGGTCTCGGTCTTCGTAGACTTTAATGTGTGGAGTCTCTTGAACCACCTCATGCAGCAAGCAGGGAACAATGCAGGAATCATTTGATCATCATTTTACACAGGTCAGCTTGTCACATTAAACCAAGCACCACAAACTCACTAGTCAAGATTACGAACATTCAACTACAAATGTCAAACATCAGAATAGGACAGAGGGTGATATTTTGACATGGGCGAACAATTATCCCTATGTGATATTAATCGTGGTGCAGATAATGGATAGGATCAATCGATCAACATTTACACGTGTAGTTGATGCATGCTTCAAGTTTTTTGTTATGAGTAAAAATATAATGTACTTTGCTCATTATTGTTCCTGACAGGAGGACACACCAGTGTACCACGTCACTCCTGCACAGAGACGGAGCGTTAACCAACTGAGCGAAGAAGAGCAGGTCAGGATCGCACTAGGATAGGCCTTATACAATCATCGACCTACGGGGCAGTTGATTGCATTAAGAATGTTAGAGAGTAAGTATAATTATCTAATCTGTCCCCGAAGGGCTGGATAAATAATGTATTCAGCTTGCCATTTTCTTCTGTTGGTTGCTACAGTGTACATGATAGTCATACTTGTGGTGGTGGAGAACTATCCACTGAGGAATATGGTGTCCTTTAGTGTGTGTGTGTGTGTGCCGTGTTTGGTCAGACTTTTTTTATAATTTTTGTCACAATATCAATTCAGTTTGGTGGGCCAAATACCTTCAAATTCACACCGTATTGCCAAAATACACTGAGTCACAACACACATTGTTCCCCCGGAATTATAGGCAAAAGTTATCAAATGTGAAATTTAGAGGCAAAAAATATTTGGGCAATTTTTGATTTTTTCACTCTTTTCCCAAGATGTTGGCTGATCTCCAATAGCTGAATTGATTTCAACTTAGTAACAAAATAAAAAGGCATTACAGCTTTTTCAGTCAATCAGTTCAAAATTACAACCTGTGGATTCGGAGGGGGATAGCCACTTTGTATTTGAACCTCATTTAATTTTTGTGGGGAGTAGATTTTTTTTCCAATATACTGTACTAGATTAGAAGTACTGAATAATTCAAAATTATAGAACATGGTACAAGTATTGCAACATAGGGTTCCACATTGAGCAGTTGGGATTTCCCTGGGTTGACTAAGAAATTGGATTCACTTGAGGGGAGGTCTTGTTATTTTTCACTAATGCAACTTGCAAAGAGGATCAGAGAATAGAAATGATGAATTGCCGATTAGGGTTGCGCGGTACGGATGATTTGCGGAACCGGTAGTACCGATGCCTTGGCACCGGTTATCGTGCTGTACCGGTCTTCCCTGGTACTGTCTAGGAAAACATCAGGGATCGAATTATTGTTACTAGTTTATCCGTACAACACACAGCTCATTGTATCACTCATTTTAATTCAACTTCAAGCTCACCTCCGTAATAAATTCAATAAAAAATACCCTCCCTCCTTGTTCTTTTGCGCTATATAAACATATTCTGGCTGAAATCACTTTTTCATTGTTCAAATTGTCCTTCTTTATTAAGTGTTCCAGAGCATGGAATAATAATATACGTCTGTTATACGCTACAGCCCCCAACCACAATCTTATATTCGCAAAGGCAATTACCACGTGCTTCAGGTCTGTATAAAAACCTTCATTTCGGCGGAACGGGTATATGGTTGTTGGTACCACCTTGATGCGAAATCTGACCGCCCACTAATCAGAGCACTGTAATGTCATCACATGTTCAAAACTAACCAAATACACATCGCGCTACACAGCCCGAACATCGATCGCATCGATGTCGCTGAACGTTAATGTATATTTGCGAAATTCCATGGTTAGTGATAGAAAATACGTATGTTTAGTTTGCCTCAAATTCGGAAAATATTTACGGCAATTTGAATTGACTTGGCGATATCCCGGCTGATGAGGGAAGTCCACGCAAGTTTCTCCCTTATCAATTTTCCAGTGTTAATGTAAGAGGAATTTTTTCGAAATGGAAAACTTCTGTAATGAAAACAACCACTACGTAGTAAAGTTGGTCAGTTGGTCCCATAATACTTCAATTACGGGAATGATCACGCAGTCCTTTGTAATTGGTTAACATTTATTTACTGATGATGAAGCAAAAATGGTTATTTTAGTAACTAGAAAATTATTTTTATGAAAGACATTGTTAATGGGTAAATTTTAATGCTGAAAACCACGATGTGTGCGGCCGCCGAATAGACACTACGACAAGCACCAGTGATTTTAGCAGTACCGTAATTTTAGCCATTACGGTTATATAACTGTGCATACGGCCGTCGGTACTGCGAGTACTGGTGCCGCGAGTACCGGTACCAACGTGAATACCGGTATAACTGCGCAACGTTTTTTTTTTTTTCTAATGCCGATGAGATTCTGCAACTCGTTTTAATGGCGTTGGTTGTGAATTCAGTGCTGTTTAGCCCGTTTATAATGTGACTAGCCTAGCAAATTGTTGCCCTAACCAAAATGTTACCAAAAAAGGAGATGGACTGATCTACCTTCCATTCTCGTACCATGTTACATCGTACATTGACCCTTTCAGACGAAAAGATGGTTGTATGACCCATTTTTAAAAAACCTCAATCAACAAAATCAGCACAATCCCCCGAAGTCTAAAATTTCTAATGTATACCCTGGTAGGAATATGGTTGAGGAATCCTGACTCCACAATATTTTCATAATTTTAGCAATACATTCTCTGGAAATAAAAGACACCTTCCTACAGTATGGATCGTATGCCCCTGATTCACCGTATAATATTGAGGTGCAGGGGAGGGGGCATTTGGACCTTGGCCAGTTGGCCGTGCCGGTTTGGCCATGACCGGATTCCCCTCTCTGATGGCAGTTTTTTTTTCTAAATACTAAGGGACTCCAGTAAGGAACTGGAACTCAGACCCATTTGGAGCTTTGAGCCTCTTCTTAGAGATGGGGATGATATTTTCAGAGATCTCTGGCCCGGATTGTAGAGCAATAGAAATGTAATACGGTAGGCTTCTAGCAAATGACAAAGTTCATCCGAACCGAAACCGTCCAACTTTTGACCACTATTTTTGCTCGAAGAACACTTCATAATTGGAAATCTTATTAGCTCTTGAACGCACTGATAATATATTTACGACTGTCGCAAGAGGTGACTCAAGATACGGACTTGTACTTGGTCAACTTGAAACACAATCTGTGTGAATGTTCATGGATTGGAACCTGCAAAACCAATGCAAATGTTGCATAAATGTGTTGTATGTGAAATGAACAATTATTTTGTGTAGTACATCAATTACCCACAAACTGACCCGGCTGCGAAGAAGGTTTCTTTCATTGACTGCGTGGAACTTGTTGTAGAAGTGTCCACACATCATCACAGAATTTTTTTTTTGGAAATGACTACCTTGGATTTTCCATCTTAGAGGAACATCTGCAGCTCTAATGCAACGAGGTTATATTTTTGTGGAAAACTTTTATATAGGTCCGAATCACATTTCAATACGATGTTCCTATGAGCAGTTATTTGCCTTTAAATTTCGGCCATCAGCGAGACATTGGGGAAAGCCCCATTGTGCATCATGCATGACTCACACTTGGAACAACCCCGGAAGTTAATTTCATGTATTTCATGGTTTCATTTTGTTGAATAGTCAACTTTTATCAGAAGTTTCTGTTGTCTTTCTCTAACCAAAGTAACCATCCACCTACAACCCACTACAGCAATCCTCTCCCAAAACTTTCGAAGTGAAAATGTTTGAATTTCAATAGGAAACAAGATTTGTTGCAGGGTTGCAAGCCTGACATCATTATTGCCTGAGGGATGCTTTTCGCCTTTCGCAATACACATGCACAAACTTCAAAGATGTACTCCATAACAGAACATCATATGCCTTCGGGTTTGGACTGCTGCAATCAGTTTTTCTCCAGCTCATATTAGCCTTTTCATAATTCACCCTGCAATTGTCCTTTAACTGTATCTTCAATGGATGTAAATAAATTTTGTACATATCATATATGATGAGTGGTCCTTGTTTCATCCGTCCCTATGAGACGCTGTGATGCATCAATCAAAATTACGATGATTAACTCAACAAGCCAACCACTGGTATCTCTCATTTTGAGCACAGTATATTGGGTTGCACACGTCCTTGAACCTTAAGGATTTGCATAACTCATGTATGCATCTTCATTCAGTGGTGCTAGATCAGGACTTGAGCACTATCTCACATCCCACAGCTCGTCTATGGAGATGGCTGGCCTGAGTGCTACGTAAAATTGAAACCACTTGTTTTCTAATATCACTTTCATGTGAAAGGTAAATTAATTTGTTGTTGTATGGTCGGTAATATTTGTTCTATTTGAGCCAAGTCTGGGGGCCCATGACCTGTTGTGAGCACATCCCTTCCTTGCTTCAGTCAACATATTATTTTATATCTACAGGCTGTAATAGGCAGCCAATCCAGAGTTCATTTACAGATACTGTTGGATCTCTGACTCTGTAATATCTAGAAGGGCATCAGTGCACAGACTGTACTCTTAGTACCAAGGGCCAACCTTTTTTTTTGTTCCTCACAAACTTGTGAGATGTGAGTGAGCCTAGACTGCCACTATGATGTGGCGATGCATACTGTACATTACATCCTTCAGATACTGGTAGAAGTGGCAGAAGCATAGATAAAGACACTACATGTGGCAGTGTTGGCACATTCTCTGCCTACATCAACTAGATACTGGTAGGGGGTTAAGAATCCTGGACCACCACTCCGACTTGTTATGCAGCAAGCTGATCTTTGGCTCCCCCCCCCTACTCTACTCCGTTAGGCCGTGGTAAATCTTAGACAAAGCCACACAGTTCGATTGCAGTGCTAATCTATTTTTGGCCTACATCACCCAAATGCTGATAGGAGTGGTAGATGCTTAGACAGCCATTACACTGTGGCAGTGCTGAGTCCTGACCAGAGATCCTGAATACAGGGGGGTACTATATTATAGGTCCATCCCAGGTAACTCAAAAGAACTTTGAGTATTGGCTGGTATTAACATGAAGCCATCTACGAATATGGATATACTGTAGCGAGGCATGGAGTTGAACCTGGACCTTTCGCATGCAAGTGCCTCAATTTTTGCCATTCCTCGCATACAGTAACTACCACTTCGCTGGTGAAATCATCTCTTGAACCAACAAAATAAATGACCTACATTCCATTACACCAGCTGCCCAGAGCTACTGTAACAGCATTGATTGTGCACAGCAACATGTTCATTTCAATTTTTCAAGAGTTTGTGATCTGTACTTCCTGATTTCCTGATTGGAGACGTGTGTGATTACAGTATCACATCATCTAATTTCAACACTGTCTCCATCTAGTTTGAAGGACAACTGAGGGATGATTTATAAACGGGCTGCTATTTAGCTGGAGAAAAACTCAATGCATCAGTCAAAACCGGAAGTTCTTACGACTTACCGTTACAGAGTTATAGTCCTTCGGAGCATGTTTTTTGTGCAAGATGGAAAGACAAAGACATCCCATCGTACATAATAAATGAATGTCATACTTGCACAACCCCTCAGCAAATATTTTTTGTTTTTCTTTGAAATTCAAACTTTAATTTCACTTTGAAAAGCCGTTATTTTATGGGATGGGATTGCTGTAGTGGGTAGATCAGGTGTCGATGGTTACTTTAGTGGGAGGAAGGCAACAAAACTTCTGCTGAATGTTGACTTATCACAAAATGAAACAATGAAATACATAACATAATTTCCTGTGTTGTCCATGTGTGACGTCATGCGTTATTGCGCAGTTGGAATTCTCCTCAATTTCTCTGCTTAATGGCCCAAACTTTGAAGGCCTATAACTCCACATAGGATTAGGAACATCGTATTGTAAATGGGGTTTTGTACCTATAGAATACATTTTCCATCTTCACGCATTGTCTCCGAGCCTGATGTTGTTATCCAAGCCTGCAGTTGTCCTTCAATTTGAATGGAGTGTGCAGTAAACTGACACATTTGCATCTGCATCTCATTCATGAAGAGGCCACACTCTGATATGATAGCTGAGGAAGAATTGAAATGTATCAGTCTAAACCTACGATACATAAGTTTTCTGTTATGCAAGGTTATCAAACAGGTAAGTTGAATGAAAAGGCACACCATCATGCATGATACACACTGCCCTTCTTGCACTGTGACAACCCCTGGAATATTCTTTGTTTTCTAATGAACTTAACTTGTCCCATTTGACTAAAAATATTAGGCTATGAGAGGCGGTTGCTGATAATGGGTAATTTGTAAGCGAATATTAGAATACCTACAATTTCGCTTGTGTTGTTCAACTATAACATAACACCATTTATTGTGCAATAGGGACCTCCCCCTGATATATCCCCACATGGGGATAGTTTGGTTTCGTCCTCGACGGCAGCCAGCCGCAACCAGAGAATTTTTGTGTTAACATGATTACCTTTTCCAAGCCGTTGTCGGTTGCCTTGAAACTTTGCACACATGTTTATGAGATCAAAATCTAGATGAATTCGAAAGTGGGTGTTGCCGCACCATCAAGAAGGTGCTATCTTGCATTTTTTTTACGGAACTGGTTTATCGCTGATTTGGGCATTTCAGAACATGGCGATCGTTTTGGGACCAACTTTCGTTTTTGCCCCATGGGACCCCGCCCAACCGCCCATTTGGATGTTTACGTGAAACTTTTTTATCGCAGATTTGCACGTTCCGGAATGGCAATCGTTTTGGAACCAACTTTCGTTTTCGCCCCATGGACCCCACCCGGCAGCATTTTGGATTTTTTTTTGCGAAACTTTTTTTTTGTATTGTGTGTTTCGAAACACTGGCGAATGTTTGGAGCAAACTTCTTTCGTTTTAAAAGCCAAAATAAGCCCCATGGACCCCACCCGGCGGCAATTTTGGATTTTTTTTTGCGAAACTTTTTTATTGCTGATTTGTGGTTTCGGAAACATGGCGATCGTTTTGGGACCAACTTTCGTTTTCGCCCCATGGACCCCACCCGGCGGCAATTTTGGATTTTTTGCGAAACTTTTTTATTGCTGATTCTTGGGTTTCGGAACATGGCAATCGTTTTGGAACAAACTTTCGTTTTCGCCCCATGGACACCCACCCGGCGGCAGAATTTTGGATTTTTTTTTTTTTTCGAACGTTTTTTTGGGGGGAACCCCAACCATCGCCCTTTTAGATTTTTTGGGACAAAGATTTTCATGGCTAATTTGCATGTTTTGGACTTCCGAGATAATTTTGGATTTGGATTTGGCCTGTCGCACACTTGGAGACCCTTAGCCTATAGCAAACTTTTGCCACTGATTGCTCAAATGTGGGGATTTTACCCAAACGAAACGTTGGCGGTTACCCACTGGCGGATGTCTATTTCCTTGTTTGATGGACCATACTTGTACTAAGGTCGGTACCCCACATAGGACAATTGTCTTGAAATTGGTATGGACCGCTACTCGTAATATGGCTTTTTTCAATCTCCACCCCCATATTACTTATCTGACTTTCTGGTTGTTTGAGGAAGCCAATCCTACAGTTGTCCTTCAAAGTTGGCCCTGTGCAGCCAACACCCATCACCAATTCTGGCAGGACCGTATCGTGGGTCTATTGTTTGCACTAAAGAAACCTTTCTTTGTATTCAACAGGTGTTGATCGTATGGTAGACTTCATGATCGGGGATCTGTCCGATTCCTGCCCTGTTATGCACATCTACACACCCAATGCATCGACGACTGGCTGATGAGGTCTTCCCGGCCCTTTCCTGATTGGAGACTGTCGAGGGGCCATGATGTCAGATCGATGAGGGTTACCAGAGTAGCTGTGGTGGGCAAGACTGTGACATTCCCACTAGAAAAACTATGAACAGTAGATCTGAGGTCTACTTCACAGTGAATGAAATTAGAACTTGTATCCTGAGGAAGGAGTGGAATATTAACCAACTGTTTCTATTGATTAATAAAGAGATTGGACATGATGAACATGGATGGTCCTTCCTGGAATTCCCTTGGTCTTTCTCGATGGAGTCTCGCCTTTGCCATGGAGAGGAACGATATAGAAATATCAATCTCCTAATACACACAGTGGATGATCTGAGCCACGAAATTGTTTCCTAAAGTGGAATGGAAACCGTAACCACTTGTCCATGCATGGTTTCTGGCTTGCGAGGACGTGATTGAGTGAAAGCAGTCGGGAAGCAGTCTGGATGGACATACCTGAATAGAGTAACGGTTCTTGACGAGTCTGAGGCCACCTCCACCCCGGAGACAGGATACCAGATGGATGGCCCACGTCTTCTCCTTATAAGGGGATGTCCAAATTAAGAATTGTCACCTGTATGAAGCAACAAAGCATGGGCTATAGAAGCTCTGCATGTCGCTGGCCCGTTGCCAGAGCGGTATTCCTTGACCTCTCTGCTGTGGATCAGAGACAACCAAGGGGGAATATAAACAGCTGACCCCCAGGGTTCTTGGAGATATGTATCGGGACTTGCACCTGTGTCCACGATCGGAGGAGGTGATTGGTGGTCAAAGTATGTGGATTCTGTGTTACCTGTGGTGCTGTGAGGCATTCTGCACACTAGCCCCCAGATAGAATACAACATCCGCTAAGACCTTGAAGAATGTGAATCGGAATCACGTGGAGGAACCAGTCAGGAAGCACAGAAAACCAAAGGCAAGATGAAACATATTTTCCAGAGAAGTACATAGTTGTGTATTGCGATGGTTCGGAATTTCAGTGGAGATGATCTAGTAGCGAGCTGTACAAGGGGTGTCTGGCCGTTGGAGTCTGTTATTATGTAACGATCCAGAGAAGTCTTTCTACATTAGCAGTTCAGAACCGATTAAAAGCAGCCAAAGAAACAGAAATTTGATTGTGAACTCTGACTGTCTTTTCGATGACCACGTTGTTAGGCCTGTATCATGTATAAAGTGGATGATTTGCGTTCGTTTTTTGTGGTTGTAACACACTGTTCGCCCATCGGGAAGCATGGCTTGCATTTATCTGATGAACGTATTGGAATGCTCATGGCTTCTCCTCAATTACTTGTTTGACCGTTGGTTTCTTGAACAACGTATTGTCCTGCGATTTTCATCTTTTGACTATCATCCCTCAAGAGTTTTGACAAATGAAATCTAAACAATTTTGGGAGTCTGTTATAGGTTATGGATTAGAAATAAAAAAGAAAAGAAAAAGAAACGAAAATAAAACATTGATGAGGAAGACGGATACTAATATTATTTGTTCCAATCCTAATGCTACAATGAAGATCATTGTTAGGCACAAAGGTGCACAGGATTTAGGATGTTGCTCATAACACGAGTGGTAGTCGTACCAATATCGGGCTGGAGTATCGTGGTGTTCACCTGGGAGCCAATAGTTTATCAAAATTGTTGGGTTGAGTTGAATGATTAGATTCAATGCTTGTCACACTGCAAAACACCATATACTCATACAGGCATGGGATTTATACACACAATTCAATAGCACGATGGGAGCCCCCTCGGGGGAGGTACTTAATAACCGTTTGCCAGTTATCCCATGCTAGCGTACAGGTATGATTTCTCCCCTACAAGTCCCATACAATGTCCATATAACATGTAAAGTTTATCAGTGTTTGGACCCGGGCTCAAAATGCGCCTAAGTGGTGATCTGGGGTTGTTCCCATTTTCGTCTGTGAAGTTTAATGAAAGCAACAAAGCTTTAATTCATCAGTAGCAGTTAAATAGTAATTTCAGTGACTTGCAATTTACATTGAAGCAAAATTCCAATTATTTCTTAATGCTTGATTCAGAAATGAATTGTAGATTTCGCTGGGATCTTTGTATGGTGCCCATGCAATTTGTAGCAATTTAAGACACCTGTCCAAAATTACTGTACTTGATGAGGTGAATGGTTCGCTATTACTGTCAAATAGCAATCTGGGAACTTTTTGCAACTCGGGGGAGGAATGTATGCCAAAAGTCATAGGATCACCCTCTGATTGGCAAATAAATGCAATTTATGGCTCCTAGACAAATTATGTTGCCAAAATTTTTTAGCAACAGCTGTAAAAGGTCTACTGAAAAAGTGTTTTCCGTGTTAAAGAATTTCTGGTCACAACGTCAAGAGTTAATTTATGTGTCGGTTCCATATTGCAATAGATTAACGGTGCCAATACATGGTGGAGAATGTGACCCATTTAACTAGTGAGGGGATGTTTGATTTCATCACAAGACTGTGGCCTGGAAGAGTTCATGGTGTGTTCCCCGACAAAGTACTTGTCTGTCAAGCTTAAGGGAGATAATTTCTTACTGATATTTCTGTATTTGACAGCAGAAGTATGACTAGTTTGAATAATAATAAATTTTAATACTTTCCAGTAAACTGCATTCAGTTAAAAACAAGGCAAAACATTGCAACTCACCTGACAAAAATGTCCTGGCAAATTACTGCTATCTTAGTAATTGGCCCGTTGTAAATCATTACTTGGTATAATTAGCCAGGGACTGACATCTTATCCTGGAAAGAAAACTGGTAGGTGGTGAGGTGCGGGGACAACTACACCTCATATAATCCCAAAATATTGCCCCTTTAATTACCCCTGACCTGACCCCTTCCTCTAACCTGGAGGATCCTCAAGGGGTAGGTATTTTTTTTTTTTTTTATGTCTAGCACAGACAGTGACAGCTGAGCCAAGGGAGGGGGCACCCAATCTTTTGTCTGCTTGTGTTAATAGAGCCGAAGGACCTTCTCATTAAAAAAATCTCAAATGATTCATTCATTGGTAGCCTGAAAACTGCGAATCTGAACAGCGGTTATTGAACTTCTCAGTATTGAGGACTGGCTTTCATCCAGTAAGTAAGTAGGTATTATTAATCTCCTCATTTGAATTCCAGGGAATGTGCCAGCCTAGGTTGGAGAGCAATCAGTCTGATTGTACCTTGAATTCATAATGGTGAGGTGTGAGGTGATAGGTTACTTCCGGTCCATATCTTGTAATTTACTTCCCCAAGAAGGTGTAAGGTACAGTGATGATCTCATGTTGCTTGCAAAAAACACAACACCTCTTTCCAAACGCATTGTTCCAAACCATATTCTAAAATCTAAAAAAAATTATATATATGGCTGATAAACTTACAGTATAAATAAGTAAATTCTATAATATGTTATCAAGGCATAGGTTTTTCTTCTTGTTGGACAAAACGTTTCATGCCTGGACATGGTCATGGGATAAACGCTCCCTAGAAGATTATTTCTCGAACCTTGTGTCAAAATGTTTCTTTTTTGAGGAAAACTTCACCTGTAAAAGTAGCTTCAAAAAGAAGAGAAGGTTTTAGCCTTTGCAGCTTATATTCATGAATCATTATACAGAGGCCGGCAGCAATGGTTGTACAGTCATCCCACAAATTTTAGATCAGTGTCGATCTGCCGAAGGGTCGTTATTTCAAAGGAATTGCAGCCTTCATGTTCAATTTGAAGTAGGACCCTCCCGAGTAGAGACCCTTCGGAACAACCAGCAGTTCTCCGCAATTCTTGAGAAGGAAAAGCAATGTAGAATATTTGTTGTTGCACTACTAAACAACATGCTGTCTTTGCCTGTAATATCTTATACCACTGGGGAATTGGGAGGGTTCGTTTTTGTGACCTCGTGTATTCGGTTACCTAAAAAATATGCATTGTTAGTAATCGGATCCAGGAAAGTTGGATCCATGCTGTATCTTCGCTTCGCTTTTAATTTTTGTGTCATCATACATTTGTTGCAAAATGACAGCATAGATCACGTCCAAAACTTGAACAACTCTTCTTGCACTTTTGCAGAACCTGTGTATGAATTTCCAGTTTTTTATTTTCCACTCAGTCTTCATAATATGGATTCATGTGTGAATTAACAAAGATTAGTTATATTCCGGCTTCAAAATGCATTCTAATTTTTTTATGATAACGATAGGATGAAGCTTCCTTTTTGTAAAGTGTTAAAAACAGTGAAATGACTGGTGAATGGCACAACACTTGTGGAGTGATAATATGGTTTCTAGGCAAACATTCATTATAGAGACCAACTCTGACCCTGATATTAGGGTCTCGCTGGCTTTTAGCTAGTGAGCAGCTACCTTCATTATGCTGTATGTGGTGATAATGGTGTGTGGGTGGTGGGGGGGGGGGGTGAGGAAGGGGAAGGGGACGCAATTGAACTATTGCTCAAATATTTTCTTCAGAGTAACTTGTTCACCCTTTGCTGAGTTTGGTAATTGGTAATAAAATTTGCATTCATGAAGCAGTGACCATGTAATTGGCATTTGCCATATACAACTATACAGTATGGGCGCTCCAAATGCCTTCAATTGTCAGATCCATGCCGGTACGACATGGCAATTCCTTGAAGTTTGGTGTGTGCTCAGTGAGTTACCTGTGAGAAGTCTCTTTTGGTTTCTGCCCGAGGCTGACATTTGGTGGCTTTTAACAAGTTAAATGTGGCTAAATGTGACAAGTTCGATGAAGTCATCAGCTGATCGCCTCAGCAGAGAATTTAGTTCTCATCCGACAGGAGTATTACTGATGTGTGTCACAGGGTTTCTTTGCGAAATGATTCATGTATAGAGTATGAAGTAGTTAGGTAGCCCAACGAAAAACAATGTTGGTGGCTAAGGTAATCTACAGAACTCTGTACACGGACGCATCTACAGTATATTCCGTATTATATCCAATCAGTCGAATGACTCTCTATTAGTTAGTTAGACTGAATAAGTGATCCAATGTTATCATTCTAATTTAGGGTAGTTACAGAGGATTGGACTAGAACTGAAAATAAAATGACAAAATAGCTGGAAAACTGAGTATGCGTAATAAGTCATGTCGACTAATGACGCTAAACAAAAATACCCTAGAAATGTTCAATTCGACTTGTCAAAATTAATCAAAGAGATTGTTTTGTGGATGTGCGGATTTTTTGATTGGGGTTATTTCTCTCAAATGGATAGTGGTCCCTAACTCTACTATGGGTGGTATTATCTGAGATAATCTAGGGCTGAAAAACCTTATGTGTTTTTTTTTTTTAATGGTGAAACCTGGTGGAAATATTGCGCACTCTGGACGGGTAGTGTATTGAGGAGAATATTCGAATGTATTCGCCTAGTAACATTTACCTAACAAGGTACAAATATTGTTCAGAACCCAATTAACAAATGTTACACAAAAACATGGGAGATAGGTACAGCTAGGATGGCTAGTGTAGCCACAGACCGGTTTGCAGCACACTTTGAAGGAATTAACTTGACACAACCACCTGTACAAGATTCATACAGTATGTACAAATAAGTGGCTAAAGTTCGAAACATCTGTAGCTGAGATTGTACATAATCTTTGTATGTTAGGCAAAACCAAAAAGGAATAATAGTTACAACCGATATATATAATACATATATGATTTTCAAATAACATTTGAAATGTTCTTACAGAGGTTGTCACTATCCCAAACTTAGCAGACATCATACGTCATCCCAAGAAAAGGTATTATCCACAATACAGAACAAAATCGCTGCTCTTGATGTCCACTGCTACATTAAAGTATTAATACAGTAATTGAGTGCACTCGAGGAAAACAGTTCTGAGTCAGGCAGAGTGAGGCCACCTTCAGTCTTTTGTGGTCGATCACCGTACAAACACAATTGCCGTGTATATTCAAAATGAAACTTTTACTAAGTTCCCAAAGTTGAGTGGATTTATACTGTTTCGAAGAACAAAATGAAAGCCAGGCATGGGGTTTTCCACTTCTGTGGAATTCCAGTCAGTCGATGAGCGATTTTTCAAACGTGTTGTCATTTACTTTTGAAAGAAGATAACATGTAGTGAATGGTATATTCTGTTGTAGAAATGGTGTGATATTATGTTAAAGAGGGAGCTTGTTCTGAAATTCGGAAGACCGTCTGTGGAATGCGGATAATTGCCTGCTGAATGAAACAAGTCTTATGTTCAGAGGTAGCTGCCTATGCTGCCTTGTTGAAGGATAAATGCAGGATAAAGTAAAAAGAGGCTAATTAAGAAATATTAAGAAAGAAGAAGATATGTATCGTTCAAAAACCTGTCATTCAGGACTGTGATCTCTGTTATGGGAGTAAGCGGTCCTTGAAGTGAGTTCAATGTGTATTGGGCCAAAATCAACAGCCTTCATTATGCAGTATTGATTATTGTCATACGGACAACATCCTGATGATAAGTTTTTTCTTGAGATTTACACATTAACCTTCCTGAGTAGTAGTATTGGCATACGGCAAGTGGATTGCTGTGAAAGGTTAGTATAGCACTGATGGTTACTCATGTGAGTGAAAAGCAGTAGAATTCTTGGTGTTGAGTTATTCAAAACAATAAATACATAAAGAATTGCCTGTAACGAGCCTAGGAAAGCAGTGGGTTAATACCATTCAGAAACTGTGATTGTATAGTTCTCCTTGAAAGGCGTTCAGTTTCGATGAGGCGAGATTGCGTTTCATCTTAGAGGAGGCCCACCCATTGTGGGGGGGGGGGGGGGGGGGGAGTGGGGAATAATCGCAACCTAAAGGGAGGGGTTCTTACTGTACATCTGATGTTCTGTTTTAACAAGCCTGGCAACACTCGGTAGCCACTTCATTAGGTGTTATCTGACTTGGCCAGTGACATGGCGACAGTATTTGCCACTGTAAATCTGAGTGTACATTATACATGAAGTGGGTGGTGTTTTCTCTCAGTAATTTATAGGTGGGGCATATTGAAAAGGCACTCAATATCATTATTTTTGATCAGTACAGGGCTGAAAACCCTCATGTAAGGTACGATAGAACCACTGTGTCGAACGGGCTTTATTCCCAAGTATGTACATGTAATTTGTATTAGGGCTATGCAGCCTTCTTCTAAAAACACACACATGCACTGATTCTAGCCTTGTGGTCTGTGTATCAAATCCTATAGGTAATGAATACAAAAAGGTTGTTAGGTCATGCTTGACTGGGTCTCTGTAAATGTTTTTTTCAAGAGGCTGGTTCATATTGAATAACACCAGTACTACTCCCCCACCCCACCTGTTTTCCAGAGTTGATGGTTCATGTTACCCTTGGTGATCACAGCTGCAATACAGACCCCCATACACGCCCTGACTCGTACATCAGGTTGGAGGGTGCTGTCTATAATCACCCTTATATAGTTCTAAAATCTGTGGTGAACACTCTTCCTGGTATAGACAGGAAGGGAAAATCACTATTCAATATTTGATTACCCTGTGCTGTGAGTCAATGACCGTGGAGGTCAAGCCAAGTTAAGAGCTTTGATGTGCTGTTATAACATCTGTTGGGTTCAAGTGTGGGTTGTACTTTGTTGCAAAGCAGGGAGTGGGATGGTGGTTGTGGCCAGTGGGGTAGGGTGACTCTCTTCATCAACTTGTGGAGAATTGAGGGCACAACATGATACCAAGGATCCCGGCTCCTCGTGTCTTGGTTGGAAACTATTTCATCATGGCAGTTGGAGAAGGGGGGGGGGGGGGGGTGAGTCACTGATTTGACCTTCACCTCCACATTTTGCAATGTGACTATTCTTAGCCATGTGTGAATTGAAGCCAGCATTGGTTTAATTGGTGTCATTCGCAAAAATAACCTGACCTTATTATGTGGTTGGTTGTACATGCTGATAATTCTGGAACAAGAGCAGCATTTTCCGTCCATCGTGTGTTAAGAATCAATTTCTCAATAATGCCCGCAGTATCAATACTGGAGGTCTGTAGGGCTCCACATTTACCAATGGTACAGACACTTTAATTCATACCACCATTTCAAGGGTAATAGAGAGCACAGGTGATCAAAGTGATTCAAACGATGAGTCACACATCCCCGTCACATTGATTTTGTGTTGAAAAATCATTTTCCATGAGTTTCCAGCAGATGGGCCCTGGTGGATTCCTGCATGTCCACCAGCATATGGTAATAATCCCTCCCAACATCCCCCACACCGTCCCCACCCAGGGGGGGGGGGGGGATCCGCTGCACAACAAGGTAGCCAAGTCTGTAGGCCGCCAGTGTCATGTCTATGTCTATGAAGCTCTAAAACTGGGGATGTCCAGCCCCTCCGGGATGGGAGGGGTGCGATGGGGTCTTCCTGACCGCCCCTATAAACTACCCTTGTGATGCCACTGTCCCCACCTACTGTCTGGATTGAACCATTGTGGGAAGAATGGGCATGCATCCTAATCAAAATGTGGCGTTTTTTGTGTGTCTTCTGTGGTACGATGAACTTTCAAAAAAACATGAGAGAGTGTATATTTGACCTCTCCGGTTGGCGAGGACATGTCCAGTTCTCTCTTCCGCACCATGCAGTAAAGAAAAAAAGAAAAGGTGGAGCCCTCTTTCTAGTCTGCTGGGAAGGTGAAATTTTCTTTTTTTTCTCGAGTATTGGATGTCCGCAGTATAATTGCCCCTAGCTTGCCCTCTTAGTGGCCGTTATAGCTTTATAGCTAGCCATGCACACATCCAGATATAGCAGTAGCAGCTGTGCGCTTGTCTGTGTAGTGTGAACGATGCTGAATGCGATTAAATCAATTGAAATTCACACCGCTTTAGGCACGCTTTCAGCAGTGAGGGATGCAACAGTGTGGGGATGAGATGCAGATCAGGCTTCTTGGTTAGATTTAGGGATTTGTTTCCTCTTTCTTTTCTTTCTTTTAAGGCTATTTATTATACAGACATGTAGGTTTTCCTGTCTGTTTGTCTTTGTATGATGTACATTTAAATGTTAAAGTGCAATAATGGCATGTCTATAACAGTTCCATTTTCCTTGTTTTTTTGTCTCCCTGTACATGGTTTAGGTAAGATTTACAGCGATCACTACTTCATTGTGTGCAGATGTGTCGACTTTGTGCGTGTGTTTCATGCTGGAACTGTCAGCTGGATGCCCCTCCACCCAAAGAGTCACCATGATGTGGATTTTGAATTCTGTATGCATATTGGGGTTTGGTGAACATGATTTATATTTTAGCGTACATATCAAGTAGTTCAATATCATATAATTTATAGACACATCAGTGTAGAATTTCTCTAAACTTTGGTGACAGATATGCCTACTTTTTGTCCCAAGGAATTTTGAACATTGAAGTAGTCACTGGAGGTCATTTATTAATGTGCCTAATTTGCAGAATGTAAGCGTTCTTAGGTTACCACTTATTGTAGGTGGTCTGCTTTTGGTCCCGACCTCCTGAGATAATTGAAATTAGAGAAAGCCTATTTTGCTTGATTTATACAGATGTTCAATTTAGCATATTTTTACAAAACACATTGTCTCATGCATTGTTAAGTTGGACTGGTCACTGTTGTTAATATGTAATGCATCATGGAGTCGGCTAACTATACACAACTCTCGATGCTTTTTGCTGTTATTTTCTGCTAACCAGCAGTTGGCGCTTTTTCCACCTCTGAGATTGGAATGGTAGTGACACACCATACTAAATACCATTTACAAAACACTACTGAAGCCTAGCAGATTTGAGAACCCACTTGTTAAGCAACAATTGATCGAATGCCACTCCTACATTTTTTGATGGATCGTGATGAAACTTAGTCACATTGATCACCAAGAGAAGCGTTGAGGCTGCTTAAACAATTGGTCAAGTTCGTCAATTTTTATCTAGGGGTAAATTCCGCCTTTTGTGGGAATACCAACATGCTTCTCTCCAAGTTCCAAAAACGGATGCTCATGAAAGTTTTATATTGAAGGCTCCTGAAGGTTTCTTATTGACTAATATTGGTCCTTCTTGGGTTTAAAAAAAAACATCTGGGTCTCAGCAAGTTTGAGGTCACAGGTTCCTCTACAATCTTGGACAAAATACCTTTGGGACACCCGTTCCCCCAAATGTGGACCCGTTCAATGTTTGGTGTCTGTCATAGGAATATCAGGAAAACCCCATTGCATGGTGGAAAGGGGGGGCGAAGGGGGGGGGTAAGTATGGCATATTGATCAGGAGTCCTGTCATCCTGGTACGCTTCAGATGAACATCCACATCGTTTTTTGCAGGATATTAGGCTAACTGTCCCAACTATTTTGTCCAAGATCGTCTGAAAGAATATGAAAATTGTATCAGATTACCCTAGAAGTTTTGGCCGATTAATTTTTTCCTAATTCGGTTCTCTGAGCCTGTCGGACGTTCACATCAGCTTATTTTTGGCATCTCATGAGTGCTACAAGGGGCATATATACACAATAGCATAATTACGCCAGCACATTAGCATGGAGGTGGAATATGGGGATGGGGACTGTGGGATAATTGCGTATAGTGCAAATTAGCTCTACAGGCTTGGGACAGTTAGGTAAGCGTTTGGATGGGAAACGGTACTGTAATGGAAGGCTTGGGTTGGGTAACTAATAAGAGAATATGTATCATACCGTAGCGCCCACTTTACAAATAACCCTAACCCACGTAAACACAAGTTTTATATTGTCAGAGGCGCGATTCATATAAACCGCCTCTGTATGTGATAGTACATTTAGTATGATTTTGTGAATTTGGTTTTGTATGTGCATGATTTCATATGGTAAGCCAAATGCGGCAATGTGCTCTATTGAAAGTCTTTTGGTGTCCGACGGTTGGGACATTCTGTGGCTACCTTACATCTATACTGTCATATTGCCGGCCGGAAGGTTACAAAGAACACAGTTATCGACTTAAATTGGTAGGCATAGAATTCACAAAGGATTATCCCCTTTATGTTCCTGTTTAAAAATTAGAAAAGGATTAGAATCGTTTGATTTGATGTAGATGAAAATTACAACGGTCTACCATTTAATTAAATTAAAAAGGATACTTTTAGGAAAACTTTAATCATTCGGTGGTAGACCGGTGGGGGTATTACTTGTTAAATACCACAAATTTGGGCTAAAAACCAATTGCTATCGCAATTATTATACGCCGTTCGCAAATTGTGGCTTGTTTAGCTTAATTTTGTTGAAACTGTTTAACCTCTCGGTTTTTAGATCAAGTCGCAGTGACAAAAATGGAATACTCCGTCATGCATTTCTATTCCAAGTCATGCTATTTCAACTATTGGGCTTATTAATTAACCCCAGCGAATTAACTATCACAAAATAATGACAGCGGAAGTCAGTAGTGCAAGAATAAAACACAAGTGTGCCGAGTTCTGAGCCAAATTGTCATCCCCAGATCCGTCACGCCGACCTTCGACCAAAACACTTCACTTAAAAGGCTATGAAACGGCATATTTTTTGTATTATTAAATATGACAGAATCAGGTTTCTCTCTATTTCAATTAATATGATAGCCACCCAATCCGGATCATCCATATGGGCGTATTTTTTTATTTAGCCCATTTTCTGAAATATAGAAGGTATTGACATGCGCAAAACACTTACACATAATACAACGTTTCTGGCAGGTTCCGTTATTGAGTTATGTATCACACGAGACAGCAAATATAATATTTGATCGCCCTCTATTCCCCACCCTCCCCTAACCCACAACACCACGGCTGCTATCCAGACAAGTGTTGCGAGCGAGCGAAGACACCAAAAATATTCTGCCCCGACGCCATTTTGTGCCGTTAGGAATTCTCAGACAATGTGGACAAAATACTTTGGGACCACCCCGTTTCCCCGTTCAATGTAGGTGTATGTCAAGATATCAGGAAAACAAACATTGCATGGGGGAAGGGGGGGGGGGAAGTAGTGATATTGATAAGGAGTCCTGGACCTGGGATGCTTCAGATGAACATTCCACATCGTTTTTTTGCAGGGATATTAGTGTACAACTATTTGTCCCAGGATTGTAGGGTCAATTTCTTCATCGTTATTCGAAGGGTCCAAGCAGCTTCCCAAATAAAGTAGTGTGCTCTTCGAAAGTAAATATTGACTAATGGTATGTAGGGGCTCAGAAAGTGGAGGTTCAACAGGTAGTAGCTAGGGTCCATTTCTCCATTTCTTTCAAATGGTCAAAGCAGCCTCACACAAAATAAATCAGAATAACTCAAAAATAGTATATTATGACCAATGTATTCTGGGGGGTTGAAGAAGTCACAGAAAAAAAGTGGTCAATTTCAGGTCTTTTGTTCAAACCGTCAAGTTGGACAGTACTATCCCTGACTGATGGTAACGTATGCCCTACAGAAGGCTGGTGCATGCACTGCAATTGAAACGGTGTATATATTGGCTGAACCAAGGGCACAAACCCCCATGGAGCGGGAGGGGGGGGGGACATGGACCACAAAAAAACAGCTCCCTACTGCCCTGAAAACCTGACTGCTCGGACCACCCAACTTTCAACAAGTTTTCGCATCTTGGAGCCCACAACAAAAATTGTACACATGTTTTTTTGGGGCTGTGAAAGCCAGCAGCAAACAGGGACTATTAATACCAAGTCTATTAAAAACAAGACACCGTCTTAAATGATCTTTGCCTTCCCACAGAGAAGAGAGATGTACAGTATGAATATGTCATAAAGTCCTGTGGACGCTGCAGTATTGTGATAGCCGACAACAATGCGCCTCATTCTACCGTTCTCCAAAACTGAACACCATACAGCCACACGTAGAAAAGCACCAGAGAGGGATAACAGGATTAATCTCTGACGTATCATGGGATGATCAGGAGTCACTTAAAGAGGCAGCACCCAGCACATAGTGGATGGTCCAGATCATATGATTGCGAGTACGAACCCAACGGATGCATCAGCTTTTCCGTAGTTTCCTTGGGCAAGGCACTCCACCCAGGGGCTAATTGGGAACTGTGAGGAACTGCGCCGGTGTTAGCTGCTGCACATACTCTCCGGGTTGTCGGAGTGCTTACCAGTTTCTGTTAACAGGGTAATATCGGTAAACGCTTGAGCACTTCGGGAAAGGTGCTGCACTGAGATATTATATGATATTATTGACGTCACCACAGGAATTGTCACAAAACTAAGGAGAATTCACACAACGAGGAGGGGATATTGTATAGTGCTAGTGGCTACAATCAATTTTCCCCCAATGTATGAAACTCTGTAGGAAACTAGGAAATTCAAACCCAGTCGGGGAACATCAGGAGACTCAAAAGGCTTCGAGGCTGATTATGTGATTCACAGAGTTGCAACAGGTCCAGAAAAAGTCTAGCATGAAAACAAAGCAACAGAACATCATCACAGGTTGTGTGAATGCATTTCACACACCGTGCAAAATTACAACATCACTTTGGATATCTATAAATCATGAGCTGACCTGGAAGAGACTAAGGTTCCTTAGCGTGGCATATGGCAAAATGCAAACTTGAAACAATGCAAAAGGCAAGGGATACACAGTAAGTGGATTTGCTGTAAGATTGGGTGCGTTTGAATGAATTCCAATATGCAATTAATCAACTATTCTACAACCCCAAGCTATCCGTTTTTGCGAATTACAGATTCTATGGCTAATCTCAATTACGTAGCTGTCGTTAATTTGCAATAACAGTCAGTGTTTTTGCAATAAAAAGGATGGCAGCTGGTCAGAGTAACAAACAATCGAATACTGCTCGATTTGCTGCGTCTCAAGAAACGCAGAGTAGGAGTAAGTTACTTTTCAAACGAAATGTAGTGCAGAGCCTTTGAAAGTTTTATGTTTAATGCCAGATCGGCTCCCGTAGCCGCATGCTTCAGAGGGCATACTGCCTTAACGGGAGTACGAACGCGCAAAACGACGCATGCTCGAGTGCATTGGTGACGTCATGTGCGGCACGAGTGGTTTGTATAAAATCTCCGTGGAAATACGCCACAGAACGCACTGCTGATCTTTGGGTATGGTACGCAATGCAATTTATTCGATCGAAACAACACAATAGTTACCTAGCTGCTCATTCAATGTTTAGAGTACAAAGCGATATATCCAGAGATTGAACATCCTTAAATCGGTTTGAGTAAATTGCTCATTTGCGGGTTGTAGACCTCCCCCAGGAATAAACTCAGAACGGTCGACGTCTAAGTGTTCATGAAAGGTCTAGAATCTAAACTTTAGGCTTGATAACACCCTTGACTGTGCCTCAGCCAATATTTACCAAATTCCGAAGAGCTTGAATGTTTATTTCGCCAGTGAAAGCCTACAGGTGCCAGTTATTCCTTAAGTTAAGCCTGGAACAGCACAGTTATGGGATGATGATGATATTGGGATGCGTCAAAAGTAATTAGGCGGGGACCTCGACATTGAACCAAACAGTGCATTCCAAAACATTCTCAATACTCCCCTGTGGAAACTACAACGCCTACCAGCACAAAACTCACTAATCAACATAACGGGGGGGGAACAATTTTTCGAAGAGTGGTGGACAAGTTCAGTCTGGTTAGCATTCGTTGTCAGCTTGCGTTGATAACCGTCATGGATGTTTGCGAGTTCTCATTAGGGACGATCTCACAACAAAACAAACAAACAGACAGTTCAGAATAGGCCGTAACGATTTAGTAAGTTCTAAGCGAATCTCTCCGGATAACACCCCAAGCTATTTATGGGTAGGCATGCACAATCATGACAGGACTTTTGGCTTTTGAATATACAAAGGAAAAAAACTGGTCATATACTTTGTTGGACCTGTTAAACAAAAGATAGAATGGTCATTTAATTTGCCATAAACTGGCTTTCAAGTCAGTGGTGAAAACAGCAGGACTCTGGGGATGGTCACAAACGACACCTGATTCTAGATTGTGCCAGAAAGTTCATATCCAACATATCATGCCACATCCAAAAGATGTTGAGCGATAGGATGCACGACAATCAAGCACTGAGAAAAGTATGGTTCGTTTTTGCAAGCGCGTCTAAGAAGATACAAAGAATTGTACAGAATCAACGCACACTCACACGCCTGTTTCGCTGAAGCCAGGTTTTGGCGCGACAGTTGGTAGCACGTGGAAAGTAAAGAAACGGCTGCCTGCCCTCTGCGCTTCTTCTAGAATATTTCACACCAAAAAATTCAAATTGATTTTTGCGTCAGTGCATGTAAGTAACGTACAGAAACAGGTAAGTTTGTTTGAAAGTCAGTGTCTCGCTAGCAGAACAACACTGTTAGCGCTTCCAATTTGGTTGAATATGGTCGGATGAGTGCGATGAAAAGACTTCCTAAACTGTTAGATATAGCAATAGTATCCGACCGCCAAAAATGACAGCCACTATTCGACACTCCTATGAAACAGTGTCAGCCAACCAACGCTCCCCGCCTGAAATGAATTCACAAACAGCGTTCCCATGAAGTGGATCACCCCATTCTAACCCTGAGTGAGCCAAAATTAGGGGACTTCCACCAGAGCATAAGTAACCACACCTGCGAATAGGACTGTGGTTTCCAACAGCTCATAACAGTGATAAAGAACAAGATTATGGTCTCCAACTTTTCAGTAACACCAAAGAGTTACAACCGATCTTGCATTGGATTGTTATCATAAACCCCTCAAGAATGATTTATAAGAATCATTCTTGTATTTTTTCTCTCTGTGAAGGACAGTCTGTGATGAAATATTCCCAATCCTGGAGATCAATTAGGCTGAGGAGGACCTGAAGTCGAGTGGTTGTAGATTAGGTCCATTATATAGGGGGGGGGCTTTTAACACGCAGCTAAGTACTCTTGAATATTCTCTGATGCACAGGGAGCCATTGTGTCCCAATTATTTCCGACTAATGGAGTCATACTTTCTGTAGAAACCAACTTTTTGGGGAAAATTACCCAACATATTGTGTTTGGAACATCCTGCAAATCGCCGGTGATCATGACTTGTTTCGCAGACTAAGAGACTGTTTCAGTAGTCCAGCCTGCAGTGTACTAAGGTTGGTGGACCGCCGCTTTTGGACTCTGCCAGTAAGCATTCTCTGCTCTCAACGAAAATGCCTGAATTTTCAGACGTATTCCGTTTGAGCAGGGACACCCAAATCCACATGTTTATGTGTGGGGGGGGGGGGAGGCAATTGCTACTTTGCAGCAGTACTGGACCGTATGACAAGTCCTTGAAATCTTTCGAAAATACCCAAGCACTCTACATTATGGAAGGAACAAAGCATCACTAAACTATGGAAGAAAACAGTTCCCTTCTGTCCAGACATCTGTCCTAACTAGCCTTGCCTCTTTTTCACCACCATCTAGTGACACCTTGTCTGATGCCTTATGCAATATTGGGGCATCATCAGGGCAATCCACGGCATTGACCCTGATCGGCCATATGTATAATATATTAGATTTTAGATATAATATACCTGCTGCACATAACTGCAACTACTACTGAAAAAGTGCTGCACACATTGCACATGTCACAATGGCTGCTCGGAGCGATGGGCAACATTTTTTCACATAGGTCCGTGGGGTTGTTCAAACAAACATTGGTCGACTCGTCTGGACTCCCCTTGCCAGATGTCAGGAACCGTTTTTTTGTGATTCAGGCGCGTATCAGCCTCCTCAAAATGTTCAGCAGTATGTCCCTTCGCTGTCCAGTTTTTACGCCAAGTTGGATGTTGACTCGTCTGAGGTTGGCTAGGTTGGTCCTTTTTGCGCTTCCGCACGGTAACTCTCGACCTTTCTTCTTGTGAGAATAAGAAGAGGGAGGCATGAACGTCACCGATGATATACTGTCAGATAGCATCATTTACCATATTCCCTCGGCTCCATACTGTTGGAAAAACCATTCAAAGGAGGCGTTATTTTTAGTTTAGTGAAAAAGGGCAGGAAGACACAATCCTCATGAGAGACCCTGGAGCCACAACATCCAAAGAGAAGAACAACCCAGATGCTTAAGGAATTTGCCCACGTTCCTCCTGAAAATAAATCCCGTCTGTTCTTGAATAATTCACACTCTTAGAAAGAACACATCTTCAGGGAGGCTATTCCACTCATTATAACTAATGTTAAATAAATAATAAACGAATTTCCCATCTCCCACGCTTTTCCCACAAAGCTTGAGGCAATTACCCCTTTGGTAGTAACTTTGGAAAACCAAGAATAGTGGGAGGGAAAGGCCCCTCGAATCCTAAACAATTTTGAACCTGAATCCAATCACCCTCGAATTCGTCTCAGCTCCATCAAAGTTGACCGAGAGAGGCCTTAATCTCTCTCATAATGTAACTCTCTAAACAGTGAATTAATCTAGCGGCCCTCCGTTGAACGTTGTCAATTACTGCTGTCTCTTCTCTCGAACTGGGATTTCCATCTTGGACAGAATACTCCAGGTGAGGTCTCGCCCGCTGCCTTAACAACCTGGACAACAAACTCTTTATCAAGAAATGACGTGACTTGAGGAGATAGATGACCACACACATTTACAATAAACCAATGTGGGGGCTATCTAGTGTTAACATATACACCACCATTGCAGTAGGCTAGGTAGTTATATTGCGTCTGTTATGCTCACATCCCTTCCTTCTCAACTGCCATTTTTGTCCGAATGCTGCTGTTCTCCACTTATTAAATACCACGATTTATCACACTAGGGACTGAAAGGCCATACATTGTATTAACCTGAAACCCCCCTGGTTTTTTTTTTTCTGACTCCAGTGGTCAAACACCCGAGACGCATAGCAAGGTTAACAGATAGGACAGACGGATTCGAACAGATCTGGAGGTTGACTCCACAACGTGGAGACCCACCGCCCCACCATATTCAGTCTACTTCCCCCAACATTGACTGGGACCTGGCCTATCTATTGACCATGTCTCCAAGGTGTTCGTGACAACACACCAGATTTCTCAATGGACACCGTACCCTTGAATTACCCCAGCTCCTGATCTTCACTCTAACTTACGTACTGTAGGATCAGCATGGACTTCATCCACATGTATGGCAATAAACAAATCAAAAAATTTGCCAATATAATTTATGCAAATAATAACACATACGTGACCTCCAATGACCCAACTTCAGATTTTTGAATTTCAGACGAACACCACACAAGTCGCCCACAGCCAACTCCACTAGTGTTGTGGAATATATGGACTGACATGTTGCCATTAAACTTCTGAATAAGACATACTTAAACCGCAGCCCCACCCTTGTGGGTGGGCCACCCCTTGATTATTTTGATTGTTCTAAACTTGCCAGGAAGAAATTTTTTCTGCGCTAATCATATTCACCCACCACACCGTTCCCCACCCGGGAATTACTCTGGGCTAAGGTTGCTATTAAACAAAACTTATTTTAATTATTACCTAATTAATAGTATAATGCTGAATAAAATCGAATCCGTTCATCTACTGATATCCTGTGTACTATGTGCCAAACCACATCATCATAGTTCTTGCATCAATCTTTTCAAACAAGCCAAACAATAATATACATAAAGTCATAAAATTATATTATAAACAACAACATAAAAATGAATATTCAATTATTGAATATTAGTGATACTAGATGCTCCACCACCGACACAGATACAAAATCTCAATGAAAACTGAGTCCTACGGTTTGTGGAGGAAATTTGCTGACAGGATAAGGATGCAAACACACAAACACAAACATACATACAGGCAACAGGAAACAAGTAATCGCTAAGCAACTTTTGGACTCTGAAGCAAGCCGAAATATGGGGACAATTTTGAAAAATTGACAATTCTGACCAATTTTTTTCTTGAGAACTCGATAACACAAGGTTATAATGGTTAACGTCTGGAGGAAAACTGGAACCTGATAAATCCAAGGAGCTAGGTTGGTCTGATGGTCTGATCAGCACTAATTTTCATATGCACATTCTTTGGAGATGAAGAACCTTATTGTTTCAGTGTGACTGGGGCATTTTGGTAAAAATGTTAAAATTGTGAAGAAAAAATGTATTCGGGCAGTTTTCGCTGGACCCATCCTGGGGATGAAGCCCATACTTGGTGTGTGGGTCCTCCCCTAATGAGTACATGATCCCTCTATTGTTCTGGAGGCAAGGTCAAAGATTACCTCAATCCAATGAACAACAAGCAGGTCAAGCAAAACAGTTGCTTCTGGCTTTTCCATTTTTCAGTCAGTTTTGATGCATGTGCGATGACCCAGTAGGGTTCTCCTAGCGATGCACTGGGGGAACATACTTGTATGCAGTGCGCAGACATTCGGCAGGTTTTATTTTGCTTGGTTGTCTCAAACGTCAAGATTGAAGTAGGTTGATGAAGGGGGCAGATTGTCGCTGTATACACTGTGTAAAGGGAGAGACCGAAAAGTTCATAGCACAATGGGAGTAGCTTCAAGGACTCAAAATACCTAGCAGCGCCTGGAGTCACCCTTTAGGCTGCCCCTCTCCCGCCCGAAATGAAAAATTTGTGAAAGTAAGACCAACCAAGGCTGGCTACCACAATAGGCCGAGACAAATTCCCAGCCCCACATATCAAAGTGGATCGGAGATTGCCCCCATGCCTCAACTCTGACAAAAGGGAAATTTGAAACCGTCCTCATTCCAGTCTGGTGGTCGAGAAGCCTGAAGAGAAAATACATGAATGTGAATGAGTTGATGTATTGCTGATATCCTGCGTCACACATCAGGCCACAGCATCCATGCTTGAACCTGACAGAATGTGAGCCTTCATTCACATCATATTTACATATTAGATAAGTTTTTATGCTACTTCATTCGTTGGAATTTGAATAATTACTATGATCTCATTATTCCTATCTTAGGAAGAATCGTTCGTGTTTGACTAGACTCTTGGAATTTACGGAAGATGTTACCAGTTCTGTTGACAACGGTTAATGCTGTTGATAATTTCCTAGACTTTAGAAAGGCTTGTGACAAAGTTCCTCATGAGCATCTCTTGCCTAAGTTGGAAAGCTTGGCATTGAGGGGGAATGTCCTGAAGTGGACTGAGGGCTGTGGCTTCATAATAGGGAAACAACGAGTTTGGCATTAATGGGCGGTCGTCTTCTTGGCAAAAGGGTCACTAGTGGTGTTCCCAGGGATCGTTCTCGGGCCGTACTCTTTCTGGCGTATATTGCGATCTTGAAGGTTCTGTTCTTCCAGGGTTAGAAGTTCGCAGACGATACCTAGTTGTATCAGGAGGTCGGTTCGATGCAGAGCTTGCAATTGTCAAAGGATAGGATATAATTCCCAAATGGTCTTCGACTGGCAATGTTTTCAATGTCGACAAGTGCAAAGTTATGATGTTGGTTTCACATAGCAATGCTTCTTCAAGTTAAATGGCCAAAATATTCAGGAAGGGGAGGTTGATTTCGGAAAAAAGTTGGGGTATGTTTGAATTCTTCTTGAAAACCTTCCAAGCATTGTGCCGAAGCTGCTAGAAGAGGAATTGGATTCTTGGCTTGATTAGTGACGACACTTCAGTTTCCTTGATAATGATATTGTTGTCAGGCTGTTTAAGCAGCTTGTGAGACCGCCCACCTGGAATAGTCTGTACAAGTGTGAATATTACTTGCCAAAGAAAAAAGCAGGTGGTTTGGGTAAGACCAAAAAAGACAAGCAGGGTTCCCTCAAAAAAAGAAACCAAAAAAAAAAAGAAAAAAAAGACAAGCAGAGCAGGTTATGAAAACGTGTCAGCGTAGGGCAACTTTAGGGCAACTAGAATGATTCACTGTCTGAAGAAGAATTATCATACGAGGAAAGATTAAGGCTTCTCGGCAACTACCATTGAGCTGAGACGAATTCGGGTTGGGGTGATTTGATCCAGGTGTTCCAAAATTGTCCATGGATCGATAGCCTTCCTTCCATACTTCTTTGAAGTTACAATGTTACTGCAAATAGGAGGCCACTGTCTCAAGGATTAGTTAGCAAAGCGGGGGGGGCAAGCAAGACTGTAGATTGAACATTTGAAAATATTTCTTCTCGCAGAGAGTGATCAATGCGTGGAATTGTCTTGCTGAAAACGTTGTTTTCTCTGAGAGTGTGATGCAGCAAGAATACAGTCTTGATCTATTTTTCAGGAAGGAATCACGGGCGAATGATTTTGGTCATTTTCTTCCCTGGATGTTGTGGTCTGGGGTCGTTATGAGGATTAGGTCCTTCCTGACCCTCAGTTCACTAAAAACAAACTAAACTAGCATTCTTGCATGTTTCTTATGCTTAATTAACTGAGCTCTATTAGATCACTTTCCCATTTATGCTCCTTCAATCTTCATTTCATCATGCATTCTACCCTTTCTATATTTCAATAGAGAACTCAGGAGAGAGATTAGCTTCTTGTGCTATTGAACCAGGCTCTGAAATAAAGTTGAAATGAATAAGTCTCAATCTGCCGATGAAACGGGTCCAGTCCAACAGCGACCTTTGTTTAAATGAATCAACAATTTTTTTTAAGCATGGATGGTATGTGGCAGCCGGATACAGGAAAACTGATATCCTAAAGGGTGATCGATCTGCCTATACAGTACAGGATGGAAGAGGGGACAGTCAAAAGTGGTTTGAAAATGTCCCCAACAGGAGTGTGTTAAATTGTGACCTAATGAGTTCAATCTGTATATCCATCAGTGATCAAAAAAAAACTATATTTACTCTGGAGAAAAAAGAAAAACAGAATCTAGCATATATATAGAATTAGTTCTTTTGTTAAAAGTGAGAATTAGTTTTTGGGGTTTTAACTCAGATAATTTAGAGTGAGCAAATCAGATTAGTTGCTTGTAGTTGTCATTGCGCAATACACATGGCGGAGCTACCAAGGGGTCCTAATTCTCAAGAACAGTGAACCCTCTGCCTCAATGCCAGATATTTCAACTGGTTTGAATTTGACCACCAACTTTAGAAGAACGCTAGGTGCACTAAAGTATGGAACCTACAACTGAAACAGAAAGCTATACATGAAAAAATTATAGGTACTTGGTGAGCAGGGAACCGAACGTTACAAGGGCGGCAAAAGGTGCACCCCGACAACTATACCATACATGCCAACTGTCTCTTTGACAATACCTCAATGAGTAGGTGGGGTACAGTAGTCAGCACAGAGACAGTAACAGTCTCTACTGAGCGCCAATCGAGAAGGCAAGAGGTCCCTCATGTCTATGGTAGACACAACTAAGAGTGGATCTGGACCACTCGGTGCGAACAGTTACAGGCAGCACATGCCAACTTTTACCCACCTGGGTCCCTCTCTCACTTATGGGAGACATGCAGAAGGCAGCTAGCCACACCCACCCGCCGTTCCCGATCGTGTGACCTCACCCGGGCGAGCGACCAAGGACTGGCTGGCACAGCCCTCCCAACTCCATGAGGAACCCTTGAAGCGGCGCAGTTCTAACCTAGGATGTGGCAAAGGGAGTGGTAGGTAGTCAAAGAGGATTCCAATCGCCACTCAGCCCCAGCAGTACAGGTCCAAGCCCCTCACTAGAATATAAGAAACGGGAAGCACAATAGAGCCAAAAACGCGGAGCTCGATTCTTCTGCTCAGATAATGCGACTGCCACACGCCCACTATACAGTGATGGACTCCATAATTCGTATGCCAGCCGAGGATCTACTGACCTCAGGTTCCCAAGAGCCAAAGTCATGATGACCCACTGCTTCAGGCCCCCCAACTTCCAACCCAAATGTTTGCGACTTGATTCTTTTCTCGCAGGAGAAACAAGGGGTGTCCCGCATGGTAGGGATTAGGCCACCAGGATGATCATTGTCAACCTGCGATCATTGGAATATGGTACAGGCTAAGACGGCACAGTACAGACCCAGCATTGTACCCATATGAAGGAGCAAGTTACCGAAACTTATAGAACTCACAATTATTCGGCGGTTATAGCAGACATATAGAATTATAATTGGGGTAGGATCCGCTTGACTAGGCAGAACAAAAGTGATGATAGATCATATACTAGTAAGTATCCACTATTATTTTCTATAGATTGAAAGGGTTTCAGCAGAATGCCCATGTCATATCGAAAATCGATATAAACTGGAGCATAGACTGAATAGCTTTTCGATAAATCGAACTGAGTGAATACTAATTTGTGGAGGGCTATCAGTAGGTTTCCAAAAAAAAAATCAGGTTTTCCATCCATGTGCTGATGTTCATCCATAATGATAAGAAGGAATTCATTGACTCAGATTTGAAAAAAAGGGGAGTAGTAGTAAAAGTTATGATAACAATATATGGTGTTGTGACCATGGTTTTTGAGTGGGGATCTGTGACTATTTTTGATTTTCAGCTTCCCACTTGGCAATCCACAGCTATCGAGTTGGAGAATGGCCAGCGGTTTCATTCACTCAGTTCTCTGGTATGAGATCCTTTATGCAAAGGAAATTCAAGCCAAAAACATTAAAGTGTCATATGATTGTGCATTAAAAATATTGTCAATCAAACTTTGTTTCAGGTTCATAGCATGTTCGGTTTAAAGTTATGAATTTTCAAAGATTTAACAAATACTCACTGCTAATTTTGCAAATTGGCCAACATTTGATGACGTCATATCTACCAATTTGAGAAGGAGAAAATGTGAAGAAATAGTCTTTTCCCTCAGATGGGGATATGACTTCAAAAAAGGTTTTGAAAAGTTTGCCGGAATCAGCAAATTATATGAAATTTGAGAAAGACATATCTTCCCAACGAACAGCTATGAACTGGAAACAACGTGATATTAAATGATTTTTTATTATCTTTAACATGTAACACCAAGCAGAGTATTAATTGGCTGCAATTCCCTTTAACCGTGAATTTAACTACAGACCAACAGCTGCCCAATCACGATAAAACAGATGCTCACTGATTGATGGGTGAGATACCTCAAGTGGATGACACATGTTGACCGGGGCACCCTCGATGTCCCCACTCCTATCATCCACAATCGTGAACTACCCTCGGATGAAGTGGCACCGTAGAGTTGCCGCTGGAACGGCTTATGGTGAGGGTGGCCCTCCTCCCCGTCTCTGTCGCAGACATTCTGAGTCCCTCACAAACATGGCGTTGGTCACAGCCCCTTCAGAGAAGATTTAATTGTGCATAATGACTGCCGCTCATCATCTTGGGATATTCCATATATCACAGGTGATCCAGGGTCTAGATCTATATTCACATGTGATCCGAGGGCGAGAATGGTGGAGTTGGGGCGGAAGAATGGTAGAGTGGTATCCTGACACTTTACAACCAAAAGATATTCCTGGGTTGGAATTCCAGCGGTGACCGGATGATTCTCCCTAGGTGGCGGCACTTGTAGTTGCGATGGGCGAGGTCTTGGTCTGCATTTAATGGTTCCGCTGTGATACAGTGGATTTTCCTTGAGGTCTGGGATTGTTCTGGACATTTGCAATAGTCTAAGCTGACGGCTTGTGAGCAGTCACATTGACTTGAACTTCCGCTCCTCCATTTTTGAGAAAGTTGGTCGGGTCCGGATTCACTGATAATCCTTCGGTGGGGACGTAATTGGGCGGTCCCGTGAGGCAGTTGGGGATTGGTTATACCCCTGCCTCGTACAAATGGTATAAACAGAATATGAAGACGCTGCGGCACTTTTTTTAGTGGAGGCATTTCATTTTATTCATTCTACTGGTCAGAATCAATTATAAAATCTTGTCAAGGAACTCGGTACTCGCCTTTTGGATAGTGGAAGCACCAGAGTTAAGTCGCCTTCTCTCCTCGAAAAAGAGCTCAGATGATTTTGAGGATCTGACCACTTTCTCAAACCTTGCAAAAGAATGTAGCTCACACCAATGTTGATAGGACCTTACACCAATGGTATAGAACCCATTAATCAACATGATTTGCTCACACACCAATGGTACAGTAGGCTCACACCAATGGTCCAGTTACACTAATGGTGAAATTGCTCACACCAATGGTACAGTCGCCACACCATGGTACGGTAGCTCACCCCAATGGTACATAGCTCACACCAATGTATAGAGTTCACATAATCACATGATTGCTCACACCACTGGTCAGTAGGCTACTCACATCAATGGTACAGTAACTTACCCTGTGGTAAAATGGCTCACATCAATGACATAGTAGCCTGCCTAAGGTAAAATGCTCAAAACATCCTTTTTGTGAGCAGTCTCTTAGACACTATGACATGCCCCACATGCATTGTTGCCATATATCTCACACCATGTCTCCATGCCAATGTTACAACAGTGGCCTCACACCCAATTAGGGCTGGCCTCCCACATAAACCAACCTAACTTTTTGATGTCAGGCGGCCCTTGTCATCCACGGTCTTGGTTTGCTGACATGCCACATGCAGGCATCGATATCTTTACTACCAGGATGGGGTCGTGACAAATCCATTTACGACAGTGATTTTCTCACTGTATAGGCACTCACACAATGGTACAGTATTTCACACCAATACTACAGTAGTTTCACACCAATGGTAAAATTGTTTACAGCAATGTACAGTGGCCTCAAGACCACCAGTAATGTGGTCTCACCCGATGGTACAGTAGTTTTACAACACCAATACTACAAATTGGTTCACAACAATTCTTTAGTAGGCTCAAATCACCATATGTGGCTTACAACATTAGTACAGTCGTTCACACTTCTCACCAATAGCACAGTTGTTCACACTAATGGTACAGTACTGACACAATGTGCAGTACTTCACACCAATAGTCCAGTAGTTCACACAATGGTACATTAGAGCCAATCACAAGTATGTGGCTTACACCAATGGCACAATAGTTCACACCACTGTACGTCAGTAGCTGCTCACACAATGGTGGCAGTAGAATCATACCTGGCCACAATAGTTCGCACAATGGTACAACACCTCCCACCATGATGCCAGTAGCGTAAACATATTGGCATGTATCACACACCAATATTACAGCTGTTCACACTAATGGTGCGATAGGTCACACCATCCAACCTACCTTGTGTAGAGTCTTCTCACCCTGCTACCCCCCCTTGCTGACATGCCACACACATGCCTTGCCCTGTCTCCCTTCCAGAGAAGCGTATGACCCATCCATTGACACTGAGAGGCAAGTGACGGCTTTACTGGAAAGAATTCGAAAGTGTAACACAATTTAATGTTGTATGAGTCAGGTGAAGCATATCTCTAAAACTATCACCTGTGGTCAAAAGAGGAACAGATTGATGATTTTCAAAGAAGGCATTCGGAAAAAAAACAGACACATGTTATGACCATTTTAATATTAACTCTGTTGTTCTGCAGAAATAATGTTTGGGAATTCAGGGAAAGTAAGAAGAAGAATTCTGTCAACATGTCCTCCCCCCCCCCTATAAATACAATATGATCATTATTCAAGTTTTTTTTTTTCCGCATGATAGCAGGCAATGCACAGAATTTCCCACTGACGCCATGTGGTGGTCAATGAGTGAAGCATTCCCATTTATGGAGACATAAATATCTCCAGTGAAGCATTGTGTAAGTGAGTAACCGGCCCCTCGCAAAGCTCATGTTTATACCACAAGCAATCATTGAAGAAGTACATAGAGTACAATTTGTTTCCTTTGGTATTGTGAAATCTTGACTTCAACTGTCCTTTTTTGGAAATGAACAAATTAAATACAGTAAAAACAAAGTGACAATCTCATTTCTACACAGGCAAGGCGCGGTATGTATTGGCCTGATTATGATCACATTAGGCATTTGTTGAAAATTGTGCAGCTGCCTAGCTACGACGACCAGACCATGTACAGTGACAGTGATTCAACAGGACAAAGACCACGCACCATTGAGACATGTCCCCATGCACATATGCAGAATGTAGATGAATCTGATAGTACACCAAACGTTACTGGATGGGTTTGCCCCTGACATTTCCCCACCAGTCAACACAACACAGCACGGGCAGTGAATGATTGTGCATAATATTACAAGTGAATCTGGGACATGACATTGGCATGCATGGCAAAGCGCCCTTCTAGGGTAATGTATGCAGGCGACATGCTGCTTTAACACAGTTGCCTCTACATCACACTAGTTTCAAGAAGGTAGGTACGATTAGTCCATAGACTCTTTATATAATAATGCTTTGCAATTTTTCTTCTCAAGTTGATTTTCAGGCGAAAAACAATGCTGTATTCACCAACTTTGAGAATGCACCGCAATTGTGAAATTGTGCTACAGCTGAGACTGAAATGGTATTTTTGAGTGAGCCTGGACTACATACATTCTTCTGATTTTGTCACAGGGAAAGCAAACACCACACACACAATGGAAAGAAAACTACAGTGTTCTTCAATGTTCTGAGACAGTGATCACTAGGTCCGCTCCTTCAAATGTAACCCGATGAGACAAAAAGAATTTATATCATCATGGGCTATCACCCACTGTGTATGCTGACTGTCTCAATATTCAGAGCCGTTTGACCATGACAAGAGCATGTGAACTGCCCAAAACATATCAACCCGCTGAATGGAATTACTCATTGTGGCCGTTTTTGCTACAAAACCTTACAAACTTTTTGACACATTATAGAAATCTCGAGACTGATGGGGGCATGGGTATTTGGGCTTACATGGCGTGACCCAAACAAAGTTATTTTTTTTACTACGGTTTCTTGCATTGCTTTGATCGCTCACATCTGTGAACATTGCTTATTAGCGTTAGGCATTAGTGAACAACAAGTTCTCAACACTTTTTTAACATAGGAGATTGGTGCACCTGAATTGTGCTAGGCTAGTTCGAGACTGGGTCAGAAGTAAAGATTAATAATGTTGGACAGTGTGACATGAATAATTGTACTGTTCATTGAGTTACAGGATTAGTAAAGTCTCTTCTTCCTACATGAGTGGAATCCAATTTGTTAATGTATAGGGAGTTAATTTTGAATTGATTGTGTGTGAACTTGTGATTCAAAAGAGTGCAGTTCGGGACAAAGTTTTACCATGTTGCCCACTGCCTTATTTCATGGAAGGTTCACAGCAGGTTTTTACTGAGCATTGTGTAGGTTTGATCCCCTGTCTGGCAGGCATAGTTCATAAAAAGGAAAAAAGGTCAGAGCGCTCACCTGTGACCTTTGTATACATTTTCCTGCTGACTGGTCTGAAGATACTGTCCTCTGACTGCCTGTCAGCTGTGAATGAAAATAATACAGGAAATATTCGGTCAAGAATAGAGCAATACTCCTGAAAAGTTCACAGTATAGCACGGGACGCCATACAAACCTATTCTAGGGTTGCATTGCATTTCAGATGCATCCAAATCAAACACATAACACTCATCGCCCAATGCATTTTGGGCGTCCCAATGCACCCAATTACAATTCATTCAAAGGGGTGCTTTGACAATAGACAGCCCTTGTACTCCATTGTTCAGTGGTGACAGCTTTTCAATAGACCCATCCATAGTGTTTTAATCTGGATGCATCTAGATGGGGTGCAGTGGAATGCCAAATTGGGTTTGCACAGCATCCCTAACATTATGCTATACGCTCAGTCGGTAGAACTCCAGACTGCAAAACTGTTGATTGCGAGTTCAGAGCCCATTGGAAGGCCCAAGAACTTCCCCGTGCTGTAGGAAAAGCAGTACTCCCTGAAATGTTCCACGCCACCCCCGTATTGAAGTGGGTACCTGTGATGTGATTTGTGAAGAGATCGAGCACCGTATATGGCTGCTCGATATTGGGAAGTCCCCCTGGGGACACGATGAAGTGACGCACTAAAATGGCGATGGAGTGACGCACTAAAAAATGGTGCATCGGGAGGGAACAAGCAAGCAGTGCGTGCTGTATAGTATGGGTGTGACAAGTCACTAATGATCATGGGTAATAACTGTAAAGCGCTTTGAGCCAGTCTTGACCTGGAAAAGCGCTATATAAGAAACAAGATATTATTATTATCATTAGCAAACATGAAAACAGTATGGTCACTCCAAAGTGGCATTCTGTCATCTGCCTCATACACCTATAGAGCACAAGTGACTGACATTCTCGAGAGGTCGACTGAGTAGATGTTGCCATCAAGACCTCAAGCGTAGAGCCTGTTCTCAGCCGAGTCCATGGCGACTGATAAAACAGGCGTATCAAAGATGAATGTGTAGAGCAGCTGACCAGACGGAATGGCCACAGCTGAAATATGGACAGATATTTGGTAAATAACTTATTAGGTGGGTCAGCGAGGCATCCATAACAAAGATTAGCATATTTCAAACCATCACTGGTGATGCCTTGAGAAAAAGCACCTGTTTGTATGTTGTGAATAATTTGAGGTATGTCATGAGAAAGAACCCAATCGCCTACATTCTCAACGAAAAGCATGAGGCGCAAACCCATGATCAATAAAAGCCATAAAGAATCTGAAATGATAAGATCATCATAAACTCAGATCGTACAAATTGACACTACACTGTGATCTTAATTTGCTGACCTTGGAACAAGTTCACCAACACTATCAGCTCTATATATGGTTGTAAAACTCCTGAATTAAACTTTTGTTTTTGTTATTTACAATACATTTTGTATCATTCTGTGTTAAATTATTCTGCATTTATCCTGCATTGAAATGAAATGAAGTTTCTCAAGCTAAATGTGGAATCGAAATCGCTGAGGAGAACTCCAAGATTGATGTAAGATTATTAAAGAAGAGTTGTTAGGAGAATTGTCGCCCGACAGAATGCAAATAAAAACAAATGTGATGTTACTTTGAGTGTGGCGGAAAAATAACTAAAGAGCAATGGCTAATGGAGTTGCCAGTTGTAATGCCCACCGCAGTGAATTCCAGAATTGACGTAAAAGCATGGATGGACAAAGACACAGCGTCTCCCCACCTCTTCTCAAATAGTGCCCAGAGATCCATAATGCATGAGTGAGAATCTGAAACTTTCTGACTCCTGTCATTTTGAGCCATTAACTGACATATATGAGTGACTGCTGGAGCACGCAACCCCCAGCCTCCCCCCTACTCGCACATGTAAAACATAGACCTGTAGGCTCAATACCACACACACTTTTTCCAGGAACAGTTAGATGTAGTTTCTGGGTAATGACTAGTGGTAACCATAGCCTCTCCACCCAGGGTAGGAAACATTTTTTTTCATTTTGGGTGCTATTTAAAAAAAATAAATTGCACCCCTCAATCCCATGTTGGGTGACTACTGTGGGATTTTCGGGGATATTGCCTAACCATTGAAAAGTGGTCCTAAATGCATTGCTAAAGCCAGCGATTGCGTAGCTATCATAACGCAACACACTTTCGTGTTCAACAATGCATTGCAAACATCTTTTCCACCCTAGATCTGCCGGCGAGTGGGATTTTTTCAACACAAAACGATCCATTTTGGCTGCAGGACATGTTATAAATTGTTGGAAGGTCGATACTCAGTCACAAGGCCGCGAAATGGTAAATTCGGGAAGCCAACTTGCAGTTACTGCTGAGCACGCACTTGCAAGATAGAAATGAATTGCCACCTCCCATTTCTCGGCTAGTTTATCCAGTCTTTTCCAAGTTGTATTCTTTGCGGTCAGGTTTTAGCATTTGGGAACTTTGTACAATGTCGATTCGCGCGAAATTGATCAGAACCGTATCAGAGTATCTACCTCTGAATAGTGTTCAAACGATGATGCGAATATCGGATGTTACGATTACCGATATTTTTTCCATAATCCGTCCGATTCCGATACTGATACGCTTATTACGTCAGCACATTACACGTTACATGTCAGTTAACATCACTAAGGCAATTCCTGAGTTAAATTCATCAATAGACCTACAGTGGTAGTCCTAATTCAGATAGTTTCAGTCATTAATAACACTTATCAGATTCCATCTTTTTATTGAATGGAATATGTTTGGGTCCCGGGAAGGTAACAAAATATTATAGCCAGCTTTCGAAATGGCTTCGGAAGCTCCGATACTATGTGAATATCATAAGGTCGATACGCGCGGCCAGCTGCACTAGAAGCCTGAAATACTTTCGTGATACACGTACACAAACAACAGTGTGTGTATGTGTGTAAACAATTGCGGTAACATCAACGTTCGATCCTCTCCAACACACACTTAACGTCTATGGGATTTCCATTGGCCATGCGTTAAGACCGAAAACCTTCAGCGGTAGCCGGCGCCGATCCATAAAATGTTGCTGTGGCCTGTGACTCGCGTAGACCTAAGGTACTCAATACCATGAATGAATGGTTTAATCACCAATTTCCTCACTGGGTAAACGATGCTATTATTAGGTTTCGCAAGATTTTAGCACATTCACAATCAAATTCCAAGCCTTGTCTTGCTTCGGTAACCATGCCAAATCGAGGCAACGGTACGTGGTAGCACATGCCATTCGCAGTTTGAAGGTTTTGTTTTGTTCTATGTCATATGGCAGTGTATAGCGCGATGCACACATAAAAAACCTAGTTATGTTACGGCTGAATGAACGATCGTTTTGTGAGTGTTATTATCGAGGAGGGCGGGTTTCTAGAGGGGGGGGTGGGTCCAGCGCTTGTGAAATGCCAAGACCATTTTGGCTTCACCGGTGTGATATTTTGAATGTTGGTTTACGTACATGGTGTTCCAATTTATGGATGTTGGTGCGAGTATTTACGGTGCGATTTGCTCAATATGTCACTAAATTTTAGCCACCCCTCTATGCGATTTCGGTGCTGTTTTGGAATTTCGGGTGCGGAATCGCCACTACGCACCCCTGTTTTCATGTGGTCCCTGTTTCTCACTGATATGGGCCACTGGATCGTGTTCCCTACTCACTGCTGAACAGAATAACACCATCGGAATCACCATCTCATGTTCTTTAAAATGATCCATAATCCGTTAGAAAAAAAATGAATAACAAATCAGTACGTTGGGGTCTAACAGTACATGTATAACCTCAATTACATCACAAAGCGGGTGAATACAAATCAGAACAGAGTTACGTCTAGTTAGGAGTAGGCCGAGAAGTACAGACCATAGACGTCAAGGGAATTTCCCACAAGTAATATTATGTACCCGCAATTAAGCTTTGCAACCAACGGTGCCCCAGTGTTACTTAAGTTTGATAAACTGTACCGTATTGAGATAAGCAGTGATTGTATGCGTATTTCCAATGACTGAAGCCCGGTGTTGCATGCTGCACATAATTACAAATACAAGCAAAACCAAGCTTGGATGATAGAATTTGAAGAGAGCTCGGTAAAATAAGTTGATCTCTTTGAATTCTAATCATGCACTGTGGCTGGCTTTTTGCAATCCTCTTCCGAAGGAATGAATGTCGAGGTAAACCTCAATTTGCACAGTTGAATTGGCTGTAGATTCGACCTGTCAATAGACTTGGACAATTTTGTTGGTGAATAAAAAAAGCAGTCATGGGGAATGCAATTAACTCTGCTAATTGTTAGCTGCAAATGTAGTGTTGCATGCAGCATGCCGCATGCCGCTACCTATACAAATACGAGCAAAGCCCAGCTTGGCTGACGAATTTGAAGAGAGCTTCGGTATAAACTACGTCTGCTCTCTTTGAATTCTAATCATGCACTGTGGCTGGCTAATTACTTATGCAACCTCTTCCGAAGGGAATGGAATGTCGAGGTAGAACCCCAATTTGCACAGTTGAATTGGCTGTAGATTCGACCTGTCAATAGACTTGGGCAATTTTGTTGGTGATTAGAAAAGCAGTCACAGGGAATTAATTTTTCTGCTGATAGCTTAGGCTGCAAATGTAGTGTTGCTAGGTATCAGACAATGTGCAACTTGAAGTTCTTCGAAAAAAACATAGAGACAGAATCCGGTCAATCCTCTTTGAGATTTGAAGCTAGGCAGGGCCTTGGCAGAGCCCCTAGACAACGAGATATGACATGATTCTTCACAGATCATCCTTTCCCTCTGAATAACCTGTGACCTACAGTAGTACTACCCTTGCAGGGCTGATCCTGAGATGCAGAAGTCCACACGACTACAGATGCCACCCTTCCACAATGGCCATCTGTGATGGGCAAAGCAGCTGGGACCAGCTGTGTATTGGTTCTGTAGACTGGGGTGCTCTGTCCTGACAAAACACACTGAATTGGGAAATACGTACTGTAATATTGAATATTATCGCACTGTGCAAATCAGAACCCGACATGCATCTTTTAAAGAGGCGTATTAGCTCAATCGGTAGAGCCCCTGATTGCGAACTCATGGAGCATTTTTGTGCAGTGCTGTCGAAAGGCTGTCACTTCTTATGTCCCTGATATTATGGTGAAAAGTGGGGACCTTTTAAGGTGACTTGTGACTACGGTAGTCAGTGCTTAATGCAGCAGCACCATTGGGATGAGTGTGACGATTCAATAATGATCGGAGGTAACACCTGTAAAGTGGGGCTCTACCGAATAACTTTTGCATGCTGTTCCGATGGCCGATGTTCTTCTCTCCACATCGGCTGATTTCGATCTGATCCGATGATGGACGGCATTGAACTATCATGTACACATTTGATCAGTTGGCTTCGTTTCACTGGATTAGTATATAAGTGTATGCTCATATCATTTGAGAACTCCTTACGAAGAAGTGGACAATCACACGCCCTCAATTGTAAGCCATTCTGAACAAACTACTACTACTACTAGACCTATTATATCGGCATATCCAGCAGAAACATTTTTCATGAAGAAAACTTTACTCTTTATCGCTACAAGGCTGTTGATTATCGAATAATTGACCTTTCAGTAATTGCTACGCATTGGGCGGAAGGAGATGAGTTTCCGCTTGGGCTGACCCACTGGGGCTTCAAAAATATCATGATGCCTCACACTACCTCCACTAGCATACTGCTACTGCCTAGTCAGTGCTGCTCTGAATATATTACATTTTGCATGCTCCAAAAATTTAGCGATACTGTTTAACCTTCCCTTTCATTATAATATAATGACATTTGCAATTTTTGGATTTTTGGAAAATTATTGATTAGGCCTGATTCTTTTCAGGACTGTACATGTGATTTGTCACGTAAATAGCTACTGAGTAATTAAGTGATTGGAAGTTGTCGTACATGTCACATGTTGACCAACCACTAGTTTTTAGTTGTTATTAGCTGTGAACTTAAGCAGGCCAGTTCACACATCCTCGCACATAAACAATGCTGATTTATAAATCCCGGGACTATACAGCTGGGTATTGTCAATGAAGCTCTTGTTCTTGCTCTTGTTCAAATACTCTAATGCGCCCACACCAGGCATTCGATGGAGGTTAGCCCGTGTGCAGAGAAACTATTAATGCCGGCACCAGTTGGAAATTGCCCTCTTTCAGGTGTTTTGATATCCATTGGGCTATTTCCTGGGGGGGAGCTTGTTCCACCTGGAATGGTTCTGGGAAAGTATGAGCTGCCAGCAGCACCAAAATTGCAGTAAATATTCTTGAATGACTGAGTGTAGTTCTAGTACGACTCGTTGTGGAACAAAATATTTTGAGAAGGAATTACAAGTTTGTCATGGATTATTTTATGCCAAGTATAAAGATATATATTACGTCTTCATTCAAGCGAGGGCCAACACAAAGTTGACATAATGTCCAGTAACTTTCAGAGCGCTTGTGAGGGCCAGTGACAAACCTGCCATCCCTAGATTGGATATTCTCATGTTTTCTTTTGCCCGTAATAGTTGTGGATACCAAATTTGGGAGGCATACTCCAACTTGGTACGGACATAAATAAGATATCCTTTCCTTATTTGGGAGAGCAGTTATGCAAGTTACTAGAAAGAAATTCATGGACCTAGTAGCCTTTGCAGACATATTACTAATATGAGGAGACCACGGAAGCTTAGAATCCCAAGTTACCACCCAAGTAACTGAAGATTTCACAGACTCAAGACTATGTCCTAACAAGTTATATCAATCTATAGGGTTTAACATTTCAAGTGTATGTGAGAACCGACACTTATTTGGATTGAATTCATACACCAGTCACCAGACGATTTCGATAAACATCAATACCGATTGCAGAGAATTTATTCATTGGGGGAATCAATTTGCCGATAAAGTCAGGCATCCTCGCAAACACCTATTTGTTACAAGACTACTCATGGAGGCGTTTATATAGCACAAGAGAACAAGGGGCCAAGGGCAGTGCCTTGAGGGACTCAGAGATAACCGATGTTTGGGAAGAAGTTTGCCCATCGATAAGGTACACTTGGTACGATTTTGAGATAAGATTTGACCCATTTTAGATGATTGCCTCTTAGGCCATAAAAGCTCAATTTGTAAAACAGATGTTTGTGAGACACCAGGTCGAAGGCTTTAAAGAAATCTAGCAAATCCCTCGACTGCGAGGGATTGTCAGGAGAGGTCGCGAAGTCGTACAAGTGATAAAGCTGCGTAACAGTCCGATCTTTGTCTTCACGGAAACCATGTTGATAGGGGGTGAGAATTCAGTTGAATCAAGATGAGTCATGAAATTACTAACCACAATGTGCTCAAGACATTTACTTAAACACTTGTCAGAGAGAGTTGCCGTAAATTTTGACCTCAGACCTGAACCTTTCTTAGAATCGGGGTTACATTTGCTTTTTTCAACTCGTCAGGAAAGAATAACCCGTTCAAGGATTGTTGAAAGAATGACCAAAACTGGAGTGATTTCAGTGGCTACAGTTTTTTATAGTCAACTGAGGGATTCCATCCAGACCAGTTGCTTTTTTGTTTCTTACCAAACTTGAATAAGTTTTTTCTGTTTTTCAGGTATCAGTCGCTTTGCTCATCAAATAAGTTTTTTTGTATTCCAGTGAATTCCTGGATGAGTTTTTCAACAAGTTTTTTAGAGTATCGGATTATAAACTGATATCTCTGGGTCCTGTTTCCTCTCTAAGGATAGAACGGTATAGACGTTTTGCCCTCCTTGCAGTTTTCTTCTTAAGAAACGGAACTTGCTTCCAGGAATTGCTGTATTTTAACCCGATATCAGTTTGGTGGAATAAATTTCCATGTATTTTGCTCCTAGAATAAAAATTTTTAACTGCAAGAAGTTCTCATTTATATTCCCTAGTACTAGAATGCAGAGAGAGTCAGGAGCAAAGTTGGGTAGTAGCTCCCTTCAGACCAGTAGTGTCGCCCCTTTCCATAGGTGATTGTCCTATGACTTTCCTAGTAGGAATAGTACACGGATTCCAGCCCAATAATGTCGTGATCATTTGTAGTACTCAACCAGGAATAGTTCTAAGATTTGTAACTGTGTCCCTGGTTTGTTGGTAAAAAAACCAGGTCGAGATAGACGAACCACGATGTCGGGGTGAAACCATTTGGTCGAGAGAGCAATCTTGAATGCAATTTCAATCAACTTTCCTGCAGGATTCAGGGTGAAACTGCTCTAGGCTGTTTGAACAAGGTTCCAATCAATATCTTGAGGTTGCAATCCCCACACATAGATAGGGGTAGCTACAGCGTGTTTGTCATGCATGCAGTTATACTCTACGAGAGTGTCCATAGTAAAAGTCAGGGAATTGGGGTTCAGTAAAAGCCACCAAACGAGGGATTTATTATGAGTAGCGGAGATGTGAATCCAATTGATTTCGCATTTAGTAAGCATCACTAACTTCAAGCTAAATTGAGTCTGAGGGCCGACCCCCCAAGCTATTAGGACTCCACCTCCACCACGAGTACGATCTTTTCTAAAGATGCTAAAGTTTGGAGGGAAAATTTCACTGTCCAGACTTGTGTCATTAACTTTTGTCTCAACCTCCCATTATAATATCAGGGGTAGTATTGCAATTCAGGCAGCAAGCTTTGATCTTTTGTTAGCAGAGACCAGACTATTAAAGTTAACATCAATGTCCACACTTTTATCTTTATTTCTTATCTTGTTCTGCACCGCGGACGGACCTATTTGACCGTTTACTGTTTTAGAGCAACGGAGGTTCGACTTTCTAACAGTCAACCACCCTAGTCGAGGAAGCATGGGACTATGGCAAATTACAGGGATACGAGTGCGTCAAAATTTCAATCTCCACGCTATCAAGTTCACTAGTGTCCAAGACCACGAAGGAATTTGGAGAGCTCAATAGATTGGTTGGAAAACCATGGAGTGAGATTATTGGCAGCACAAACGGTGGCCAACCCACGCACACCTTATTAGCGGAGTGTGGTCGTCATATGAAGTTTCAACTCATATCAGTTCAATTAAGATGATAAATTGCGTGCCGTTGTCACAGTCCAACCACTTGTGGTCCCAGCTATCAATTCTCCCCCACCACCCACATTTGCCATCTTGAATATCGGACCTGGATTTTCGTCCGTGTCCCATCCTGGATTAAAAGTAAATTATCCTCAAGGCAGAGAACAAGAACACTAGTCAGACTGTTAATAACAGTGTCTTTGTCCCATTTTGTCAGAACTAATGAGTCCACCACAAAGAGAGCATGATGCTCCTGTGGTCGAAGAATTGCTCTTATTGAGGCCAAGACCTACCTGATTACAATTGGGGTATAATTTTGTATGGTTGAGAGGCAAGTCACTGTCAATCCCAGCACTATCAATTCTAGAGAGGAAGTAAAAAGTATACAGGGCGCAAGGAATCCCAAGCGAGTAAGCCTAGCTATACCCATGCTTGTGCAGTGGCAACACACACCAACCCTAGAATACACTGTGTTAGGCAACAGCGTGGTATGGCCTAACCAAGAAAACTCAGTATGGAACGTACTCACCCCCTCGCAAAAACTCCTAAGGAATTCAAATCACGACAATGAAGAGCGGGCATGAGAGACAGGCAAATAATATTAGAAACAGAGTTGGGTTATGGCCACGTAAAAATAAGTTGGGACTGTAACGGAACCCGGAGGAAGAGAGAGCAGAGAGGCACGTCTGCCCTGCGGGATGACTGCACATGCTGTTAGCATTTGTACTTACTGTACTTCAGTGGATATCAGTATGACTGATACCGATTTCAACTATTCCAGTGAATTTATCTGTACGTGCATGAATATTATATATACGCTGCATATCAATTACCATACTGTACCTGCCATGAAGCAAAATCCATCACACAAGCTATGGTTTAACAGCACATCAATCAATCACAATTCTATCGAGCAGTGTCCAAAAAATGATGGTTAAAAAAATAATCATCTCTAAATATTGGTTATGATAGTAACCTTTCCATAATACCTCAATACATTTCTGTGAAAAATTTGTTGTTCCTAGCACTCTACCAATAACATTTGAATCGTACAGTCACGAAACGTTTTACTGCAACTGAAAATAACAAGAGCTTGTAAATATATACCTGGCCAGATCCCAAACCATGATGAGATTGTCTTCACCTCCAGTCACAAAAAAACACCCGTCGTCAGTGAAGCAGATATTCGTGACTCTCTGGAAGTGGCGTCTCAGCACTGCTAATAAATGACCATTTGAGACCTGGGGAGGAAATGTTTGATAGTTATTTTGCTCCCGATGAAATTACGAGAGGAAAATTTGACACTAACTCAATTCCTGATCGCACAAGGCCAATCATGCCAAATGAGAATTTCCCCAGGCAAATAATTACAAGGAAGTAACAAGAAAGACAGAGATGATTCATTTGAGAAAATTTTAATCATAAGCTTAGGGTATGATTGCATGTTAGCAACAAAAATGTGTGGTAATGGTTTGCAGGACAACCATTTATCAAACAGAGAACATGATTTTGCAGCATAGTTCAAATTCAAAGGGCATGCTTGGAGATTACTGTCTCTTAGAACAACACAGCAGAATAAATATTCATAATCAGTTCATCATTCAAATGGTGGATGGATTGAGTACAAAACAACTGATATGATAGCTAAGGAAATAATGAATGTATAGATCCAAAGCTGCCAATCATCCTGTACAATTTTCTGTTACAGAGTAGAGGCTATTGTAGTTTGGAAGGTGATTTGATTTTGATTTGATTGCTACGGGTTCAGGAAGCCAATTTGACTCATCATGGAACCCTTACCGAATTTTTGACGTGGATAGACACCCGGCGACAACTCGCCTTCTCTTCTCGACTAGTGCTCAAAAGGTATCGAGGCAGGAGTGGACACCAGTCCCTGCTCCCGGGACCGCAATTTTACGTCCCCATCCGCGGACGATCAGTGAACTCCAGGACCGACCACTTTCACAGAACCTGGAGGAGCGGAAGATGTTCGGCGCGACTGCTCACAGAGACCGACGAGACCTATTGCAATGTCCCCAAAAAAACCCCCGCGAAAATTCCAAGCCCACTGCCTCAAACAGCCAGGACAGGAACCTAAGACCAGGGGGGGGGGGAACAGGCCAGTCGAACTGCAAGTACAGATACTTCTGGAAAAAAACGCCGGTGCTGATGATCGGCTGGAATTCGAACCGAGGGACCTGCATGCAACGCGACACTGATACCGCTCTACTATTCTCCTGCTGTGTACTGTGGAAAACTGGCAGGCATTCCATCATGTAATATTAAATATAGTCATACTCGCACAACCCTACAAATGATCTTTGTTCTCCACTGGAACCTACATGCGAGTTTCATATTGAAACATTATTGGACTTTGAGAGGTAGTGGGCTAATAGTTGATGATAGTTACTGAAAATTTCCTACCCTATGTTGTTATTCAACTTGAGAAGAAAAATATGGAGGTGGAGTTTGGACCAGATTTGTTAGTTTCCCATTCCCACATTATTCCTTCTGTTATAAAAGGTCACAACATAGATCCATTCTTCACCAACACATTCACAAGTGGCTTCTAGTTTATCCAAAACCCCAGAAGTAACAGGACGCAAATGGTAAATCATGTGAAGCTAATCTTGCTAAATTCCCTGTAACTTATGACTTGAAGTAAAAATTAGTTATGTCACAACACTGGACCACAATTCTTTGATTGACAGGAATTTATCATTTTTGCTGTTACCTGCCAGACGTAGATCTTTTCCTCGATGCCAAGAAACACAGTAGACAGTCTGGAGAGACAGCGAGGGATGACACATGACTGGGACACACATCCTGCTCTGATGCTGCTCCTACGATAAAAAATAGAAGAGTGACAGAAAAATGAACACTTGAAATGGAAGAGTAGCCAAGAGAACTGAACATTAGCTACATTACAAATAGAAGAGTAGCAGAAAATTGAGCATTACAAATAGTACTGTAGAATAGCAGAAAATTAAACATTACAAATAGAAATGTAGCAGAAAAATGAGATATTCAACGAGAAGCGTAGCAAAACAAAATTGAATACTCTGAAAAGAAAAGAATCAGGAAATTAAACATCCCAAAGAGAGACAAGAATGTTCTACTCATTGAATGCCAAATTCCACTTTATTCTACTTTCTCCAGTGTTTACCCTCCGGTTTTGTACACAAGGAAATTGCAATTTTCTGCTTCCTAAAAGTAATGGAGTGGAAAATTCTCGACAGAATACTGGACCAAGCTTGTTCAACTGTACAGTTGCAACAAACCAAACTGTTTGTCTACAATTTTGGCATACAGTCTCCATAAGGCTTCTGGCATACACATTGGGATTTTTTTTTTTTAATATTGGGTATATACTGCTGACATTCCAGGTGACAAAAACATAAATTAAACAAGTATATACGAATAAAATTGAGAAGTGCAACTAATAATGACAAAGCTTGGTAGCAAATTCTGACATTTAGACTTGGACTGTTGTAGTCTGCAAGTTGCTATGGGCGGTATACATTGCATGAGATGACCAAGGACATTATGTAGAGGTATTTGTGACAGAGTGCTCTGTTCAATGAGAAGCCTACAAGTAGTCTCGATCGAAAGGGCCAAATAATTCTTGCCCAGCCCCCTGCTGAGGTGAGACCTAACGTGATGTACAGTTTACCATGGTCTAGAATCTTATACCAATTCTCACGCTAGTCCTACAGTAATTCCTAATCATGATGCACCTTTGTAAAGACCCTAGGGGTTATGCAAACCAAGTTGGGGTTCTTGGAGTTGAGGTCAAGTCTTTCTGGCAGTCGAAGCGCGCCGATTATTGGAGTGTACGGGACCGTACCTCCAGCACAGGGTGACATATCAACATTTATACCAACCTCACTACCAAACCAAAAATGCCAACGTTCGCAAAAACTGGTACTAGTGATTACCTTACGTTGCACCTCCCACATGTTCAAAACGGGTTTCTGATTATCAGACGTAGAATGTACTGCCGGACAACAGACAAAGTGAACGAGGTCTACTGCATGCCCTTATAATTTATTTCACGATGAAAATCGAATGTGTCTACCAATGCAGCAATTCCACATCTGCCCAGAAGAATCACTGGTGATAACCACTTCGTCGGGTAGAGCCATTGCGAGTTTGTTTACCAATTTTGTTGCCAATCTGTTGTAGCAGTCGGGTATCTCACTTTACCAAGTTTGGTTCTACATAATACGGAATATCTCCTGAAATCTGTGAAGAGTATGCAATAATTCTGCTAAGAAATTTTATGATATGGATGAAGAATAGGATGATTCGAAGGGGAGTGGAAAAAGTCGACCAAAAACGACAGTCTCGATAATTATTACAACAGGTACTGAATATTTACTATGAGTGGTAACGTTATATAACATATCATCGTGTAGTGGTTCATTGACCATACCACCACTGACCAAGCTAGTACCACATGATCGCCCACGGATTGAAAGTCAACATACTGGAAGTGGGGTGCCGCATATCTCATGCGCCGTACCGCGGTACCGGTACTGAAGAAAATGACTCCACTATGGGGATTGCGAAATACGCACTACCACCCCCCCCCCTCCAAAAAAGTCACTGTAGTGAAAGAAGTATTGTTGATTCGTTTACAAGGAAGCAGGCGTTGTACCGAGAGATTTGTCTGGGGGAAGGAGAGGGGGGTTGAAGGTCGGAAGCCAGGGGAAGTGCTACCTCATAACTGGCCTAAACTCCCTATTGGCAAATAAGTAAATTTATGGGCCACTGGACAACATGCTGCGTGCCAATTTGCTGAGAACAGCTGCAAAACCGCATGCTGAATGCAAAAAATCAGTGATTGTGTTTGTAAAACATCATTGAGTTCACTTTTGGGTAATGGGAAGAGGGGTTCGACCCCCCCCCCCCCCCCTTTCCCGTGGGTACGCCACTTCAAGAGAGAGGAGATTGTATCAGGTTATCCGCTTCACTGAGTATCAACATTCAGACCATTCATAGGGGCTATACACATGATGTGTATGCTATTCTAGAGTGAATGAAATCACTAGTATCATAAATGAAGACGAGATAGTGTGTGATATTAGTGTTGTGGGTCCAAGGAATTTACGATGTTAGGGCCCTCTCATTTCCTAACATACACTTTTTGTGCGGAAAATCATGGGGTACTGATTGAGTAAGTATCAAAATATGGTATCCCAATGTCAAAGGGTAATGTTATATACTGGATTTGAAAATAATATGGTATCGGTCAGTGTTGACCGAATCATCGACTCGAGTGGCCTTACACATTGTCACAAGTTCTTATAAGAATTTAGCCGTGGCGATTACCTGCTCCCTGGTAACCCTACTATACCATGAATCTATCTGTCTATTTCTCGCACATATCTCTCATGTTGACTGGATAGCTCTTCTACCAGTCTACTGCGAAAAATGCAACCTAGTTACAGTGCAATTAGCACCCTCCCCGTTTCCAGACAACTTCAGCAAGACAAATTACCTTGGCACCAAACTGCGCAATTGTAGTTGTATTACCGAGAACTAGATGCCGACTTGCGCGGCCCTATATCCAATTTGTGGATATCAATCCAGAGCCCCCCCCCCTCCGCACATTCTCTCATAGTAGGACCGGCTATGACCGGGGGGGGGGGTGACGGGCCAGGATCATGTATGCAGTATTTCACACTACGAGCTTCTGTGACCATTGGCGTCACCAGACTTTTTCATACTGGGGGGCACAGACAATTTTGTGGGGGCACAAGAATACTATTTAAGCAGAGCGCCATCAAAGGTTAGCGAAGCTAACAATAAAATTTTGGTTGTGCAAGCCCCCAGATGGCCGGAAATGACCTGTCTCCCGGTCGTTTTAGGCTGCATGTACCAATCTTTAATCTGGGCATTTTGTGATCACAAATTTTGTAATCGGTGGGAGATTTGAACATTTTGTCAGCAATTTTGCTCAACAATTTGTGCTCCACATTACTGTCCACCAGTGCGCGCTTCGCGCGCACTTTTTCCCGGATTTTACCGGCACATCTGGAAAAACAGGTCTCAACCAGTAATTTGGCACATGTAGATAGCTCTAGCTCCACTGTTCCAGCCATGATGTGACGTCATGCCCGAGAGAGCAGGGAACTTCTGCAGCAGTTACTGGAGAAAACATGCGGTTGGAATCCACCAGGGGATGTAGGGTTCCGAGACCGGTAGTCCGAGACGAGACCAGTCACACATTTTGAGTCCCTACACTGTAGGTATGGCGGTCTCGGTCTCGGAAGTAGAGACCGGGAACGGGAATTCGAGAATAATTCGAGACCGAGACCGGTCTCGACCACATCCCTGGGAAGTCCAAGCAGTCCGTGGTAGCGTGGCAACTAGGCTATTGAAGTTCCAAATCGCGCGTGGTCGAGGGAGGAGAACCAACCCCGAGTCTAAAGGATTTAGTAATAGAAAAGAGGTTGGTTGTAGTCTTCAAGATCAATGGAGAATGTTGTTGTTCAATTTCACCTCACAGATATGTTTAAGTCAGGGGGCCAATGAGGCAGAAATTTCCATAGAGTGTGCGGAGATGACGGGGGGAGAGCAACAACGGGACGAAACACATAGAACTGCGCGAAAACGAAAACACGAAAATTAGTATCACTTTTCAGTGCATTCGAGGGGAATTTGGTACAATAACACCTTTCTTGTGATAATTCTTTAGTTCTGACAGATCTTCTTTGAACTGGTAGTCTGAATAATGCTTACGAAAATCACAAATTTCTTTTAGGGGGGCACACGGAGGGCACAGGTTTTGAGGGATGCACCTTCCCCTGTCCCCTCCCCTTGGCGACGCCAGTGTCTGTGACAGCAAATTTGCTACTTGTCAGCATATAGCAAATCATAATTAGGTCCCTACAGAACCTCCAACACAATATTGGGAGTCCATCAGACCCAAATTTTCATGTCCCACGACCTTACAAATCTGTGCCAGCCCAGCCTATAGCTGCATAATAGGCAACTGGTATCTCCCTCTGCGAAGCATGTCATCAGTTTTCATAAATATACTAGTCTAAGTGTACAGACATATAATATCTCAGTGTTTATAAAGCGTCTTTCACCGAAGTGCTCAAAGCGCTAAGCAGATATTACCCTGTTCATAGGAACTGGTACGCACTCCGACAACCCGGAGAGTATGTGGCAGCAGCTAACACAGCGCCGGTTGTACTCAGTTCCTAAAGTCAATCATTTTAGCACCTGGGGTGGAAGAGGGGCATGGAGATGGCGTGCCTTGCCCATGGACATCACGGATAAGCTGATCAGTATGTGGGGTTCGAACTCACAATCTTGCGATCAACGGTCCGAAGCTCTACCGACTGAGCTAATCCGATCTCCAACATATTTGGTGAGAGGGCGAGGTGGGGGGGGGGGGGGGTAAGCTAGTTGAAGGAAGGGAAGGAGACGGTAATAATCGAATCTTCCTCATAAGGGAAGGAATTCAGTTAGTCACTGACTCACACACTCACGTCATCTAGTTGCATTCACCCCGCTCCGCGATTTTAGCTGCGGGAGAACAATTCATCATATGTTCTCTCCGTCCGTCCGTCGTTCGTTCGTTCGTTCGTTCGTTCGTTCGTCACGTTCACTCCATACTTCTAAAGCGTAACATGCGACCAGTTCAACTTGTAGGTGGATGTAGCTTGCTATCTGGCTATTTTTAGTACATTTATGTTCGCATAGGGTGATTAGATTTTAATTAAATCCAATTATTACCCCAATTTCCCACTTCCATTTAGCTCTCTGTGACAGTGTGAGAGAGGTTCCTTGGCTGGTTTCCCCATGGTGGGTTCTTAGCTGGCCATGATTTTTTCCATGGTGTCATTGTCAGGATTTACCATATTGAATGTCCTAGCCACAAGGGGATAGTGTTTAGTGAGAGTATTAGAGGGCTATCTTAGGGATTTTTTTTTAATTGGTGAATGAATCTACACCTACGGTATATTTGCCCGCATGCTACCAATACGTTACAATGCTCGAAGAATCGCGTCCCCTCAAGCAAAACATTCGAGAGTCACACGGTATGGTAATTGTAACCCATGGCGCTTGTACCCCCATTCAACACCTCGGGGCAGTGTGAGCTGGTCGTTGTTCACTTAATGTCGCGGTTTTCTAAATAATATAACCTGGAGTTCGCAACGTTGTGGATCCTCAGGCCTAGGTTGCATATGTTTCTCCCCTGTGTATGATTTTGGTGGGTTAGGATTTGTTTCGAGAAGACCAGCAGCCAATTTTGCAAACTAACAGACACCCCGCGAACTAACAACATGACACAACTCCGCAAAGGAACAAGCAGTTTTACGAACGAACAGGTTGAAACCAGTGAACGAACAACCAGACACGACTATCCGCAAAGATACAACAGACAATCCCGTGAACGATTAAAGAACAGACCCCCGCGCATAGGACAATCTCGTGAACGACGACTACCCCACCTCCGCGGCGAACAACAGACAAAATCAGAGGCGCATACACGCAACAGACAAATATTACCGAACGGAGTGAACTACCGAAATGTACAAAACAATCACCCCGCACTATGCGCCATATATCGGGGCAAAAAGACAATTTACGTGAGCGAACGTTTGCAGAAAAAAAGACAGACCCCCGCGCAATGAGAACGCCCTGGGCAAGGGTCGCCGAATGAACCCAAGCGCAGGCAGGTCCTCTTTCCGATAAAAAGGAGTCCGGGCCTGGTGCAAAAATGCGCGCGCTCATCACGCAAACAAAAGAAGGGCGAAAACACACATTTACGACTTATCTCTCAACATGAATCCCCCCCCCCCCTAAACCACGGTGACGACTATTCTCTTCTTAACTAATTAATCGTTCAGGTTGCATGTAATACCGTCGAAAGTATTCAACACACCCGGGCCCGCTATTAAACTTCATACTATTGATGCGCTCTTTAGAAGCAAAACTGCAGTCTAGTTTCCTAGTCTCCAGCCTAACTAAAGGCTCACACCCAGGCACAATGTTTCGACGGTGCCCTACCCACAGTGGTAGCCCAACTCATAAACCAACTCCGAGCCTCAACCAATTCCGCCCCCAACATTTGGCGCGACACACTTTATGCACCGGACCCTGCATATCTGTCGACCACGAAAAAAACGACAGAGTTACCAAGTCACAGCGTTGGACTTACTCAAGTCACTAATGCCCGGCAACACAGTCCATCAAAAGGTGTATTGCCCACATGCACCGATTTACTCAAGTCTACCATTATATAGATGGAATGCACCTAAGTCAGTCAACGCACTTCGAGTCACCAGCAGTCCAGCACCCAAATCAGAATACCGAATTCATGGTACACTACATGAGATACAAGACTACTCAATCCACCATTACCTAAATGGCAGCCACCTAAGTCTCGTATCCCCCCTATATGAGTCACCAACACTTAAGTTGCAGTACCTATATTCCAGGAATAATAAGTCATGCAGAAACTTATTTTCCTTGCCGTCACTCCAGAAAGTCTACAATTAAACACGACCCACCCCAGGCACGGAGTTGGGAATTTATGCACAGTTAATCCACCGTTATGGCGTCACTTGATGCACCACGCCAGAAACATAAAGGGTTTTTGCCTATGGACACTGCCCACAAATTCGAGGAATCGAATTCCCAGGAGTCTCGGGCTGCCTCCCATAACCATTAACTGATCCTGCGACGGTTCTGGCAACATAGATGGGGACCCAGCACAACCTTCATAGTGTTAGATAGTGACCATGCCGCACCCCCCCCTAGGAAATGGTCCAGTCCCCACCCCCCTCTCCTGCTGAAAAATCCTGGCTACGCCATTGACGTATACAGTCACATCAAGGTTGTTCCAACTCTACACTGATAATTTTATTTAATAATTCAACCCTTGGTCATTATAATCCAGCTAGTATCAACTATATTTGGCTAGCTCGGTGCGCATACGTACGTACCGAATCACCGCCCACTACATAATCACAAGCCAACCAACAAATGGGCGGGGCCAGATGTACAAGCACGTATGCGATTGGCCTCACCTGGCTAGCTGGTCTGGCCGTTCTCCCAATGCGAAGTTTGTCTGTTAATTCGCGAAGTTGTGTCCGTTGCGAAACGTTCGTCGTTCGTTCACGTAAGTGTCTTTTTTGCCCCGATGGCACATAGTACAGTGCGGGGTAATTGTTTTGTCAAATTTTGGTAGTTCACCTCCGTTTGGTATATATCCTATCGTGTCTGCTAATTGTGTCTTGTTTCGTCGCGGAATTGTGTATGTTGTCGTATGGACGGGATGTTCTCATTGCACGAGGGTTTGTCTTTAATCGTTCACGGGATTTCTGTTCTCATTGCGCGGGTTCGTCTTTTTTTTGTTCACGAGCTATCGGTTGTCTCTGCCCCTTGATTTGTCTGCTCATTCGTTCAGACGGTATGTCCGTTGTTGTTGCGCGGAGGTTTGTCTTTTGAATCGTCTGCAGACGTTCGTTTCACATAAATTTTGTTTGTGTTCGTCAGCCTGTCTGACGGTGATTCGTCACAGAATTGTCTGGTGTTCTTTGCGGCAGTCGTGTTCTGTTGTCCGTTTCACGGTTTTTGTCTGTTCGGTTTTCGTAAATGTCCTGTTCCTTTGCTGGAGTTGTGGTCTGTTGTTAGTTCGCGGGGTCTGTTGTTTGCAAATTGGCTGCTGTTTCTTCTCGAAGTCGTGTCTGTGTTCGTTCGCGGCCGGTTTTTTTTTTTTTTGGCCTCTGATGACCGCCCATTTGCCGCGTTCTTTCGGACGCTAGTAATCCGATTATATACCAGGTAGCGGACAAAAACGCGAGAGGGTTTGTTATTTGCGTCACATAACCCTTGGCACACGTACGGTTTGTATTCACTCCTATCGGTAATTTACCAAAGTCACCAGTTCGAAGAACGCACCATTAATTGTACGGTGCTGTTGAGCATATGACAGCTCTCACGTACGCTGTCGTGGCCGCCTGGTCAGTGCAATGTCGAGCGATCGCTTATTGTTCTGCGATGCGGTGGACAACTTTTCTGACTGATGACGATATCGAACACAAGCACAGTGGTCTCGTAATACTGTTTTCGTCCATTCGTATTTGATTGCATGTTGTTTTTCCATCTCGACTGGTAAGTAGAAGTTATTCATCCAAGTCAAGGTAACTTCAGGTAAACGTTAGGCTAGCCTGGTGGAACCGCCATGAGCAAACCATAGAGATCGAGTAAGCCAAAAACTTAGGCCGGTAGCATAACATTAAATTCGATAATTTGTGTATACTGTAGGCAACGTGCGAAACTCATTTCTAGGGGCACTTCATAGGAACTATGTGACTGGCCAAGTACTTTTGAGTCAATGGGGGCTTCTACAGTCAACCACAATTGCCGCTAACGGTAAAAAATTGCAGGATGATAGCACTTATTTCGGTTTGTATGATGAAAATTATGTTGCGGATATGAAATATAATATATGATCTATATGACAAGCTATACATCCGTCCAATAATCACATGTATCGTAAATTACTGGCCATTTTGAAAACTAGGCTCGTTGCCTTCGCGCAGGTCCATTGACTTGCCAACATTTTAGCCTATCTATATTTCAACTTAGCCTCGTATTGTGGAATAATTGACTGACTAAAAATATGACATGCTCACCTTATGAAATTGTTGGGTAACATGAACATTATATGTAAATGAACCTAGTTAATAACTCGATATATCGATATTTGCTGCGAAAGCGCCAACCAATTAACTATTACAAATATCCGTAGCAACCTAGCCATGGGACGCCGTGAAATTTCGAGTGCGATTCCTAATCGATTTTCTGATTGGACCTAAACACGCCGTCTGTTCATTGTCCATCAGAATAAGTTTCAATAGGCAGTTAGACCACAAAGGCCCTCCCTCTATAGAACAGTTTAAAATGGGACCAATTAGAAACTACGGAGTTTCCCAATGATCGCATTATTGTACCACCCATACTGCCTCTAAAATTTGTGAAATTTACAATTCTCTATTGAGAATTCATCCAAAATATTTTTCTTTCAGCCGAGAAACGCCGTGGTGTCCTGAAGAAATATCGCTTTGAATTGGGCATGATGATAAAGAGGGGAATATTACTTTCCTTATTGAATAAACTGGAGCGATAGCTCACCAGCGTTCAGAGTTAGTTGCAATTCGAACGAATAATTTGTGCCGTAAATAAAGGGAATATTATACACTGACTTACAGTTGGGTATAGCCTAACAGCAGAAGGTGCGGTTAGTTCCGTTATGTGTGTAGGCACTACAGCCAATAGACCTTATCGCAAATAGCATTGTTGCGGGGCACTGTGGGATAGTTTTGATGCATACTGGGATACTTCAGGGGGATGTTTTGTGTAGAATGTATTGGAAAAACTTGTAAATTTCAATCATTTTCTATTGTCTGTGCTATTCTCTCAACAAAAACTTAGTATGATGGTCCAGATAATGTTGGGATTTTACTCTTGATATTGTACTAAACTAAAAATGCAGAAATTCAGTAGTGAAATTCAATTTTTCCATTCAAATGGGGCCATTTCTCCAATCTCTGCTAACGGAGCCTACCATAGACCATATAGCAAATAGTGTCGCGCGTGAATTATGGGAAGAATGTGTTATTGCCGCGGAAAGTTCAATGTAAAATTGGTATGGGGAAAGGAAAAATATTTTTATGATTGCTTCATAAACTAATATAATTATGGCATGAAATTGACCTATATTGAGGCATAGGGATCTTATCTCCAGGAACTCCCAACGGTACCATATTCCAGCACAGAAAGGGGGGGGGGGAAATATTTGATAAACATTGGAAGGCCTTACAGTAAGTAAGTGACTTTCGGGTGTTTTCAGACCGGCCGGAAAATTGCGTAAATGCACGGCGTCCGCTACTCTGTCCGCTCCCAGCTCATGCAAAATGAAAGATCCTCAGACCAGGTCGATCGATACATCATAGTTATAGTAGTACACCATAAATTACACGGCGAGAATAATTCATGAATGATCGCTGGAAACTGCACAATGTTTGGTGGCAGATCAGTGTGCAGTCCCTGATTAGTGAAAAGTTGACAAACGCAGGCTTCAACATTTCTGTTAACATTATGCTGTGGGCGCCGTTAAGCAATCGCCATACTCGCGAGACCCAGCAGCTTTAGCATACCGTAACCTAGCTATATCTAAGGCCAAGTAAAAATAAAAACATGTTTAGCGTCCTGCTTTTTTCAAAATGAGGAGGAGACGGCCCCTCTTTTTTCTTTTTTTTTTTTCCTTTTTGTTTGGGGCGACCCACGGCCTGGCTTATCAAGTTAATTTTAATACCAGATGGGTGTCCCGCATGTAGCTCGAACTAATACTAATAGCCATTCATAACCAAAAATTTGCATAATAACCATTTCTAATAAAATGCAACATGAGAAATACAGGCTTATACAGGTTTGAAAAGAGAAAAAGAAGCGGGTGTCAAGCAGGGTTTTGCCACTTGACCTTTCTCATGCGGAGCGGCCTTCTTTATTCTTCTTATTTTATGGTCTACATGGTCACTAACCTAAAATGCTTCAAATTGTTCTTTGTCAAGAGCAAACTGATTCCATGGAGTTAGACTTCAATTTTCTTTCAAACAAAGTTATGGCCTGAATGAAGAAAAAAAAGAAATTTTCAGAATCCTCCAAAGAAGGAGGCAGGCGGGGATGCTAAACATGAAATTATTTTTATTATGCCTAATAAAATTGCATGCAAATTTTTTACGATGCTAGCTCACCATCACCCAATGCTGTGCACTACTTTTAAAGATGGTTTTGTCGTCTGGGTAGCGTCCAGCGAACAAGCGACGGCAAATTTTGCTTGACCACGACAAAATATCGTAATGTGAAGAACAACTGGTACTATCGGATCGTAACTCTTCAATATCAATTTTAGTTGCGGAAGGGAAAATATGCGTGCCCAATATATATACATTTGGTTTAAATTTATTTAAATTGCTGGCGCTGCAGTATTTATTTACTAAGTTCATTTTTCACCCTTAAAGGGACATCCATTTTTAAATATAGTCTGTTCCTAGTTGGAACCGGGAAACAAATGTTATACACTGCTCTTATTCAGGGCGCTCACCGCAACTGATAATGTGAAGTGCCAATACACTACCCTAGTTAGCCACTCTGATTGATTTCGTACTGAGCGACGATAAAACTTCCCACTGCATACAGTTAAGTCGATTCGCGGTTTTTCTAGTGACACTGTGATTAAGGATTGACTGATTTTATTCACGATCGGCGATCGGCGGTAGAATGATAACTGCAATTTAATTTGCGTGAGCCTACAATTCTATGAATGAATGAACGTGATTAATCAGGTAATTGTGGATAAAACAAATATACAACTGCAAGTTTTAGCGATGATTTGGTGGCATTGTACGGCTTAATTTCAGACTGTGGCTTGCTTCGGTTTCTTGCTGAAATAATTGCAGTTACGTTAGAGCCTACTGGTAATTGCACTAGCAAGGAGTTGTGCGGGCCAGCCAGCCGTGCGTACGTATGAAAGTTATATGTATTTGTATTGTCGGTGAATATTTATTGCGTCTGATTGCACTGATGAGTTCGGTCGATTCCCCGACATTTTAACATAATTTGTAGATGTAGATGAATAATGTCGCGCTCAACATTGGAGATAAGAAAATTCATTTGAAGCAAAGAAAATGGATAATATATTTTTGATACCTTGACGAAGTCAGAGGAATCTATGCAGTCATGACAGTGTGTGTGTGTGTGTGTATGAGACGCTGGATTGTGAACACGGTAACTCGACCCCACCTGATGGATGAAGCTCATACTTGGTATGTGTGTTCCCCGTGATGAGTACATGAACCCTATTGTTTCGGGGTCAGGTCCAGGATCGCCAGAGGTCAACCGGTAGGTCAAAGTCTGAAAAACTGTGAACACTATAATTTCCAAACGGTTGGTCGATGGTTTCAAAATTTGGTGTGTAGCTTTCTTATGGGGAGTACAGGAACCCTATTGTTTCTGGTGTAGGTCGGGGGTGAATTTTTGGTCAAAAATAGGAAATTTTGGGAAAAAAGTCGATAATTTGGCCAATTTTGGCTTATGAACACGATTACTTGACCCCACCTGAATGGATGAAGCTCATACTTGGTATGTGTGTTCCCCGTGATGAGTACATGAACCCTATCATTTTGGGTCAGGCAGAGGTCATGATGAGTACATGAACCCTATTGTTTCGGGTCATTCAGAGGTCATCTGAGGTTCACCGTCGGTCAAGTCTGAAAACCTTGTGACACGATAATTCCAGACTTTTGTCCTGATCAGGTTCAAATTTGGTGTGGTAGCTTTCTTATGGGGAGTACAGGAACCCTATTGTTTCTGGTGTAGGTCGGGGGTGAATTTTTGGTCAAAAATAGGAAATTTGGTGAAAGTCGATAATTTGGCCAATTTTGGCTTATGAACACGATTACTTGACCCCACCTGAATGGATGAAGCTCATACTTGGTATGTGTGTTCCCCGTGATGAGTACATGAACCCTATCATTTTGGGTCAGGCAGAGGTCATGATGAGTACATGAACCCTATTGTTTTGACGTCACCAGAGGCCAAGTCTGAAATCCTTGAAATTAGTGTGTAGCTATCTTTCCAAGAGTATAGGAACCCTATTGTTGGTTGGAAAATGTGAAATTTGTCAGACGATATGTTTCCCATGATGAGCTCCTATCCCATTTGTCCTTGTGTCTGGCTTTGGGTTGTCAGAAAGAGTCAAGGAATCACTAAGCCTTTGGCTCTCTGGTTTAAAATTGAAATCTTCTCACGTGATGTTATTTTCGGGTATCCGGGGTATGTGATTTTTCTACCCGGGTCCCGACATGTTCGGGCAGGACTCGATTAACTGGGACTCGGTCGCAGCCCTAACAGTAAGTCAATGGGCTTTTGGCTTCATGAGGCCACTCCGTTGCTCAGTAGTTAACACCAACCTTAGTGGCGTGAACATGTCATCTCGATGTATATCAGTAGTGCGTCCTAACTCTCCAATGAGTTTGCTCGAAAACGCCCTCTATTTATTTGCATATGGGCTATGAATTAACCTTGAAGGCTAGGCCTATGAAAATGCAAATCCAATTTTTCCTAATCAATGAAGCCGTTTTTTTTTTTTCCGATCGTGCCTAACGCAGCCTGCCATGAATAAACTGATGCTAAGCCTCCATGGATCGCATATTGGGCCAAAAACCTAAATAACTGCTTGATTTAGGTTCAAGAAATCAGATTTCAATCGGAATTTCTGTGATTTTATGTGAAGTAGATAACAGGAAACAAAACCAGCAGGATTTGTGGCGATAACACCCACACTGAGTGAAATATTGGGATTTTTCTGGCTTGCTCCATTGACTGCTAACACAAGTGCCCCTATGAAATGAGTTTCGCACGTTGCCTAATCATAAGTCAGTCAGTATTATGAGTCAGTCATTGCCGTATATAATGCGTAATAAATGCACAGAAGTAATGTGACAGGTGATTGAGTGATGGTTGTGCCAGTAGTAACTGGCTGTCTGACACTGTGTGACCAGTACGTCTAACTTACATATGATGTAAGCTGTGATAGTGATACAGTGGGCAGCATACACATTTCACTCAAAATTTTAAATGCAAAAATGAGCTGTAGAACACTCACACACATATGTAGCTTGATAACTGTCATTTTCATTCTATATGCCATTCACCTTAGTAAATGGGTATGGTGCAATTGGATTGGTTGTCAGTTACTGCTCATGGAAGTGAATTTTACAGTATCATTTACCATTTGTCTGCATCGTGTGAAAGCCTAATGGACAATTTGTTTTGCATAAATTGTGATCTGGACTATTTGATCACACAATGTTTCCCTTGCACCTTGTAAAATCAAGTTCCTGGCTGATGAGGCCCTTCGTGAAATAGCACAGAAAATAGGACGTTGTAGTTTCGGCTCTACTGGTAGCTGGTTCAATTTTGATGGATGGTGCTCTACACCTATGAGGCTATGATCAGACATCTTTATTCCACTGATATTTGAAAGTCTTTTGGTGAGTCACGATGCAACAACGAACAGCTCTTACACTTTTAGGTCAACTTTGACTTGATTTTTGGGCCATGTAATAGGCCCTGTTGCCTGAGTTTCGAGCTGAACTGATTTTGTCGATGAGGTTTGATGTCTCTTCATTGCATTCTCACATTTTGCTCAAAAAGACAGTGGTGTGCATGGATGTAACTGTATAATCAGAAAGATACTAAACTGTACTGTTGGCATAGAAATAAAAGGATTGTGGGAACAAGATATTGTCTTCCATGGATGTTGTGTTTGTAGTAAATACCAGCGGCTCCAAAACAGAGCCCTATGGGACTCCACACTGGGAGTGAATTCGACAGAGGTACTGTCACTGCTTTTGTTGTATGTACTTGCCGTTATACTGATATCCTCTTTCTTCTGCCCGCAGCGGATGCCTCTTGGTCGGAGTGGTCCACGTGGACCGATTGTAGTGTCACCTGTGGTGAGGGTGGGGTCCAGCAGAAGACCCGGACTGTCTTTGACCCATCTGCATGTCTAGGGCCAAACTTTGATGGCAGGGTCTGCTCAATGGACTCCTGTCCAGGTAGAGTATTCTTGATCTTCTCACTGTATGCATAAGAGGTAAAAAGTGATGCTTGTTTATGAGGTCAAAGGTCATCTGTGGCAGTCAAGGAATCACTGAGCCCCTCAGCTTTCTGGTATATGCTGTCTAGCAGTGAATCAGCCAGGCTGAATCTCCAATATGACATTCAGAAATTGCCCACCATTATAGGCAGATATTATAAAATCTGTTCATGGTTGCGCAGTAATTATCACTCGGCAGTTTGTACAGACAGAACTCTTCCCACAGTGCTATAAGCCAGTTTGGAGTTACAGATCAATGGGATGGTAATGATATTGTGTCAAAGCCTCAAAGGTCATTCAGATTGGCAGTTCGACGTTGAACGTACAGTGTGCAGACAATCTTGCCGAAAATGACGAATCATGCCAACACAAAACTTTACAGATTATACCCCATACTTATCAACAATAATAACATCCGAAAACATGGGATGAATTGGTTGTGTTTTCAAAAAGTGGTGACAGTTTATCACTCGGCAGTTTGTACAGACAGAACTCTTCCCATAGTGCTATAAGCCAGTTGGAGTTACAGATCAATGGGATGGTAATGATATTGTGTCAAAGCCTCAAAGGTCATTCAGATTGGCAGTTCGACGTTGAACGTACAGTGTGCAGACAATCTTGCCGAAAATGACGAATCATGCCAACACAAAACTTTACAGATTATAACCCATACTTATCAACAATAATAACATCCGAAAACATGGGATGAATTGGTTGTGTTTTCAAAAAGTGGTGACAGTTTATCACTCGGCAGTTTGTACAGACAGAACTCTTCCCATAGTGCTATAAGCTAGTTTGGAGTTACAGATCAATGGGATGGTAATGATATTGTGTCAAAGCCTCAAAGGTCATTCAGAATGGCAGTTCGACGTTGAACGTACAGTGTGCAGACAATCTTGCCGAAAAAGACAAATTATGCCAACACAAAACTTTACAGATTATAACCCATACTTATCAACAATAATAACATCCGAAAACATGGGATGAATTGGTTGTGTTTTCAAAAAGTGGTGACAGTTTAAAAATAGGCCGTAGCGATATGCTATGGGGTGAATCTTGTCTATTCCCCCGAACTGTTCATTGGTGAGCATGCGCACTTACAACCACGTACGTTTATTTGTTACAGCTTTATTTTTAAACTATCAGCACTCTTTGAAAATGTAACCAATTCATCCCATTCTTCACTATGCTGTTGTTGATATCTCTGAAGTGTAAGTGAGTAGCATTTTGAGCTAGTGGGTTAGGTATTCCTGCCATGTGTGATGGAGAAATTGTTCAGCCCACTGTGTTCATGCTACGCCGGACTGCCAGTGTACCACAGTGACCTTTGACAAGTTTGACACGATATCATTATCCTCTCCTTTAATACTGTAACGGTTGTGACGATGAACAGGCTATGGTCTCACGTCTGCAGGGAGCCATGGAACAGGAAAGGATCACCTTCTGCAGTATATGAACACCTGCTGGGAATTTGTTGAATTATAGGTAATTTTTTGTGTGTCATCTTCAATAAAATAACACATTGTACACACAAAATATTGCTTGGTAAACTACTCTTGTTCAGGCAGTAATGCTGTTGCTCTATTATCTAGACTGACAGCGGACGAAGAGCTGAAATTTCTGAAGGGAAAAAAATACATGTCCATTTTTCTTTTCAGTTGATGGGATATTTTCTTGACTGGACGACATGGACCAACTGCACCGCCTTGTGTGGTGGGGGAACGAGAAACAGGACTCGGGGATGCCAGGAACCATTGCACGGTGGAGCACCCTGCTTTGGGACGAACTTCCACCTTGAATCGTGCAACGATGAACCCTGTCCAGGTGAGAGCCACAGGCTGGGCTGATCTACTGGCCTCTGTCCTGTGCTTGTATTGTATATACTTGTTCTGTGAGTAGTTGGATTGTCCCAGTCAGTAGAACCGTATATGGACTTTAGATTGATAGATCATGTGTGTAAACCAATTCAAGCCCCCCCCCCCCCACAAAGTGAGTGGGGGAAAAATCGTCTTGCCCCCCCAACTCGGAAGGCTGGTTACGTGCCTGTTTAAAGCCCAAAAGAATTTTTTTCTGCAATGCCGTTGGACAAGGCATATCTCCTTGATCGTTTCTAGCTATAGCTTTGCATGAGAGGTGATTTGTAACAAGTAGGGAGTGCTGTAAGCAAGTGGCAGCCCCATAGAGAAGTTACACACTGAAGAGTCATTGAGCCTGAGGAGAGCTGTAACTGAAAACATGTATTATCGCTGTGGCATTATCATGAGGATATGAAAGGCAATTTTTGCCTAAAAAGCTTAGGGAGAGTTAAAATCGGGGCAAAATATAGGCAAATCTTTTTTTATTAGCACACTCCAACAGAAATGGGGATTCAACTCCCTATTCTCGGTGTCTGACGTTCATTCACAAAAAAAATGATAATCAAGTGGTGATGTTAATCCTATTGAATTTTGCCCTGGTTAAAACTCCAGATTTGACCACATTCATGCAAAAATATTTTCCCTGTGGAGTTTAATATTGTAAAGTTAACATTGGGTACATGCAAACTCAAAATGGAATAACAACAACAATGCTTCAGAAGTGCACAAACTGCATTTACTCTGATATCACAGCATACGCGTATAAAGTGTGGGCTGATCATCAGGCCTGACATCACGCGGAGCCTAACAAATTCATCTGGGATGCATGAAAGCGCTAGCTGGTTAAATGGTATAGTAGCTCCATGTGTTTACCGAACACGGAATAACTTGTGCATGTTTGACTTGGGAGAAGGCCGCTTGTGCATCCAGGAATTTAGCACGGTCTGCATGGGGCTTATTTGGTTCCATGCGTGCATGATACTAAAGCCATGTTTGATCCTCACAGACGCCAAGCACATTCAGAATGTAAACAAATAAATTGCTGCTGATTGGCTGGCCACAGCGAGAGTTCAGCCATGTAGGTCGATATTGCCGTATGAACAGCATTGGAAATTAGCTGTGGTGCATCAATGAATGTTTCCCCAAATGACAAGATTGCTACAACACTTCTGGCTGCACACTTTTGTAAGTGCATAGCAGTGTTTTGTACACAAAACTATAGACAGGACAGAGGCAGTTTTATCCGATTCAATCCGCTTCGAATTGCTACACAAATGTCCGGCACTATTTCAAATGCTGCGTACAAACAACAGAGAGTAGTGTGTTTACCGGCTGCATAGCCCTTGTAATCTATATGAAAAAATAACAATTGCATGTAGCACCAGTCCTGTGAATCAGATTACCCAACTAGAACTCTCTATGATCAGTTACCAATCTGCTCCTGGCTGAGAGCAGATGTTCAACATGATTTCTCTCCATCAATGGTATCTGGACATGGCTGTTTGCTAGAACTGCACATAGTTTTCAAGACTGGCAGCTTTTAGAAGGATGGGGTGGCCAGTTCAGTGCCAAAATGTGGTAAACGAGTGCAATATTACAGTATGGTATTCGTAGTTTGTAAATTCACAAACATTTACCGTTTTGTGTTTTTTTTCTTTCTATTTGTTGGTATCTTGACCCAATGAACGTGTGGTTTCCAGCTCTGTCTCCTGGCTGAAGCTGATGTTTTGAATTGTTCCTTCTATGATGATTGTACTCTTTCTGTTGATGGTATCTGACTCCAAGAGGAAGCCTCCAGCGAAGATCGCTCTCAGAGAGCATCGAGACATACTGCGAAGCCAGTTGGGAGACCCGTTACTACCTCGCTTGAAAAAGCAAGGTCGCAATTCAAGGACATCAACATTAACAGTTTTGAGGGAGCAATGAACCTTTCACAAGACGTGATACATTGAGGAGGCTGATCGCTGAGCATGTCGGATAGACGAGACTCCACCTACTACTTCTCTATGGCTATCTGAAACAACTGGACATCATGGTGTACTTGCTCAGTCTCCTGGCTGAGAAAAAATGTTCTCCATATAATGATCCTCTTTCAATCGATGGAATCTGGACCCACTAGGCATCATGGTTCCCCTCTGCCTCCTACCTGGGAGTAAAGGTTCTCAAAAATGATTCTCTCTTAACCAATATTATCTGGACCAACTGAATAATATGACCCCTCTGGCTCTGTTTCCGGGCTGAGACATTATGTTCTGCCTCACAATAAGAGATTTCTGTGACGAAAGCTACAACAGTTTCCCTTCAAAACAACTTTTTTCACTGACAACTTTTTTCAAAGTGAATTATCATGGAATATAGTTAAATAATCCAATTTTTGTTTGCCCTAGGCCTATTTTCATCCTTACTGGTCCCAAATAGTGACTACTATCCCAATATTCTCATCTTCCAGTTGATGGTGTTTGGAAACGCAACTGGAACTTCTTGGTCTCCCTGCTCTGTCTCCTGTGGTGGGGGCCTCCAGACCATGAACCGGACCTTGGCGGACCATTCTATGGAGGAGAGCCCTGTAACGGAACCGACTTCGATTCAAAGATATGCAATACTGACCACTGTCCAAGTAATTGAGTGTGTGGTCGAACAATGGAATAACAACTAGCGGCCTGCATTGGTGAGAAAAACCTTATAATAACACTAAACTTAAAAGATTGAACGATACAAAGTTTAGCAGAATGCTGTTCATTATTCGTCATTGTTTCAGACCCTGACACTTTATTTCAGACTGTTTATGTCATAGTACAAGTAGTAAAAAATCAGTGAAACATGAAGAATTGAAGAAAACAACTTTGCTCATATTAATGCATGTAACATGCTCGTTCACTATCAGCTGTGTGTTGTACATATATACAGCACAATTGCGAATAGGCCTTATACTACGTACCTGCAGCTATCAGGGGTAGATTTTCAGGGTTGTGCTGTTTCTGCCTGCCATCTTTAAGACATTATATTTGATGGATACATGCTGATTTCCAGAATGGTCATTTAAGCTTTAAAAAGCTCACACACATCGAAAAATCAAACACTTGGATTTAATTTAGCTGATGCCGTTTGAATAAGGCACAGCCTGCTTGCTATTGCAAAATATCCATGATGTCTGTAACACAGAGTCAGTTGAAAACAAATAAAAATGTAACCAACAAACCTAAAAGTTGTGATCTGAATGTAAACCTACAAAACTGTTCTTAAGACAAAAAGAAATTCTCATTCATCCCTTGATACCCGCTTCTGTCTTTCTGCTATCTGTTGCCTCAGTTATTATTATGAATAATCATAATGCAGCATTTAGATTTACGGAATTGCGGTCTGTCGAGGAGCGCAGGCATGTCTCTTGCCCGTGAAGAGTATCCGAGCCTCAGACGCTGTCTTGGATGGAGCGATCGGCCACTCTCCTCATGCCACAGAACAGATCAAGTTGGGCAATAGAGGCTCATTAGGGTACAACTTTTAACCCTCCAGAAAGCCTAAATTTGATGCTTCCAAAATATTCTGCCAGGTATTTAGTAATGTACTCGGTGTATGTTCCAATACCGGCTGTACATTGTAAAGCTGTGTTTCCATGCACGCGGGCGTTGCACGCGGACAATACCCGTTCCATGCACGCTGGCGGGCGGCTGGCGTTTCCCTGAGTCACGCACCTCTTCTCACCTTTAGTGTGTAGCCTATATGCGCTATATAAGACCGTGTACCCTACTATTATTACCTTCTTTTTGTTATTATTATTACATTTTATTATTTATCAAACACCGGACGCATAGGCCTACTAGTGTTCAACCTAAACACTACCGGTTGTAGTTTCTTAGGACATTGTTGTAACATGTCACCTATAGCACACCTAAAATACAATTTAAAACTAGATTTAATTTAGCATAAACTTGACACATCAATGGTTTTAAAACAATGCAAATATGTGTTCAAATAGGTGTCCGGCCATTAAAAAATGGAGAGAATTTGTACAATATCTCATTACGAGTGTTGAACCAGTTCGGAGTGTTGCTTGGAACCTGATTTGAACAAAACAATTGTTCTCCCTCTGCACAATCAGGCTACAAGCCAGTGAGATTGCAGGGGAATCCCCAGAAATCGATTACGAAATACACGCATGCACGCGGGCGGGCGACGGCAAAAAATCGCTACTGCACCGATTGAGAAAACGCCCGCCCACCGACCCACCCAGCCCGCCCGCCCGCCCACCCGCGTGCATGGCAAACGCCGCTTAAGACCTGTTAATTCCACCAGCTGGGTATCATTATTGTATGTAGCCTTTGTTAGACCTATCGTACTGCATCTTGTGACCCAGGAAATGTTTGTTAAGTGTGCATTGAGCCCCCAGACTGCAAAAAGGTCCCCAATATGTCTGATCTAGCTAACTCTTCGGAGGCAGAGAGGTTCAAATTTGTTGGGACACTCTTATAAATAGGAAGTTTCAGACAGTCGCTTTCCTTCCTCAGCCTCTTGTTTATTCATGTCTGAACATGTTCTGCCACACAAGAGGGAGTGAGTCCCAAATGTGTGCCACATATTGCGCATGTTTTTTGTAGAAAGATGGATTACGTCTATCTCAAGTTTAAAAACTAGTTAAGAAGCAGATACCTCACACCCCTCACCCAACCGATTCCTATCATATGTACAATGCCCCGTACACCACCTCATATTATTGCCTCTGTCCTTGCTAAATACCACCATATGCGCCCTCCCGCCCCTTCAGCCTCTGTATATAGTGCCTTTCCCATGGCATATGAAATTCTGTAGCACCACCCTGATGTTAGACGTGAATCCCCCTCTCAGGGGCGGTTACACAACACTTTGATGACATTGCACCAAAGCCGCCTTGTCATTCTGTTACTCTCCCACAGTCCCATGGTGCCTGGGGTTCCTGGTCCCGCGTGTCCCAGTGTACTGTAACCTGCAATGAGGGCCTGATCGGACCAGACAGGTCATTCACCAAACCCATCCCCCATTACGGTGGGGACCCATGCCCCGGAAGGAAGAGAAGAAACAGATATGCTTTCCCCGAACTCCTGCCAAGTGAGTAAAAATATATATTCTAAAAAACCCTACTACTCCGGGTTTTTACGGAATACTACTGCTTGATTGGCTAGCCCGCACGCGACTGTCCTTATTCTACAACAACAGTCAGTATCCTATATTAGACTTGTTCACGTTGTCAGTCATTTTGGCATACCCACCACGCAGCTGGTCAGAGTCACACAACAATCAAATATTTGCTCGTTGTTGGGTCATAATTCGCAGTAACTTTTTCAAATGCTAAATGTGAGGTTGCGTGAACCTTGGGAGTTTATGTTTACCCGCGCAGATCCGGCTTCCAGTATCCTGCACTTCAAGGGCGCTCTGCCTCAACGGAATACAAAACGGGCGAAACGACGCGTCGCTCGTGCATTGTTGAACGCCATGTTCACACCGCAAACCCTCCAGTCGGCACGCGTGGTTTGTATTTCGTCTCCGTGAAGTACGCACAGCCGCACTCCCATCTTTTGTGTATGGTGCGCAAATGGAATTCACTTCGTAAACTAACGCAATAGTTTACCACTACCTGCTTATTTCTGTTTTAGAGATAAGATATAGATCTAGAGATATAGATATCTCTATTCGTTTGGATAATTCCTGTTTGTGGGGTTGTAGACTAGGAATAAACTACAGCAGTTGACTTTTCACTGGTTCATAAACAGTCCCTCGACTCCAACCCCTCAGTGCATGCTCTCACACCCTTTCAACCGCTTCCACACACCGTTAGGTGCTGCAGTCCTAACAAAAAATGCTTTGTCCTATGGGGATTTGAGAGGCAGTCCTGGAAGCAGGAATTAGCCTTCTGCTCTTTGCATGCTAAAGATATGTCATATTCCCAATCAGGAAACTAGCATGCCTGCCTTTATTAGCTCTGGACAATATTTTGAGGAGGCGATGCGGGAATTCTTCAGTGTCCATCCTCTCGCCATAATTAAAGAAATTAGACATTGTTTCATCATCTCGTACCTAACAAGCAATTGCCTTTTCCACGTGCATATTTCAGTTTCAAATGTACTTGAATTGCCGACAGGAATGAATACCGTATAACATTCTTCCACCCTGAAATCATTAAGGTATGTGGGCTATTTGTTCTCCATGATAGTTTTGTTGTCTGTACTTTTGTGAATGTTCCAATAAGCCAGTTCGGAGATGCTCTTGCGCATGCGTCATGTCTCTCCCGGTGCTGGCATTTGTGACAATTCTGTACTGCTCTGACAATCCGCCACAGTATTTCACTGGAGAACTGAGATGTTTGAGAAACTTCACATTTTCACTTCCTTGTTGGTTCACAATATAATTTCCAATCGGGCTCTACATAAGGAAAACAATTTGGATATTAGTTCAAGCATTCACTGTATGCTAATTAAGTAGGAACACAAGGAAAAGTCCGCGAATGTTGTCCATGTGTCTAACGCACACGTTGAGATATCTAATATTTTGGTAACCTTGCGTAGAATGGAATAATCCTCTTACTGCTAACGTACGGCGCTCACGAGCGGTGTTGATTGCTGGCATCTCCAAATTTGGCAGTCTGGGTGGTGATACATTCACTGTTTATTCTGAGGTTCTCATAGTTTGTTAGTGACGTAATAGTTTCCTGGGAATAATTTGATAGGTGTCCTGTATTTATTTGTGGAAGCAGCTGGTTCTAACAAGTATTGCATTTTTTTTGTACTGAAGTAATTCGGCGAGTCAGGAGCCAATAGTTAGTAAACTATGGACAGAAGGGATGGCACGTTAGAAGTTGTCACAAAAAATGGACAAATTGCGCAATGCCTGTGCTGTAACTCCCAACTGGCTTTATTCATTGTCTCATCATTTTGGCTTATTGTCCTATACAGTCATGGTGGATGGGCTCCTTATGATCGCCCCATGGACAGACTGTTCCCTCTCCTGTGGATGGGGTACCCGACAAGGTCAAGGGTATGCGACAACCCACATTATGTATGGGGAGTGTTCTGTGTCGGGACATCGGGCTGTAGCGAGCTTTAGAGTTCCTGAATGTCCTGGTAAGTGTTACAGCGGGCAGGGTGGGGATGTAAATCAGGTCAATTCAAATCACAATTCGAATGGTTATTTCATTCAGAAACTCAATTTGGATCAGTCTATTTGTTTTAAATGATTCGAAGAAGACAGAAACCTATAGCCCAGCCACAAGGAGAATGAACTGGTGATGAAGTAGATTGCTGTATAAGGGACCAGCAAGAAATTGTTACGTAATAGTAATGACACATGCACATAATTACAGCACTCTAGATGTTGCAATGAGAATGATGAAGGGGGTGCAAGAAGTCTAGGAGACAAGGGTGACAGGCCGGCCGTGACAGAGGTAGGCCGGAAGACCTGGGATGAGGTTTACGTAGTGACCTAGCAGCAATAGGTTGAGACCGTGTGCCTTGACAAATGGATCAATGGAAAGCAGGTTGCTATCAAAGTTTCTGTATAAACCCATGCCATCAGGAACATTGACGTTAAACTGTCCATGATGATGATGAATGTAGGCCTACCGTTTACAAGGTATCGCACTGCTGCTGCATGCACTCTACTGTTGTGCAATACGAGGTAACCTTGGATCAGTTTGCTCTATCGTTATGGATATATTAATGTGTGAACATGATTAAAATGCTCTGAACAGGTCAATACTCCAATGTCCATTCGCAGCTGGAGTAGACCTCTTTTGCTGATCTGAGGGACCTATTTTCGCCAGAATTTCCCTGTTCGCCAATTCATGGTGACATCCTGCTCTGATTGTTGTATGATAAGTGGCACTTCGATAAATATTATTAATAAAAATTAATATACAGTGCTTATATAGCGCTCTTTCCACAGGCTCGAAGCGCTTCACAGATATTACACCTGATCATTAGTGACTTGTCACCCCATACTAGATAGCATGCATTTCCGGCTTGTTCGCTCCCGATGCACCATTTCAGTACGTCACTTCACCGTGCCCGCCGGAGGGCTTCTCGATAGGGCAGCCACATACAGCACCAGTACTCTTCCACAATCATTTCACAAGGTACCCACTTTCACAAGTGGGTGCGTGGGACAGATTCAGGAGACATGCGTTGTCCAAACAGTACCGCGGAAAATACTCTAGCTACAATGGACATCCAAACTCGGCATCATTGGTTTTGCAGTCTGTAGCTCTACCGACTGAGCCAATCTGTCTATATAAATATAGACGCAGAAAGCCTGGTTCTAGCACACGACAAGTGTCCTCTTGCAGTAATATATACAGTAACTGAATGTATATAACAATAATGTCTGCTCATAGAAGTTTGTGGTGTTCCTATTTGAATGCTGTCCCATCATGCATGGCTGGGGTTAGAGGTTACAGGCCTACAAGAAACAGTGCAATAGAGGTCATTTCTGCGAACCAGCTGTCTGGAACAATTGTAAAATATTTTATTCCCTCATATAGCTTCAATCCCATTATTACTCCTAATTTCATTTATGTTACCTTCTTCGCAACATACCAGAATTCCAAAGGTGTTTGAGATTTCTACTTTTAGGCCAAAGTGAACTCTCAGAGTAATTTCACTGAATTATGTTCCTTATCCACCTCAGTTCGAATGCTGAGTGGGTCCCATGGGGGTCCATGGTCCTCCTGCAGCCAGACGTGCGGTTCTAATGGGACTAAGCCGGACCAGACAGTGTGATGCTCCACCAGCCCTCTATGGGGGCGATGAATGTACAGGGAATAGCAGCGTGGAGTCTGAATGCTATGTGACCAGATGTGAAGGTATTATGCTAGATCTGGCATGGCAATGAAGACTTAGAAATAAGTATCCCGGCGTTTATATACACCCACTAAAAAACCTTTCAGCGGGGGGTGTGACTATCCAGAACTCATTGACTTACATTTTTAGGACAGACTTCTTATTTGTTTTCCAGTATCTCGTGAGCCCTTTTCGTGCATAGCAAAGGGGTAAAGTTGGAACACCTATAATTGCTGAGAGACCAACTTTTTGGGTCCAGAGACAGACTTTTGGTTTTTCCTGAGGTGGTGCTCCTGATTATAGCCTACGGGTTTTGTACATGGCGTTCCATATGATATCGAGCCCTGCAACCCCAAAAAGGCCATGGGTGTTCACTATGAAAACTAGGAAGGTATGAAGTACCAAATATATGTGTGCTCCCTATGCTTTTTGGAGAAGTTGTAACATTCCTGTTTTTTCAGAGCATCAAGCTTGCTAATGGAGTGGTTGTGGATCAGGTCACATTGTTACCTGGAGCGAGTAATCTTGAATGCCCATGTGTGAATGGGACCTTAGAAGTGACTTGTATATCGTGGTGTGTGTGTGTGGACTGGATCACTGGCAGATAACAGCATGTTCTGCGAAATTCCACCCTGATCTGTAGATCCAGCATATAATATTGAGACGGTGTAGGAAAATCAAAGCATCTCTCAACATACTTCATGGAGTAGACATGAAAATCAACGGTTTCTCAGGAAATATCTTGCTGGAATTAGAATTCACTAATGGTATATCGAGTGATCTCTTAACTACCAACTCGTTGCGCCATCTGGTTGCTGGAGCATCCCAGCCCAATCAAGCTGTGTGAGTACCGGTATTCTCACTGGGGGGGGGGGGGGGGGGCACTGCTGTAGGCAGGCACTGGCCGGTCCGAGTCGTCTGGATATTAAGAGCAGTAGCTTGTAAGCTAGGGATGAAGCCCCGAAAGAGTGTCAGAACCCTGAGCTCCGGTAGCTAGGTGGCTGTCATTTTGTTCCTGGTTGATGTGAATGGTGCAGCCGGAGCAATACAGGAGGTGAGCTAGGTCCAATTCTCCCTTGGTTTGGAATAAAATGAAGAAATGAAACGACTGTCATAGTGGTGGTTGCCCTACAAAAGAAGAGGAGAGCGTAGGAAACAATCCAATTACCGCCACAACAGAGTAAAAAGGAGTGGCCCTAGAAGAATGGTGGGAAAACTGATCCGAAATTGAATATTCAGTTTAATTGACATTCAAATGAAGTGAAGAACATATTAATTGGCTCAGGATTGGTGAAAGTCATCAGAATTCCACTATGATATCGTGGCAAGGTACGACTACAGAGCCTGTGACAAGCCTTCAATTAGGTGAGGGCAGTTCCTCGCATGCAGTCCAGTGACCCTATAAGTAACCATTTTATGCCAGATCCCTTATACCAGTTTCAAATACAATAATCCTGAATTCGTATAGTCATGAAGGGGGCTGAAACAACAACCAACCTTTATTTGATCATTGATTGGCCCACATTCAAAGAGATTATCCTACCAAACAAGGGATGGAAGTTTTGAACGACTGCACGCATTATCTCAACAAGGGAAAGGCGGCTGGTACGAAGGGAGCCACGTGGGGACAAAGTAGGCGGAGCTGTGAGGGCGGACTGGAAGTGAGGAAACCTTACCCTGAAACAAACCTGTGCCCTCACCTCACATACGGGGAGGGACTGCCGGGGGTTGCCAGCACCAATCAGAGAGGGTAACACACACTTAATTTTTGGTGGCCCAGGCTAGGAGGTTGTGCTGGTAAGTCCCCTCAGCCCGAATAATAGAAACCCTTGTATAACATTTTAGATGGTTGGGTGAGCTCAGGCGAAGCTTGTGAAGCAGATATTTTGATGAGAAAAATACTTTACCAACTTGGTTGTTGAGTCGATTCTGGAGATGGAGAGATGTGGGTGGCCAGTTTGAGAGATGGTAGAATTTTTCTATATGAAAGACTAATAGGCTAAATTAAGGTTGGGCGTCTGTGGTTTGGCGCTCGAGCCCATAAAACATTAAATGTTTCAGGGGATTTAGGATACGTTACCTTCCTGGGGGGGTTGTTTGTGACAACAAATAAGGTTGCACTCAATGTTGTGAAGTGACTTTGTCCAGTCTGTACTGGATGAGAAGTTAAGGAATGGCAACCCCCCTTGCCATCAGGAGTCTTGAAAATGCCTGTAATGTCTGGAATTTCCAGGTAATAGTAATTTTGAGTTCTTGGCCCCCATCTCACAAATCTCAAATGGCAACATCTTGTGATACACTATCACTGAAAACGCTATGTTGACTATAGTTGTCTGAAGCGTGTTGCAGAGGTAAATGTGATGTAAATCAAAGTAGCCTAAAACATTAAAAGAAATAACAAAACATAACCTTCTTTCAATAAACCTTATCTTGACAGTGGGGTATGGCAAAGCAACAATCATTTAAGAACATAATTTCTGTTCCAATCTTCTTGGCAGTCCATGGGGGCTGGACTCCTTGGGACTCCATGGACCCCTTGCCCGGTGACCTGTGGGGGGGACCATACAGAACAAGGCACCACATCTGCACCAGCCACCGTCCCTCTTCAGGCGGGCAGGCACTGCCAGGGGACCTCAACGACGAGAAGAATGTGATACCAACGGTTGTCCAGCATGTGTTTAAATTGGGCGGAAGAATGTAAAAAAAAGGGGGGGGGGGGGGGGGGAGGGGTATCAGTGGAACTTCACAACCAAAATATCCGGTTGGAATTCCAGCAGCACCAGACTATTTTCACGGCGGTGGCTGTACTGCAGTTGCGATGGGCGGGTCTCAGTCTGCCACGTCATGGTTCCGCTGTGATGTAGTGGATTTTTTAGGGTCATTGGGGTTTGTTAGTTATTTTGCCAATAAGTATTGTATGTCGGCTGTGAGCAGTCTGTTGAACGGAATTTTCTGCTCCTCCAGGTTCGACAAACTGTGAAAACTAGTAACTGTTGGTTATAAGCCAAGTAGATACACACGTCACAATCGGGTTGTCTGTAACTATTTCATATTCCTGTCCAAGTTGGGGTATTGCCGACAGAGGATACCCACCTTGCTAATGACAGGTATTTTAATGGAGTAATAATTCAATTGAAAAATGTATGAAACCATATTGACCCCCCATTAAACCCCATCGGACAAATAGACGCAATGAAAAAAGGAAGAGAGCTCATAAGTGACGAGTAGGTTGATTGAATAGATTCCTATTGGCTAGGGTCTGTTGCGGTCACCCAAGGTGAACAGAGGCCCAAAGTCGGGAAAAACGTGTATACACGATAAGCTCAACAGGTTGTGCGGATGTTTGTGTGTATGTCGTCATGGTTCTTGTAAACTGATAACGGTCTAACACAAAGGACATAGTGGCCTCATTATTATGTATGTTGGCCATAGGAGCAGGCGATTCACCTAACTGTTTTGTGTCAGTTCGTATGCACCTATGGTCATCAAAATCAAAGTTGGACGATGTGTAGGGCTCGTACTTGTTTGTTAAGTTGGACATGCATATCGAGGGAGCTGTTAACTGTTATATTGGCCTTTGATGGGCCACTAGTCATAATAACATATACACATGCGTCAAAGTAGCATTGCCACAACCTGGGGCAAACAGGGTTGCCTTCATACAAATGTGGACAATAATCGGCAACAACCCTAATACCTAAGGAATCACCAAAAACATTGTTGCATTCTTGTTTGTGTTTCGGCTGTGTAGTCAATGCCAGTGGTCCATCGGGGCATCGTGGTCAGACTCTCCGTCTCATGGGCGGGGGAACCGCAACCCGGGAGAGGACCTGCTAAGACCCAGCCCCCGCTGGGGAGGGAGGAACTGCCCTTCCAGAGATGAGACTTGCAGTCAATGGGTGCAATAACTTCAAAGGTCCAAGTAATACAGGGGTATTTGAATGGATCGGAGATGGGAAATTCCACTGCCTATCACAATCATGAAGATCATGTTTACTCTTTAACAAACAGTACATATTATTTGAGAGGCACTCAGAGTGGCTGAAGAAGAATAATTTGAGCCATCATATTCAGTTAGTCCAGTCATCTTCTTAACCAACCACGTGTAGGACAAACTGACATGCTGTTCGAAAGAACACTTCTTTTTCAACATATTCACGCATGGTTTAACCGATGGTTTGGTTTCCTTTAGACAATCTATTTCCGATATTCAACTAAACTTACCCCATATTGGACCCCGCCACACCCCACGCCGTGCCATTAAACATCTGGCAATATACCCAGATTGGGTTGGCCCACCCCATCGCCCTTATCTTTTTGCCAGACTTTCGTCTACAATGGAGCTCTTGCTCTGAAACTTGTCAGGAATTTCACCAAGATTTAGAATTTTAACAGACCTCATCAGATACAATAAATTTGGTTCCTGCCGTTGCATAGCCCTCTGCATTACCTACCACCCGCCGATTCATGAAGCCGCCGAGGGTGGGTGGTGGCTTGTTATTAGGCAAAATGATTTTTTTTTTTTTTTTTAATCAATTTCAATGTAAAGTATATAAACATCTTCATGACCACAAACTAAACCTAACCACCCTGCTGGCTTCATCTGTATTTTCAGTCGCTGGCAGTGGTCCATTGCCCATGGGACAGTTCCCAGTGACCTGTGGGGGCTCCCTCATCAACCGGACCAGACCTGTGAACGAGCCCCGCCCCAGGTTACAATGGAGAGGAGTGCCCCGGTAGTGATACTGAGTCCGCCCTTATGTGCCGAGACCCTGCCCATGTATGATGACATTCGAGGATGGGGAGGGGGGGGGGTTCAAGGGTTAGGTTATACAAAAAAGTTCCAAGTGGGTCAGGATAAAAAAATAAAAGTTGAGAACCAGGGGGGGGGGTTCAAGTGTTAGGTTATACAAACATTTCAAGTGCGTTTCATGTATAATATAAAATAAAAGTGAGAAACTAGGGGGGGTGGTACAAGTGTTAGGTGATCCAAAATTGGTCCAAGGGTTCAGGTATAATATAAAAGGAAAAGTTGAGAAGCTAGGGGGGGTGGTACAAGTGTTAGGTTATACAAACATTTCCAAGTGGTTCATGTATAATATAAAATAAAAGTAGAAAATAGGGGGGTGGTAAAGTGTTAGGTTTGATACAACATCCAAGTGGTTCATGTATAATATAAAATAAAAGTTGAGAAACTAGGGGGGGTGTAAAAGTGTTAGGTTTGCTTACAAACATTTCCAAGTGGTTATGTATAATATAAAATAAAAGTGAGAAGCTAGGGGGGGTGGTACAAGTGTTAGGTTATACAAACATTTCCAAGTGGTTCATGTTGTATAATATAAAAATTAAAAGTTAGAAACTAGGGGGGGGGTTCAAGTGTTAGGTTATACAAACATTTCCAAGTGGTTCATGTATAATATAAAATAAAAAGTTGAGAAACTAGGGGGGGTGGTTACAGTGTTAGGGTTCTAAAACAAACATTTCCAAGTGTTCATGTAGAATATAAAATAAAAGTGAGAAAACAGGGGGGGTGGTACAAGTGTTAGGTTATACAAACATTTCCAAGTGGTTCATGTATAATATAAAATAAAAGTTGAGAAGCTAGGGGGGGTGGTACAAGTGTTAGGTTATACAAACATTTCCAAGTGGTTCATGTATAATATAAATAAAAAGCTAGAGAAACTAGGAGGCGGGGGTGGTACAATGTATAGGTTATACAAACATTGCAAAGTGGTTCAGTATAAATATAAAAAAAAAAGTTGAGCAAACTAGGGGGGGTGGTACAAGTGTTAGGTTATACAAACATTTCCAAGTGGTTCATGTATAATATAAAATAAAAGTTGAGAAGAAAATAGGGGGGGTGGTACAAGTGTTAGGTGATACAAAATTTCCAAGTGGTTTCAGTGTATAATAAAAATAAAAGTTGAGAAGAAAACTAGGGGGGGGGTTACAAGTGTAGGTTATACAAACATTTCCAAGTGGTTCATGTATTAAAATAAAATAAAGGAGTGCGGAAACTAGGGGGGGGGGGTGTACAATGGTTAGTGATAAACCATTTTTCAGTGGTTTGAATGACTATTAAGACCAATTACTAAAAAAAGGATATACAAAATTGGAACAGGTCAGCTTGAATGACATAGGATGAACAATATAAATAACGCGAAAAACAAGTTCATGAGAATGTGAACCATGAACGACGAGAGCTGGGTTTTCGGCCTTTTGGGTGGGGTAGGAACATGACGAACAACTGGTGAATTGCATTGTGAAAGTCATATGCCTTCATTATTAAATGCGGGGAGCGTATATTGATAGTGATGTTTATTCACATTAGGCCAATCATTTCATAATTGTCGTTTGTTAATAAATATATCATCCTGACTTTAAACTGTTGTTATATAATTTATTGGATATTAGATAACATATACATATTGTGGTTGTGTGCTCCCTGACCCTCTCAGCGACAACCTCACCTACCGACCTTTACTACCAACTCACCTACCACCGACATACTCATCTACACCTGTCATCACTTCCTAAATTTTTGATACATCTAAAATTCTATGCAATGTCCTACTCACAGTTAATGGGAGTTGGACATGGAGTGCCTGGAGTGAGTGCACTCTGTCGGGTAACAATGGGACCCAACCGCGGCCCCGTACTGTTAACTGAGTCCAGCTACCCACCCCATGGGGGATATAACTGCTATGGGAACCAGACATAAGAAGTTGATGAAGAAAGAGACGTCTTGTGTAATGAATAATAACCATGTCCAAGTAAGTTATTGTTATGTTTGAGCTTGAGGATGGGATTGTTATTCTTTGTATTTCCTCACTCTTTTACGGTGGGTTGGGGGAAGGACGGGGGAGGAGGAGGCGGGGGGGGGGGGTTGATTCAATCACTTTCAGTGGAGGATGTGCTATCATACGCGGTGGCATATCTTGGGTTAACACTGCAAAGCCAGTGGTTAACCTTTCAAATCCCAGGTAGAGGTGGAAGAGTTGGTAATTCATACTTCAGGTCATTCGTTGGTGACATTTATACCCACTTGTTGATTCCCGGATTGCCCTCATATTCATATGTAGCGACTACTTTTCTATGGGTGAATCTGCGTGCGCTCTCCATTATTTAAGGGCAGTGACGAAAGCATGCAGAAACGTGTGTAACAGACACAGTATAGATGTCACTGTTGAAATGAGTCAGTAATCTTATAACTTGGGTCATTGACTTAGTAGAATTTTTTGGGACATTCACTTACTTGAGAGACAACTATTTTAATGAGTAAATTTTCTACAGTTTCCCATGCAATGAAATATTAGTAATGACTCAGGTCATATGAACTTATTACAAAACTGGCGATTTACGAAGTTAGTATTCACGAAGTTAGTATGTAGTCTAGAATGATGAATAATGCTCATAGGATGTTGCTTGCCTCTGTTTGCTCATGCTGCCATAGTATGTACTATGTGACTGTTTCAGTAGTCATGAACTGGTTACTTGCTTCCCCCCCCCCCTCCCTGTGCATATGAGTCTGTTTGTAGAGCCGAAATTGCTGCATGTCATGGTAGTGTACAGGCTTAAAATAGACCAAGGTATTCTCCAACCGCTCTGCTGCTGTGTGACATCTTTTGCTACCGCATTCTAAACCAAATGTCCACTAGTTGTTGAATTCATGTGAATTTCACGGAGCATGAAAAGCGTGGGAATAAATTTGATGTTATGCAAAAATTAACTGCCTTCACGATAGCAAAGTGGCTCCTGGCATTCTCTTTTTCCATGTTTTCTAGTCCACGGGAGCTACAGTGACTGTCTTATTGGCCCCCCTGTCCTGTGACCTGTGGTGGAGCCCGCGTCACCAGGATAGGTCCTGCGACAGCCCCGAGCCCAGGTTTGGCGGCGAACGACTGCAGTGGCCCTCCGACCGAATCGCTGATATGCAACGGAGAATACAAGTGTCCAGTAAGTTATATGACAGATACTTATGCACCCTCCAGTTGCACATTACTAAGAATGTTCAGAACCGATGTCCTATGGAACGGAGTGGCTGGCACATGCAGTTGGTAGAGCGTCGGCCTTCCACCCGTAGACCGGGATTCGATATCCCAGTCGGGTCATACCAAAGACTTTGAAAATGGTACCTGTGCCTTCTCGCTGGATGCTAAGCACAAGGGATTGAATTAGAGCAGGGACGAGCGAGGGGTAGGCAGTTGCAAGTTGCCATCTGCAAGTGATTACCCCCACCCCCACAATAAGGTACCGCCAAAGAGGCATTGCCTTATTCTGTGTACCTTGTGAGGCAAGTATCACCATGGAAAGAAGCAAAAAAAAGGAAGAGAAGTGGATTGCTCGTCCCGACCTAAGGTTAGGGGATTGTGAGTCTTGAACCCAACACCACTGATGGTTTATCCTACATGGCATGCCTCCACAATTTGCCTACTCTATACCCTTGTGTGAAAGTGGAGAGTCGTGAAGCAACCATCTCATGATGCATATATTGATTGCCATATAACTTCTGTTCGAACCGGGTTTTCTATTAAGTTTATTGGTGGTCTATGTCGCAGGCAGCCCTCTGTGATCAGATTTTTAAATTTGGAGTGGCAATGGGGGAAGAGCGCACAATGATTTCAGAGAGGGTACTTTTGTAATTGCTGTTCTGGGGGAGAGTGAAAGGGAGGGGTGGCCTCCCCCCTTGAAATTTTGCCCCGATATGCAAGAATAGCAGGAATATACATTTTCACGAAAGAGTATAAAAAAAAATCATTCCATACTCCATAATGACTGTAGGGGCATATGCCAGTTCTACTCATGCATTTGCGGTTTGATCATAGTTACAAGGTGGCTAGTACTTCTCAATTGAACAAGAACTACTGTGGCTTTAGAATGAGGTAAACGAGACGCGAGCAGATTCGAACAATTGGAGTTTCTGAATTTGACGCAAGGGAAGTAAAAGACAGCAAAGTTCCAATCGATCAGGAATGTTACAAATTTTGTCACTCTTCAAAGTGCTGAATGAACAGCAGCTTCGTTCCCTGACCCAGTTAGGGCATATGGACTGACAACAAGACTGGTCCGGAAAACTGATCCCTGTGGGATACCGCAATCAAGCGCCACAATCACCCCCCTGCTCGTTGTACCCCACCCCCCCCCTGTGTTCTGCCCTAGAAATAGGAACGGAACCAGTCAAAAGCAATGCTGCAGACACACCAAATTGATGAACAGGCCTCTGAAAACAGTATACTGTCGTCAATAGTATCAAAGTTCAAGGAAACTGGAAACCCACATCTCTATCCTATCAAGAGAACTTGGTATGTCATTATTGACTCTCAAAAGAACCGTTTCTGTGCTACAATAAACATCCAGTATGCAGGTTGGTTCATTGAGGTACATCTATATTTAGTTAGGCACTGATCTCTCGATTATTTTTGGGAACGTAGGATATGTTGGATGTTGGTCTGTAATTGGCACCTAGATTACTTGATTGGGGATGATAAAACTGAAAGGAAAAAATGTACAAAAATGTCAAAATTTTATTATATTTGCGACAGCATACAAATATATACCTTGTTCAATTTATTGGAAACTCAGTATTTGTCAAGTCATAATTTTGTAACTGAAGTTACTCATTTAGAATTATGCAATTTACTTTTCGTACTTTTGTGTTTAATATTAATTGTCCTTCAACTGCAATCCTTACTCTCTTTGTGCCTTTCAGTTGATGGTAACTGGGGCCGGTGGCTGACTTGGTCCCCCTGCACCAAGTCCTGTCAAGGTGGTGGACACCCGCATCGCTCTGCAATGACCCCTCCCGATCTATGGGGGGAAAAGCCCTGCGAGGCGGTCCGGGGAATTGAGCCGGCTTGCAAATGGTTGCATGCCCAGGTAAGTGAAAACAATAGAAGGAGATGAGAGTATTATCACATAACGGGTAGTGAGCTAGAATTTTTGTTGCGACGTATTTTTCACTGTCCAAATGGATTACTCAATTGGCACGATTTTCATTTCTCGCAGTTTTCAAGACAGGTACCTTTGTATGCGCACTTTAATCGAATTTTTGTGTTCCAATTGTGGGGATCTTACATACTGTTTACAATGAGACACCAGCAGTAACATAACACAGTTGCAGTTCAAAACTGATTATTACCAGCCTACAGGTTTTTTGAACTTTCAATTGAAATGGGAGTGTTTTTTGGCGCTTGTTTAGTGGCATCGGCAGGGCTCTCGCATATTTGTTAAATATTTTTATGGAAGGCTGGCCAGCAGAGGAAGGATAAGATTTATTCAGCAAATGGCAGACCTGGATACTGAACTGATTGTCAGCCTGGGGAATCCCTCACCAGGTACACGGAACAGAAAGCAAAAGGCTTAGTGTTTCCTTGACCTTTTGACAAAAACTAAGTAGACAGTGAGCAAATGGAAGATTGCACCAGCTCCTAATGGGCAACAAAACAACCGACAAATTTCCCGTTTATACAACCAACCAATAGGGTTCCTATACTCTTGATAAGGAAGCTACACAACTGAATTTTGAGATTTTCAGACTTTGAAGATGGCGACATCAGATGACCTCTGACCTTGACCCAAAACAATTGGGCGTTTCATGTACGCAAGTGGGTTGGGGAACACACATACCAAAGTAGGAGTTCATCCATCCAGGCATGGTCGATTATGTGTTTACAAGCCTAACATTGGCCACCAAATTATTGACTTTCCACACATGTTCTATTTTTGACAAATTCACCCTGACCTATCATACCAAAACAATAGGGTTCCCTGTACTCCCCCAAAGAAGCTACCACCAACTATCAACTGGATCAGACCAACCCTTTCTGTACTTATTTTGGTTTTACAGGAGGTTTACAGACTTTGACCTCTGGTGACCTGGGGATGCCTCTGACCTGACCCCAAAACAATAGGGTTCATGTCCTCCTCTGGGGAACACACACCAAGTATGAGCTTTTCCCATCCATCCAGGCGGAGTCGACTTACGTGTTTTACAACCACCTTGGGCAAAATGTCGACTTTTCACAAATTTTCTCTAATCGTTGGACACCAAAATCATCACTCCTACTATACCAAAACATAGGTTCTTTTGCTCCCCATAAGAAATCTACCACTAATTTCAACCTGATCAGACCACAACCATTCTGGACTTATCGTGTTCACCAAGGTTTTTCAGACTTTGACCTCTGTGACCTCAGATGCCTCTTCGACCTGACCCCAAATGCTATGGTTCATGTCTCATCATGGGAACACACATACCAAGTAGGAGGCTTCATCCATCCTAGACGGTCAAGTTAGGGTGTTTACAAGTCAAATTTTAGGGCCAAAAATCGACTTTTCACATTTTCCATCTTTGACCAAAATTCACCCCCAACCTATATGGAATAGGGTTCCTGTGCGCTCCCCATAAGAAAGCTACAACACCAAATTTCAACCATGACCAGAACCACCCTTCTGGACTTATCGTGTCACAAAGTTTTCAGACCTTTTTTTTTTTGACTCTGGTGACCTCACGATGATCTCTGACCTGACCCCAAAACAATAGGGTTTCATGTACTCATCATGGGGAGCGCACATACCAAGTATGATCTTCATCCTCCGTTGGGGTCGATTTATCCGTGTTTACAAGCCAAATTCAGCCACAATATCAACTCTTCACAATTTTTTCGTCTATTTTTGACAAAATTCCACCCCCAACCTATACCAAAAACCAAAGGGTTCCTGTACTCCCCAATAGGGAAGCTACACACCAAATTCATCTGATCAGACCAAGCCCATTCTGGACTTACTGTTTACAAGATTTACAGACTTTGACCCTCTGGTACCTCAGATGACCCTCTGAACCTGACCCCAAAACATAGTTCAGGATCATCATGGCGAACACACTACCAGGATGAGCCAGACCTAATCAGACCTGATCAAGTTATCGTGTTTTACAAGCCTGGGCGTCACACCACACACACACACACACACAGCACACCACAACACAACACACACACAGCACGCACACACACACACACACACACCACACGTGACTACATAGATTCGTCGACTTTTGTCAAGGAAATCAAAAAGGATTCCTTCTTTGGCGGTAACCTTAATTGGGGGTATACACACCCATACAGCAATTGCCTACCCTCTGATTGTCCCTGCTCCAAACCTTGTGCTGAGCGTCCAGCCAAGAAGGCAACAAGGTACCATTTTTAATATCTTTGGTGTGACCTGACCGGGAATCCCAAACCCTGGTCTATCAAGGTGGAAGACCAACTCTCTACCAAACCAACTGTGTCCAACCACTGGCCGGCTATCAATACACTCTAATTGACTGAAAAAAACCTATTCTACTACAAACAAACATGCCGGCCATGGATGGCTCGCTGTCAATAATGGAAGTATATTGTTCTCGCCTCTGCATTCACAAAATTCATTGTTGTTTCTCTCCGTCCCCCCCCCCCCCCAAATGTAGCTGATTTAGGTAGTGAGAGGGCGGGTGGTGGGGGTTAGAACATATCTTTCTGCCGAGTGGGGGAGGTTTTGTAAACAGAATGGGCTTGTAATACCCATCATCCATCAAGGTGATAGGAATGTTTGAATGAGTGGGAGGGCTAGTGGGGTTTCCTCCGTCCGAACAATACTTGCAGTCTTTCATGGAGGTAATACATAGGTGACGGAGAGGGATGGGGGTGTGCTGGTGGGCTCACACATCCTATTCAACACTACTTTTCACAATTACTTTCATATCCCATGCATCAATGGAGGCTTCTCTCAAGTGGTCCTCCTGGGAGCCATGTTCCCAAGACCTGTGGAGAGGGCAGACGTCCCTGAACAAGACTGCACCGAACCCCGCGCCCCAATGTACGGTGAAACCCTGTTATGGGCCAACCATAGAACGAACTCTGTGCCGCCTGCTCACTGTCCAGGTATATTCATGATCTTCTTCTGATATTTCTGTGTGTGTTAGTAACTTTGGTGAAAAAGCTGATTTTGTTGTATGTAGTGTATGAATGAAGAAAAAATTGAGAGGCGTACGCTGAACATCTCCATTCAACTACTCGCGAAACCTAGTCCTTCTAGGCCTGCTGTTGATGTCAGACTACCTACTACCTGAGGAACACTGGGAAATTAGTGCCTTCTCTTCTGAATTGGCCTAAGGATTTAGGGAGCGCAGGCATGAATGATTCAACCCATGACTATCATTCTATGTATCCATCTTGACACAAAGTTTTTAGTATGTGACTGTTGGTCACTCTCACCTGTATAGCTATTGGTTAGAAAGTAGTGTGTTTCATTCATTTGATATGAGGACCAAGATTTTTTTCCTCCCAATTATTCATTGCAACCTCGATGATGTGGGTTAAGTAAGCTGCTGGCTAGTGTGCTATATAAATGACTCTTTCCCTGTCAGATGTTCACATTAAAATCTTCCTGGTAGTTGAAGTCATTTGAGATCAGTTTGTCACACATTGTCTGGGTGTGTTTTTAAGTCAACTGTTGGGACAGATTTAACACATTGACCTAATCTGCCCATGTGTATTCCCTTTTCTTTCTTTTCTGCTCCCTCTCTCAGGAGCACCTTGTTGCTTTCTTTACTGTCACCCATGCCATGAGCGAAATTGTTGGTTCATTAGAGGTTGGAGGAAATATTCAAATCATAATTTGTTTCCACAAAATGGTGCTCAAAACATCCCCTACCCTACCACAGAAGAATGTCATTATGTGATTTTCTCCTCGTGTCCATTATAGTTAGTGAATTGGCCCTGCTGATAATGGTGCAGAATTTCTTTCCTGGTGATTTTTCATACTGACATGCCCCCCCACAAGAATCTCAGTTCTATGACAGGCACAGAGCAATCCTATGGCCCTGCAGCCAAACCAAGGCCCGAGGAGTGCTCAGTAATCAATCAACTTCTCTGGCTCAGAAGAAAGTTTGTGACGTTTGCATGTGGCCCGAACAGTACTTAACAATGCTGCGCTTGGCCCTTTTACCCCGCCCTGTAATATGTTTAATTTCTGCCAGTAACAGTTTCGGTGGTTGAGCTCCTGGAGCCCCTTGGTCCACCCTGTTCTTGACGTGCGGTGGGGCCATTGCCATCTACACGACACTTCCTGAAGCCATCACCAACGCTATGAGGGGATGCCTTGCGAGGGCGCTGTGATGACTGGACTGTCTGTGCTAACTATTCTTGCCCAAGTAAGTAGGGTATGAATTCATCAATGGTGCATGTGTCATGTTCCATACTGAGCTGTAGGTAAGCCTTCACCCCGTTGGTAGAGACTCCTGGAAATTCATTTTAGAATTCAAAACATCCTGTCTACTTGGTGTTATCATGAGTCAATCACTTAGCAAATGTTTTAGATTCTTAAAACATATGGAACATGGAATATAATTGAATGACACTTACTAGAATCATTCTTCAGTGTGTGCTCCCCCATTTACAAGTGGATTTGTTCAATTAAAAAGAGACCATGTGGTTCCCCAACGTGAACAAAATATGTTCTTCTACCAAATTCTGACATGGCCCACAGCCGGATTTCCATTTCCCATTCTAAACTGAGTGCAGAAGTGTATCAAACTGAGATAATAACGGTCCCTCTATCCACATGTCCTTCAACTACAATCATTCTCACTTCACTTCACATTCATCTGTATTTGCTCCTTCAAAATTCTATCACAAAAGGTGGGTGACTACGGAATCCCGGACCAACTCCTACCCTGACATCCACCCGGACAATTCCCACCCAAACGTAACCCCAACTTTAGTCCCTGACCCTAATCTGGCCACAAAAAAACATTCCTTTGAGGGGAAATTGTCCGGGTGGGGAAATGTCCGGTCCACTAGACTCACCAGATGCTTTCATTGCAAAGGAAAAATCAGCATTGGCAAACCATTGATATTATGTCTTGTCTTGTCTTTCCTTGTCTGGTACCATGCAAACAACACCAACTAGTTGTTATCACTGGCATAGGTGTCAGCACGACAACCAGGTACGAAGCTTATTGAAGAGCCATGTGGAAGCTGAATGATAAGAATTTCATTCCACAATCACCCAGAAAACAAACACCTCAGGAACAACCTAATTCCTGCATAGGTTGAGACTAGATTGCATTCCAATCTGGAATTTCTTCTGGGCGCCAAATAACTACCTGAAGACGTTGTATTAACAATACATGTCTATAGTTAATCACTAGCTGATGGTATCGTGTGCGATAGTTAGCCTGTAACCACCACTAAATCAGGAACCGGTGGAAAAAGCCAATTCTTTATAATGACTCATCATCAAGGTCCATATTGTCTTCTCTCCCCAGTTTTGATGGGTATTGGTCTTCTTGGAACGCCTGGTCCGATTTGTCCGCACAGATCCTGCGGTGAGGGTGGGTCTTACCTCATTCAGGCTCGTGATGACCCCCCTGCTCAGTTTGGGGGTCTCCCCTGTCCAGGAGAGGGGCAACAGAGAGGTCTACCTACTGTAGTTTCGGAGGAATATTGCCTAGGCAGCCTATTTCACTATTCCCCCCAAATAGCTCACATTCTATCTATATTCTATCCTGACGCAGTAGTGGTACTGGGGTGAATTTCAGTTCAATTAGGGTAAAAATCATTTAAAGGCCAATTGTCCGGGAACAAATTTGCTTTAAACGAGCACAATTCGATAAAGATGAATCAAAACCCCCACCCCACCCCCAACCGAGTGGTTGGCACAATATGAGTGTCCGGTCTTCCCCACCCGGGACCCAGGGTTCGATTCCCCGTCGGGTCATACCAAAGCCTTTGCAATGGACCCTGTTGGCCTTCTCGCTTGGCAATCAGCACGAGGGATTGGAGCAGGGACAAAGAGGGGTAGGCAATTTGCATTTGCCAAGTCTGGTGTTGATGTACCCCCACTCAACAGTCAAGGGGTACCGCCAAAGGGGTATTTGCCTGAGTCGTGACCTGGTGAAGGATTCGCAGCTGACAATAAGGTTGCAGTATCCGGTTCTGCACCCTGCTGATTCTTGCATTAGGTGTATTCGGATCACATCTTAACATTGTGCGGTTGGCAAGTCATATTTACATGACAGCGGCCTTAATGTCAAAATGTTTGTCTATGGGCAGGGATATACAAACTGACATGGTAGCCACGTGCAATCGAGCTTGCCTCTGAAGCTGTTTAGGGTGTGTCACAAAACCTATCAAAGGAATGAGGTTTGATCTTGTTTTGTTTTAGAGAAGGAGGAATACTGAATAGTAATTAAATATTATTTGCTGGACTAGGCCTACTTGGATTTAATTGCTGGCCTCACTTCACTTCATTAGCCCAATGTTTTGTGTGGCCTTTTGGATGTGTAGAGGTACGCGTGTGTGTATATATATATGTGCGTATGTGAAAATTTCAGTTTTAATTTTGTGTTTGCAATGTGCACACTTGTGCGCAAGATTTCTCTTGAACATTGCAGCGTACATAGGCGAAAGTTAGTGGTCACAAGTTGTGTGTATGTGAGTGTTTGTGCATGACTCAGCCATACTCCTGGGTGAATCACCAGATGTTAGCTTATTCGTCAGAATGTAGGGATGAGCTGTTATCAACAACCCTGTTTCGATTTTCACTTTTTATTTTGGTATTATTGGAGATACAACAATATGTTCCAGATCATTTTGGTGTGAATGGTGTTAACTTTTTTCCCCCCTTTACTTCTGTTTCCACATCTCTTCTATAATTTACTATACGTTTATTCGCCGATTCATCATTCTCTTTTTCTCTTGCAGAATAAGTGCCAGTGTGCTGTCAATCTCACATCTACGGTTGAAGTTATGACATTTCCCGACGTTGGTTCTTGAGTGGGTGGTCACACCGCAGAGTCTTCAGGTGGACTCTATCAATATTGAAGGTCTGAGGCATTAGGCCATCACCATCATCATGCATCACCCAGTTGGAACCCTAGTTGTTGATCCGCTCCATGCATTTGGGAGGTTGCTAAGGATTAGTTCAGTCGGATAGAGCTCTAGACTGCAAAATCATTGATTGCAAGTTTGGAGACCATCGAAAGCCTATGACCTTTCCCGCAGTGCTGTAGACAGGCTGTCTTCTGAAGGCCCCACGTCACCCATGTGTTAAAGTGGGTACCTGTGAGGTGACTGTGAAGGAGAGCACGTCTGTGGCAGTCTACTTGGAATCCCCCAGGGGACACGGTGAAGTGACATACGGAATGGTGTGTCGGGAGAGTACATGCAAGAGGTTTTTGCTTCATAGTACGGGTGTGTTTGGTCGGTAGATGCATGGAACGGTAAATAGTGTCCGCCCTGCAATTGCCTGAGGGCCCTGGTTCAAACCTTGTGTCCGTCACAGAACACCCACCTTCACCATGCTCCTTTCTCGTGTAAGGAACGTGGCTGCACGAGTTAAACTAACACTCTCAACTGGGATGGGGATGTTCAATGGCAATCCCAGGAGTAGGAATTCTCCCCCTTCCCCCCGCCTCGTTACTCAGGGCACTCTTCGAAAAGAGTAGGCGAGATTCGCCGGTGTCTTCCACACCCAAAACTGGAGCCTCTGCAATTGTCTTCCAACTTAGACTTTCCTTAGTCACTTGGAAAGCACCTTCGGGTGAAGCATAACACAAGGCTTATAAGCAAGTAAAAGTACGGTGTGTGACAAGTCACTGAATATCAGGGTTTAATATGTTGAAGTGCTGTGAGGCATGTCTTCACCATGGAGAAGTGCTATATAACCATGAGATATTTTTATTATTCTAATTAATATTCAGCCTACCACCACCCCCTGTTTATGTTCCCCTCTAGTCCCTCAGAGTTGTTACCTGCGGATGTGAAAATTGCCCACCAGTTGTGTGAGGATAGAGAGAGAAAGCCTGCTGTAGCTCTATAATGTGAATGTACATGTAATGAATCAATTGCTCCTATTCATGCTTCCTTAGTTTAAATTAGGGTCTGCCAGCTTCCAGTCAAACTGTTCGGTCACTTTAAGGAGATGTGCTTGTGCAGGGAATTTTCATTTAGAAAAGTTTTGCATGTGACTGTACTGAAATTGAATGAACGCTGCTAATCCTGGTTGAACACTGATGCCTTCAATATCTACAGATTCTCCTCCCCCTCCCCATCAGGCAGCCTGGACTATTGGGCTGAGTCGAAGTCCACCAATCTGAGACCGAGTCGAATCCAAGTCCTTTTGTCCGAGTCCCCAAGTCCCTAGTAAACTTGAAAAAAAAAGCATCTAGCAAAAATAAATAGGCCTAGTAATGGATTAAATACCAAGTTATTGTCAGTTGCCCCAAACTTTATATGATAATAGCCTATGTGCACAATCAACCCACGCAAAATCATAGTAAAGATCTACACATTTCATTCTTATCACCTAATAGAAATGGAGAGACATAGTGAGCACTTTGTGGTTTGGTGTCTGCACATTGTCCCCCCTATGCCAACCCATTTAATTTCTTTTGGTTGTTTGCGTGGTACTAATATAAGAAAAACCAACCGTGCAGCCATACAGGTGGCCATCCTCTGTCTTCTAGGTGAAGTGCTTGCTCCCAAGACCAAACTCTACAATGGACTGGGAACCATAACGCCCAATCACCCAGGGATTCTCCTATTTTCCTCTGCTTGATATCGAGACATTTGATTCTGTCACAAGCTCTCTTGGTGTCAGGTTGTGGTCAGATCACAGTCAGGAGAAAGCACTTCAGAGGAGAAGTTTGTAAATGGTAGGCGTTCGAGGTAATGCCACACATTATCCTTATTCCTTTTGCTATTTTATTGCCAATTGAGTTATTTAGCAGGGTATTTGTTATTGTTAATCATTCTAATAAAGCCTATGCTGTAATGTGATAGGACATAACACACATTTGTATATGAGTATTATTTCTCAATAGAAACATAATATAGCTAGAGTAGACCATCAGAGTAAGTTGTTCTCAGTTTTCACAACTTCCCAATTTGCACCTGCAGTCTACATCAGTTATAATAAGGGCTCACGTACGAAAGCTGCAATTTTGATCAGACCAAGTTTTCATAGCCTCTCGTAGCCCTTCATAGGGAGCCACGGTGTCAAGGAATATTCAAAGAAGTGCCAACTAGAAAGCCAAAGGCCTCAGTGATTCTGATTTCATAACCTATGACCAGATACAAGAACAAATGGGATAACTCTTGCTTGATTGGACCAAGTGTTCTGGATTTATCATGCCCACAGGGTTTTTAAACATTGACCTCAATGACCTTTGACCTGACCCCCAAATAATAGGGATCAAGTATCCATCATGGGGCACTCACATACATATGAAATGATCATCCTATGGGGTTGAGGTTCATGTCCACTATATCAGTTTTTAGCTCACCACAGCCATATGGCTGGGTGAGCTATTGTGATCGTGCATGCCTATCTATCTTTCTTCTGTCTGTCTGTCCGTCGTCTGTCCTGTCTGTCTGTCCTTGCTTGTCCCCAGTTCACTGGGATGTTCATGAAATTGTCAGTATTATCGGTGACCACTGGTGCATACGGTGTGTTCAGATGTGGGTCAAATGTCTTCTAGGGGTATTTTGGCCGAAAAGGTCCTTTTTTTTGGGGTCAACAGTCAAAACGCTTCTCCACAGATTGAATTGGATGATCATGATAGTTGTCATTGTTATCAATTACCGATTGGTACACACAGGGTGTTCATTAAGTTGAGGTCAATGGTCTCTAGGGGTCAATTTCGGATTTCAGGCCATTTTTGCAAAAAATCTGCAAAATGCTTCTCCTACAGTTTCAATCGTATGTTCCTTAAACTTGGTCAGTATTATCGGTGAACCATGGGTAGCCTACAGGGTGTCAGAATTTTAGGCCACAGGTCATCCAGGGTCCCATTTTTTGCAGAAAGTCATTTTTTTGGTCAACAGTCGAAATACTTTTCCTACAGATTCATTTGGGTGTTCATGATAGTTGGTCATTATTAATCATTGACAATGTTCATACAGGGTGTTCAGAAGGTTGAGGTAAAAGGTCATCCATGGGTCCCATTTTGGCCATTTTTGCAAAAAACTGCAAAATGCTTCTCCTTCTTACAGTTCAATCAGATGTCACAAAACTTGCCATATTATCAGTGACCACAAGTACCTATGGGGTGTCCAGGGATTCAAGGTCAAAGGTAGGAGGTTATTTTGCTCAGAAGAGGCCTTGCAATGGATCCGTCCATTATTCACCAGGTTGGCGAGACATTTCTTCTTAACATAAGATAACAAAGGTGTGGACCAATGACAGTCTATTTGATTTTAATGAACTATTATGAATAAGAGAGTTATTAAATGTCAATACAAAATCAGTTCTGATGCACACTGGAATAAAAAAATCCTTTACTTTGTGATAGCATAACTATCAGTACTACCATATTGGCATGTGAACCTACTGTGCCATGGGATCTTGTTTTCACAATTTCCTCATTTTTAACCAGAAATACCCCCTCTCTACACCAAAAACGATTGGGTTCTGGTACACCCCATCAGACTGCAGTATGCTTTTCAGCTTGATCAACCATGCGTCCATATTTATCCTGGTCCAACAAGGGTTCCAGACTGCACTCTGCTGACCAGATGACATTCGACCTAACTGCGAGAGAAGAGGTATCACACACCCAATATGAAGACCCCAGATCAATTGATGAGCTTGATCCCTCCATGTGGGATCAGTTAGTCATGGTCACGTAAGCAAACACTTGTACAAATTTTACCATAAATTACCTCTAATCATACACCCACTATGGTTTCTTGTGCACCTTTGAAAAAGCTTCATACTAAATTTCATCTTAATCAGACTTAATTCGCATGATTGTGTTGTCAGTTTGTCATGCATCCTGAATTTTTTCTCACGCTGATGAGAAATATGTAGGACTGCTTGCAAATATCCTGAATGCTTATAAATTTGTTTTTTGACTCTTCCCCTGCTTCCATTCTGCAGGTGCTGATCATTACAAAGCCTGGAGTGGTTTTCATGGCGAGATCATCGATCCTCTGGTATCTCCTGACCATACCATGTCCTGGGGAACCTGGTGTTAGGGGTGAGAAAATGTCAGCGCATCCATACTTCTCGTCGCCTCAAGTCTCTCCCTTGTACCAATTGAATAATGATAACAGCTGTGGTCCTGCTGAGTGTACAGATCCGTGCAATCTATGGGGCTGCTGATGAATGTCCGGCCATTAAATTTGGTATCTAACAATTGCATGTCTGTTTCATGTTGATTGTGTTGTATAAGCCCTATTAAAATGGCTGTTTAGCGTCTTGAGCCACTATGCTGAAGCTGGATTTGACCTATCCCACCAGCCTAGGCTTCAATACTATATGTGGGTTTCATGAAGGTGTAGTTGGGCTCGCCCCCTAAATCCTCATGACCACCCCCCCCCCAAAGTTTTATGGAATTCATATAAATGCATGAAATGATAAATAGATGCTCTAAAAGATGGAAATTTTACATGTTCTGCTAGCCAGAAAGACCTTTCAGGTGATTGGAGATCAGCGCCAGTTATGGTTTTGATGGTGACTCTGCCTATATTCTAATTACCCTCTCCTGAAAGATGCTTTACCTACTTTCTCGGGAAAGCGCTTTGAAGGCTGGAGTACTCGTCACAAACTCAGCTGAGGATGTCCACACAGCATTTCCAGAGAGTATCAGATTCTAGGCAGCATGATTGTGTGTCTCATTCTCTGGTCCCACAAAAGTAGAAATGGGTAGAGTAGGAAAGAATAAAAAAGAGACAATCCTGATTTTGCCATAGTTGTGCAGAGTTTGGCCACTGAAGTAGAAGAACAGTAAGTTGACTGATTCAGTCTCTCTTATTACTCCTGGGCTCAGGAAATTGACTTCAGGTGTATGACTTCCCATGTGATGACGTAATCCCTTCCACAATCGAATGGAAGGGAAACTATGATATTTCCATTCCTGATCAATACTTGATCATGGCTGGGAGCGGGATTGGCTCAGTCGTATAAAAAAGATGTAGACTCAAACTGCAAAAATAATGCTGGCGAGTTCGGATCCCATGGAGCCGGAGGACTTTTCCATTGTGCTGTTGAACAAAGCATGTCTCCTGAAATGTCCCACCCCCCCTCCCCAAGTGTAAAAGTTGTTCCTTGTGAAATTGCTTGTGAGAGTAGTGAGCACCGTTCGTGGAACTGTCCTATTGGGAATACGCTGGGTATACTAGTCGACACCCTGAAATGGGTGAGTGAACAAGGCCAAGAAATGCGTACTGTATGGTAGCGGTGTGACAGTCCTTAATGACAGGGGTATATCCGTGCGAAGCGCTTCGAGCATGTGGAAAAGTGTTATATAAGCACCACTGAATATGGTACACCTCGGGGTTCCTTATAGGACTGGATTGTCCTATGAAATCATCAGTGATCCTTAAATCAAACCTCTCACAGTTTACCTTTGTCAAATCTTGAGTATTTTGCCTTCCAGGAGATGAAGATTCAAACTGTCACAGGATAATCGAAAGAAAAAAAAAAGTTGGCATGAATTTCCTAAATATCAGGGTAGTATTTGCGTTCAGATTGACTCCTGATAATATTAGCTGAACCCACTTAATACAGCTCGAAATAATGGAGTATCTGGGACTCCAACAAGGTGTTATCTCATTGGCTGCTCGTTTTGCGTGGAAATAACTGTTCCTTGCTAAAGATCTTAGAGCATTTAAACTGGGTCACAGCTTTTTAACTTACTGTCAGGGCACCTACCTCTGGCTTACTACAAAGTGCTTTTCGACCAACGCGCTTCAACACACCCTATACCACTAAAAGAGTTAAGCACAGCGCCGGTACCGGAACGCAGCCGTACCTATCTGGGTGCGGCAGCGGTGCTGTACTATCATTCTTTTCGGGTGTGTGTTGCACAGCACCACTGCCTACTGTTTGTCCCCCTCATCGCCAATGCAGCCTTCCTCTTTGGAGCTTCTCACGCCACGTTCTGCCACTTTTCCAACCTTATCAGGTGCTATAATTCCTTTTTGGGTTGTGGGTGTATGTGTTGTGTATTTAATTCACTCATTCCTGCCCATTCTTGGGATCGTAACTTTCGTTATCGGGCCCAGTGCGGTCTTGTGTGTGTGCCTGTCTTTGTTGGGCCGACCGTTCTTCCTGGGGACTGGGGTTTTCTCCCTCCTCCCCCCCGGGCTAGTCTTTTTTCCTTCCCGCTTATCTTGTTACGGTTCGTTGAGCCCTTTTCTGGGGCTCTGTCCGCCCCTCTTGGGCGCCGGGAGGGGTATTTCCCCAAATTTTCGTAGCGGTTTTCCCCCTCCTTCGCCTATCGTTAGCTTTGCACTAGGACTTTTATCACACTGTGGCTATGGGTTTTTCCGCCCGTTGACTTTGTGTGTGTTTTTTCCCCTTATCGTGTGGCTAGCCCTCAGCGCTCAGAGCGATTGGCTCTCAGCCGTTGCCTAATTTGCAGATCAATAGGACATCCTCACGTTCCTTTTTTCGCATTCGCTACGGATCCTTCGGCCATATTTGTTGTGGTCTATGTTCCTATTTTTATTCATTTGTCACGTTCACGCAATGTCGCCCGCTTATGCTGGGCTATAGCTGGGATATCGGGGCCAAAATTTTCTTTCACGTCATGCCCTGTAGCATTTTGTTCCTCTTCCAGATGAACCCTCTTCGAGCGTGACGTCCCGCAGTAAGCTTTGCGGCCAGCTTTAATTTTTCAGCAGCCTCGGGTCTTTCTCCCCCCCCCCCCTGGTGGCCTGGGGGGCCGTAGACCCAGGGTTTGGGTGTCTTTGGTTCCCCCTAAGGCCCTCCTGACCCGTCATGCTTTCCTCCCCACCCGCCCTGGGTAAGGGGGGGGTGGGCCCTTTCCGTTTCGTGCAATTTTCCACGTTTTTGCCTTATATCTCGTAAACAGTAAACCCTAGGGGGTCCAAAGTTGCAACTTTGCCTTTTAGATGGGCGGGCAGGGTGTCATTGGTTGGACCCCTCGGGTCGGCTCCCCGGGTCCTTTGACTATTTCAGTACATTGTCTATGTAGCGTCTGTTTTCTGACATTACTGATTTTACTAACTCTGGTTTTCGTTTGCTTTTTTTACAGATCTGTAAGATCGAAAGCATTACGTTACAGATGGTCCTCGACCAGCGCGGACGCCCGCAAGGATCAGAGTTCCTCCCGTTTTACTTCGGCGTCGGCGCTCGGCATGCTCTCAAACCCCGCTTGTGGGATCCCTCGGGTCCCCCCGTTCTACGCGCGTCGGACCTTGCTCCTGTCCTTCCTTCTCCTCCACTGCTGGCTCCCTTGTTGGTCCGCCAGTATGGGGGGAATGGGCCCTGCTTGGGCGGTCTTCGGTGGTGACGGTTCTTTCGTTGAAGGGCCACGGCTTAATACCTCGTCACCCCGGGTCCTTTCGGGATCCATTGCGATCCCCTGGGCAACCTCTGTTTCCTCAAGTCCCCTCCCTTATCCTCCACCTCAGGCTGACCGTGCCGCTCGCCTGGGTTGGGGGGGAATGAGGTCCCTGCGGGACCGCTGTTTTAGGACGACATTCGGCGCTGGGGGGCCCGTCCACTTTCCTTGTCCTTGTCCCTAACCGTTTTTCTGGTCGAGGCCTCCTCGTGTCGTTTCCGGCCGCAGCCCACCCCCACCACGACCAGTTGGCTCTGCCTGTGGGGCCGGCGCAGGGCAGGAAGGTCCTCCACTGGGGGGATGGGTTCCTGGGAGCTCCACAGCCATATGTTTTTGGCGTCCTCCCTATCCTTCGGTCCTTCGTCCCCTGGTAACGTGTTTTTCAGGGGACGGCTGTCCACAGGGGCTATCGGTGACGTTGTCACTGTTATGCGCCCACCCATTGGGATCTCACTCGTCATTTGCCTGTAGAGCACGGTCATGGGCGCACGCCGGGTTTTTGGGGGCGCCGCCCCCTGGGCCTGGGCAGCCACCCAAACAAACCTCGCACGGGTTTTTCTCCCTCTTGGGTCTCTTCGGGGATCCCCCATCCCCCTCCGGCGATGCTGACCTCGGTCAGAGACCTCAGGACGGGTCGGAGTTTGTTGTCCTCCGATCCCGCCCCAGACTGCAATTCCGTCCGTGCGACGGGAAACGGTCCCCCCCTGCAGCGTCCGCGTGGGAAGATAGGAGCAACCCCCTCCTTCGTAGTCCTAAGCCTAAGAAGAAGCGCGATGCTTCAGGCGGGCAATTACTCTTCCACGTTGGACGCTCTTCATCCCTGACGGCGTGTTGGCTCAAGGGCCTGTCACGCCCGTAGTTGACGGCGCTCCGCCCGGGGACGCGGGGTTCGCTGGTCTCACCTCCCCCCGCCTCGACACACCGACCTCCCGCGAGCCGGTATGGTTTTCAGTGTCCGGTTGTTCCTCCCCGTACATCTCCGCCTGTTGCTCAGGTGACGGAGCCGCCGAGGAGACAGACGTCGTCTTCCCCCGCCGGCCTCGAACCGAGATCGACGTCCCGCTCCGACCGTTGCCACAGTCAGTCCGCCGCTCCGGCCTCGCCGCGGAATCCCCTGCCCCCTCCGTTGAGGTGGGGCCCTTCGGCCAGGCTCCTTTCAGTCGACGTAAAGCATCCCGGTTACTGCCTCGTTGATGGCAGACTACGCTGGGCGGTGACGGAACTGGCCCGGGCTTTCTCCCTGGACGTTTTCCTAAGACCCTGATTCCGGCGACGGAGGATCCGACAGGCTGGCGCGTATTGGACGAGCGCCGGGATCCCTCCGCCCGCTCCTACACTCCCTATGCCGCTGGACTGTGTTCCAGATTTTCCAGCTAGGGCCGGACGTCCCCGTCGAGCGTCCCACAGCGGAGGACCGCCTCATTTGAGTTCCCCCGGCACAGTACGATGCCATTCTCCGGTTCCCCTCCCCTGCCGCCGGAGGCGTGGGACAGGCTGGTCCTGTCTGATGGCATCGGTTCCCCGCCAAGGATGGGGGAAGGCCTACTTCCGTCTGAAGATCGCCCCATGCGTACCAGACGCGGATCTCCGTTTTTTTTTGACCGTTGCAGCGGATTCCGGTATCAAGGTCTGGTTCCTCCCCTTTTCCCCCCCCCTCCTCTTCTCTCCATCTTTCTTAGCGGAGTGGTTCGCCCAGGTGCGCCGTCGGCGGCCCCTCCCCGGAGTGATGCGAGGTCCAGTCGTCGGTTAACTAGACTGCCTCATCATTTTCCCGCATGCTGTCAAGTGCAACGTCTTTGCGGCTGAATGTGTCCTGCCGGACTTGAACCCTCTCCGCTCACCGCGGGCGAACTCCAGAGCGCCCTTATTTTGGTCCCCAACCTCCTCGGAGGCTGTTTTCCCCGGGTACTGGAACAGGACGCCTCCCGGGTGAAGACGTACCGGGGGACGGCGGACGTGTCTGCCCGGAGAGGACAGGCTTCTGGTCAGAGTCGCCGCGCTCGGGGGAGCGTCTCCGCGTCTCTGCCCCTCCCGGAGGCAGGGGTGCCCCCACCCCCACGTGCATAAGGACCCGCGAAAGCGTCCCTTCTAGCCCCAGAGGGGCGCGTCTTCTCCCTGCCGTGGCAGATAGGCGTGCTCCATCCAGCCCGGGGTTAGGTGACTATACCGGCCCCCTGTTCCCCGAACCCCCCAGGTTCTGGCCTTGGCGCGAGCGCGTGATGGCTCGTCAACTTGCCAAGTCCGACCTGTGCCCGTCCCCGCTGATCGTTTATCTGTGTGCGCAGCTCGATTCTAGCGTGTCTTGGTGGCCCACCCCAACCCTGTGGAGACTGGAAGCCCTGCAAGCCGGGTGTCGGCGGCTTCAGGGCAGACGCTCCCTGCGGCGTGGGCTGGTGCCCTCGCTTCATGCGCAGCCTACTGGACCTGTCCCCGTATTGCCCGGCTGACATGCGCCCCCTCCAGATCCACCTCTGGCGTTTTTTCGTCCTCTGTCTCTGGCTCTGTCGACTCCATTGTCCGTGGCAGCCAGACCTGGACCCGATAATCCGATGGTGGCTGAACAGTGACAACGTCGTGCACGGGGGTACTGTTCCTCCTTCCCGTCCACCTTTTTGCCTAATGTCGGACACCTCGCTGGAGGGCTGGGGGTCTCACGCCTCCGGATCGCGTTGGCTCACGTTTGGGAATCGGAGTTACGGGACCCCACACAAACTCTCGGTGCGGTGCGGTGTTCCGCCTTTAACCTACTGCAACCGAGAGTGGCTTGCCGCCTCGTACTGGTCGTTGCGAAAGTACCGCGGCGGTGTCGTGCATAAACCGGCAGGGCGGGACGCGTTCGCGGGAGTTCTCTGGTCCGTGGCCTGGGACCTGTTTCAGTGTCGCGCGCACCTTTCGGTTCCGAGAACTCCAGCCAGACCTTCTCGCGCATCACGCGCTCCGACGGAGTGGTCTCTCAACGTCGTAGGTGTGCATGCTTTGTTCGAGGCGTTTCATCGTCCGGAGGTGGACCTGTTCGCATCACCTCTCAACGCGAAGCTGTCTCTCTTCTGCACACGACCCGCGAGTGGCGCCTTAGCGGTCGTCTCTGGCCTGGAATTGGGCCTTTCTCGACGCGTACACCTTCCCGCCGTTCAGTCTCTCGACAGGGTGGTCGAGAGGTGGCAGTGTGACCCGTGTCGGGTTCCTCCTGATAGCGCCGTTTTTGGCCGACCCAAGCGTGGTCCGGCCACTCCCGTCGTTTGCTGCGGGCGCCGCGATTCGTCCCCTGCATCCCCAGACTCCTGGTGCTTCCGGGTCCTGGGCAACGCGCCACCCGCACCCATAGGCTCGTGCGCCTGTTTGCGTGGCCCGTGCAGGAGTCCCTCCGAGCGTCGGGCATTTCGTAGAGGCTCCCTGATGGCGGCCCGGGGTCGGAGCTATTCCACCCTACGCCTGTATCATTCGCGACTCGGATTGTACCGCGGTGGTGTTCGGGATCGCCAGGTTTCTCCGCCACGGCCGCTGTCGGGAGGTGCCGATTTCCTCCTCTTCTTGTTCCGTTTAGGGCGGCAAGTGACCACGGAGTCCGGGGTTTACCGCTCCGCTGTTGCGGCTATAACCATATCGGATTCGAGGATGGAGCAACGGTGGTCTTCTGCGAAGCCCCCTGACCTCCTCCTTCGTAGCATGTCTTGAATCGCCTAGAGTTCGCACTCTTCGTTTCCGCCCTGGGACATGGTGGACGTCCTGCGGATCTAGCGGCCTCCCTCGAGCTGATAGCGGACTGCTCTCTCTGCCGCAGTTGTCAGTTTAGAACGCTTCCCTTCTTGCGCGTCATGCGCTCGGCGCCGTAGTGCTTGCATGCTTTGTCTACCCTCCCGGGCCAAATGCGTTTTGAGCCTCACAGGGTCCGCCTGGTTCCGGACCCGACGTTTGCTCTCTAAAACGCAGTCGGTCAATTTTCCTCCCGCTCCGATTTTCATCGCTGGCTAGTGGATTTCTCGGAGTGGAGGGGGATGAGTTGTGGTGTCCGGTTCAGGCCCTTCAGGTTAACCTGGTCGGACCCGTCCCGCTCCGTGGTCCTGTAGTCGCTGTTTTTTATCGCGCAGCGACCTCATACACCCGCCTCCAAGATACATCTCTCGCTGGTCGTCAGTGCCGGATTCCGTCGGCGGACTCGGTTGGGGAAAAAAGGGGGGGGGTGGGGGAAAAAAAAAAAAAAAAAAGTAAGGGGTGGGGGAAAAAAAAGGGGATGGTCCGTCTCGACCTCGAGCTCACGCTGTGCGGGGTCGCCTCCTCCCTCGCGCTCTATAAAGGTGTGCCTTTGAGGAGATTCCTCCAGGCTGCGGGATGGAATCCAGAATACCTTTATCCTCAATACCTTCGGGACCCCCTGCGAGTGAATCCCGCTGGCTTTCCGCTTTCCTCCGAGCTGGGTTGCTGGTTCGGGTTCCGGCGTCTTGCGGTGGCCCCTCGCCCGGGGCGCACTAGCCTCTAGGTAAGCGGTCGCTTTGCTCCCCCCCCCTTCCCCCCCGCGGCTCGCCTCGTTGGGCGTGTTGTTAGGGCGGTTGCTGGCTCGGGTACATCCTGCCTGTGACGGGAGGTGCCCCGCGCGGATGTCTGTAGTCTGGTTTCACTGCGGAGGCGGTACTCAGAGTCTTTTTTCGGTGGAGTGGTGTTATTCTAGTTGGATTAATTCGCTCGCCGGCTTCCCACCTCCTTGCGGTGGGATTCTGCAATTTGTAGTAGTCAAAGGTAATGCCCTGAAGTAATTACCCCCCTTCGTTAAGGGGGGCTACTTACGAGGGGCAAACTTAACCTTCTGGACCCCCTGCCCGTCCTCCCCACTAAGCCGGGACCTCGGGTGCAAGTTGGAATTATAGTACAGCACCTTTGCCGGGGGGGGGGGGGGGGGCACCCAACTAGTTACGGCTGCGTTTCGGTACCGGGGCGCGTGCTTAACTCTTTTTTCAGTGGTATAGGTGTTGAAGCGGTCCGTTTGGCCGAAATGCAATTTGTAGTAAGTCCGAAAGGTACGTTCCCCCTCGTAATTAGCCCCTCTAATACCCCCCTTAACGAAGGGGGTTCACTTCTTGTGTCATTTTTTTTCTTCAGTATGTTAGCCCTCAGACTCGGTAAATTTTGTTACAAATTTGTTTCTGCCACAAAAAACTAAAACTTTGAGATTTCCATTTGTAAATAACCTAGTCCTATCTTTTATTTGTTGGGGCTGGCAAATGTTGTCTCGTGTATTAGATCCAGTGCTCGAAAAATGACTTGGAAGTGATGAGTAGCCACTTCGGGCTCCCACGTGGCTGATTAGGTAGCCCTAAGGGCCGACTTGTTTCCATGTTTACCGTTATTTAAAATGGTTTACTTTTTGCAAATACTAACGCTTTGATGAAATTGAGGCAATTTAGTGGTAATTAGTGATGTCATCTTTTTTACGCTAGTTTCAAATGTGGGGGGATGATTCCCCCTCTCAAGTTTTTGCAAAGGGGATTTTTGGAAACAATGGGGGGTGGGGGTCCTCAGAAAAAAGATCAGTGAATGTTTCTGTACATGCAGTGGCCTGCTCCCGACATGGCCAGTTTTTTCCAATAAAGGATTGGTTGCTAAGGGGTGTAGCCCCTGTTTTGGCCCATTGTCTCCGACTCCCTCTCTCCAATCGCTGCATTGCAAGCTATTTGCTTCACAAGTTACACTGTATAATCGTCCTAGTGGGTACCTGGGGGATACCCAATAGCCATACCATTCCTGCTTCACCATAGCGTACATGACTGTCCCGAAAGGGCACATCCTTCACCGCAACCTTTTTCCTGGCCCATAGTTGAATATTTGTTCCATGCAAATTTCCTTTGTGTGAATAAATAAAACCAATACGATAATTTTTAAGGGCATTACTATTCCGCAATGGTAGCCAGCAGTAGGCCCTAAGCGACTGAACTTGCTATAATTTGTACGGACCACACTTAGTAAGTTCCTGAAGACACCATGCAAATAACATATCAATCTTTTGTGAAATGTGATTGTATCAACCCATCTACATGTTCATCTAAATTCTTCAGATGCAGATATCTAATGTTATTTCACAGTGAATTGGGTCCCATTCACAGGTTAAACATAGCAGTGTGCTGCACCAGTGCTACCAGTCCGAAAGTTCGATGTGCGGATAAAATGGGTTTTCTCTCATGCCCTGCAGTGTTACGTTATTACGATGTCTGAAACACGATGTTATTAGTACACATTGTGCAGTCCTCGTACCTTAGCGTGAACACTGTCTGGCTGATATCAAACTGACCACAAAGTATAGGTTGGAAGCCAACACTGTTTTCTCTTAAAATACTTGATTTTATGTGCATTCACCTTTCTGGGTGATTTTTTTGACTGTTCATAATTCATTGCATTTTGCGCTGCCGCAGATGGGCCGATAAGGATGCCGTGAATGGCCATTTCACGCAGCGGATTAGTGTGTGAGGCCAATCGCACTATTATTGAGACGATCCTGAAATATTTTAAACGTTACAACGGTCAATCCGATAGTTTCAGAAAAGTGTAAAATATCTGACACTTGGATCGCAGTTTGGTGACCGAATTTGTATGCTGATTGATAGTGGTTGCTATAGTATATGGCTCCGTATCCTGTACAACTACAGTTGCAGTAGACCCAACGGCATTCGCAACTGCAATTCAGTAGCCCGAGGCACAAAGTAGGAAGCCCCGGGCTACCAGCGCATGTTTTTCCGAGCACTGAAATTGGACTGTCCATATTTTGTTCCTTTCTTTTCCCTGAGCAATGATTTTCCTCATTGTTCTTCATTTTCTCACTCATTACCTTTTCTGTATTGGTTTGTTGCTTTTTAAATTGTGCACAACTTTTTTAACTTCTTGTGACATTTCTTTTTTTGAATCTCCACATTCAGACCTGGTAAATTTTGTACAAATTTCCTAATTGTCAGGCTGCTAAATGTGTGCTTCTCGTATTCAGACCGTCCTTGCTTTTTTTTGCCATTCTTGCCTGTTAATTTGTACCTACTGTTTAATCTTCCCAGTGTTAACTGCCAGATTTTTACTGGACTTTTCCCTTCTGTGATATATTTTTTTTCATCTCCCAGATTTCTAATACAAATCATACAGTCATATATTTGTCAATGCTCAACTCTGTTGTTGAGTATTTAATGCTGCCATACGTTTCCAGTTTTTCTGCTGCATTCATACATTCGTGATACATTTCATAAGCAATTTCCACTCACTATTTTTTTTTTATTTTTAACTCCATTTTTTTTTTTTTTTTTTTTTTTTGTTTTTTTTTTTTTTTTTTTTTTTTTGTTTTTCTTCTTATTGCGTCCTCAGGGTATCATGGTCCTACACAAGGAACCATTGCGCGACAATGTACAGAACAAACTTACGAAGCTCCTCCTTATATCCTCACCAGCTATGCAGTTGAACCCATTGTAATCCGCACGCCACCTATCTTTGTCTGTCGTTTTGTCTGTCCCTCATAGTCTTGAACTTGTGCTTTCGGGAGGCTCTTGAATGTCAGTCCTTGACGATGTCGCAAAACTTGGACACATGGTAGCAGCAGAATGTTCTTCTCCATAAATTAGCTGATTCCTGTGATAAGTTATGTGAACTAGTTACTACTCCTGTTTGCAGGGATTTGAGGTCAACGTCATTAAAAGGACATAACAAGCCATTATGTAAAAACTGGAAAGGTGCAAAATGCTTCTTCTCAGATGATCTCTTCTTCATGGATTCCCTGAAATTGGTCATAGATTTCATGGACCAGTACTACGATGGGGTGTTCATGATGTTTAGTCAAGGTTATTAGAGGCATGATATGTTCAGTAAAATACGACAATGTTTCTTCCCTAATTATGTGAAACTGCTACACTCCGTGAACAGTGTTTATGCTGGGCTATGGTACCTTTTGGAGTGCTGAGGTCCTGAGATATTTTTGGTCAGAGGTAATTAAAGGCACTACTATGACGATCTGCAAAATTCTATGGATTACTTTGATACTTTCATGATCTTTAGTATTACAAGAATATTGCTATCTATGGGGTTTCGAGGTCAAGGGCAATAGAGTGGTGTGAAACTTACCATATTCCTTCTGATGAAGAATGAATCTTCTATCTGAATTGTAAAAAGCATGCAGGTCCACGGCTGGCAAATTTGCGCTGTTAAGATCTGGGAAGATGATTACCTGAATCTAACCACACAGATGCGAACCCTAGGAAGAATGCATCAAAGAGAAAGTTAAAACAAGCGACAATCATTTTCGTCGATAACACGCCAACTTCGATGATCCATCATCATGTCCAGGCATCAAACGGTCGTGTGCATGGATCTCCAGAGTGAAGTCTGAACAGACCTTCAAAATTTGGAAACTGGATGGCCCGCCATTGAACGCACATGTCTTACTCGTCACTATGGCCCCTCTTAGCAAGGTCAGTATGGAAAACAGTATACTGCAGTATACACGCCTGAACATTGATTATCGGAAAAACATTAAAAGAAAAAAGGAAAAAGCAGTAGGTTGGTTCCAAACTCTGGTGTAATGATGAATGTATCGAGGATAGGAGGATTATGCCAGGATACCCCAGTGAACCACAATGCAGTGAAACAATAGAACCTTGAAGAAAACATCACTTCTGTCAACTGACCCAGAAGCTTTTCAGCAATTCAACCGTGTGAATTGATGATTCACAGAATCACTAGACGACACCTCGATGTTGCCGCCGATGCCCTGGTCTGCTCAGCTGCGTTTATTTTAACTGACTAGAACGGACACGGCAAAAGACTAACAGAACCACTTTACACCTGCCAACACACGCAGTCAATATTACAACGAAGCCCTAAAAGTAACTACCAAAAACAACACTACTATAGGAATGACATATGACGCACATTAAAAGGAGAAGGCAAACACTAAAAAAACCCAAAGATGGAGTAAAAAAAAAACGAACCACTCCAAAAAAAACAAACAGCACCAGACGCTAAATTATGCGAGAACAGAACCCAACCCAAGTAAGGCAACAATTGGCCCCTGTCGCTATGGCCTCGGGAACAAGGTCCACTCATGCGTGGAACCCCATCCCGCTAATACACCACTGGCTCACGCCAGCGCTAGAAAAATCAGCGGCAGGAAGCCTTGCAATGTGCACTGTGTTGAGGTTTTCTGAGGGCGGAGAACAATCGTGACCTGAGAATTCCAGCTCGAATAATCAGAGCTAGGCCCGGATGAGAGCGCACACGCTCCTCGACATGAACTTTAGTGCTTGAGTATACAGTCAAAATCTCTCAAATGAATGGTCAAAAACAAAGTTTCGATATGTTGGTTGTCCGATGAGCAGGACAACGATGATTGAGCCCGGATTACATTGGTGGATTGAGGTGTTTTTCCATATGTTTGCATAGAAGCCCTCCTGCTCCGGTTCATTCCATATCGTTTGATACTTCCAGGAATCAATGTTCTAATAATTGCGCATGCACAAGTGCTTGTATTCGTGCATGTTTCTCTATTAGAATGCGTCTCTATTGAAATGCTTCTCTATAAGATCATAGACAATAATCTTGTTCATACAGGCAAGATGTCTATGCTAATAGGAAAGTCGGGCCTATTTGTTTTAAAAGTTCTACTTGTTGCTACTTTTTTCCGATTTAAAACCAATGAAAGGGTCAATGGTAGCACATTTGCGAGCAATCGAGCCTAATGCTTGAATCTTCCTTTTAGCAATAACTATGCTGAAGCAGCAAAGATTGACATGAAGCTTTTGATATGACATATTGAATGATTTGTCACGGTTGATGCAGCATTTTAAAAGTATTTTCTGATATCACTATTAAGTATGCCCCCAAAATACCCTCTCAAGAGACCGATTCTTCCTTCACCTAGGTCTGTTTGCAGAATCAGGTTCGCACTTATTTTGCCGTAAACGATTTACTTTGCAACAGCCTCGATCCTCGACCCGAGCGACATCTGAAAAGTTCTTATGAAGGTGAGAAAAAAGGCTGGCCTGATGGCATGCTAAGTCACTAGTAGGTTTGGGAATGTTACTCTTTAAGATGTGTCCGCCGCTGTCTCGCCGCCGCCACTGGACACTCCAGATCGAAAACCTGGTACACGGGTCCGTCATAGGGAAATATCGGTCGATGCTGCCTCGGATTATTTCTGTGCTCGACTAATACTAACCAAATTCCATAATCAATAATAATAACCTAATGGCGATTTTTCCGGTCACTGATTCTTTATACCTCTTTTATACACACTGTGTGGAGAAGATATGGACAAAGTCGGGAGAGCTTGGCCAGCAGAATCGATACCTGTGGTCTTTGCAAGATGCTCGGTCGAGCGTGCCCTGGTTTCGTTGATGGTGGTAGAAAGTAGGATTTGGAAGAACCAGTACCTAATTTTATTCCATTTTTGTTCTATTGTGTCATCCTTGCATGAAAAGATTCATGGGTAATCTCCTGCCCACAGGACGTATTGGACTTACATGCAGCTTCTGCGGGATCGAGTGCAGCCATTTTGTGTATATGACTTCGTGTTATTATACAGTGGTAGTGGTGTTCATTATTGTTTGTTAATAATTCAGCATCAATTATGTTTCCTGATGGATACATCACGAATATTGACATTGTCAGTTCTTTTGCTGTCCTGGGGTGAGTATTCTTCTGTTTCTGGTTATTAAATCGTGCATGTGGCAGACGGATAGGCGGATCGGCACCGAAACTGTAATTGTTCTAAATTGATACCTAACCATGTTTCACTTGCAGTTGATCAGTTGAAGTGTGAAGCACGACTGTGTAGCCTTGTTATGATTCCTTCTCTGATTGGCATATCAAGAAATTCCAAACCGCAAACCAATTTCCAGTCGATGGGATAGTCAAAATGAGGTAGACCTAATATTACGCTATGTATTCAGGACATCACGGGGGGGGGGGGGGAGAGACATGCTCAATGGCGACGTTCAATTCCTCCCCCCCACCGGGCCTCCAAAAAAAAAAAGTTACCATCAAATGAAAAATTAGCATTTTCTGTGGTATAAAACCGATAGCAGGATCTATTTGGTTCCCCCTGCGATGCCATTTGACCTGAACAAACAATAAAACAAGATGATTTGGAACTGTATATTGAGATTCTAGGGTTATAACATACGCTCTCCTTTCCCAACTCGATCCACGGCACCAATAGGAGAGCATTCTAAAAAGCCTACAGTATAAGACCTAATGGGCGCAGGGGCACCGAGATTGCCCTGGGTTAAAAGGGCTGTTCAAACTTGTGCGAGACTATACGATAATTTATCGGACGTCGAGTTGAAAAGTCGCTGTTCACACTTGGTGCGATAAAAATTGTCGTAGCGAAAATTTTATCGTACGTCTCGGCGCCTAACATAACGGAGAAAGTGGGGGATTTTAGTTTAGAAAAGAACAGTTTTCCCATTTTTTTCGCTTCAGGCGGTGGGATGCCGGTCGGCAGAAATCCGAATACCAAGAATTTAATTTCAAGGCAATTCGAGCTTGTTTCTTTCTCAGTAACTTGTAGGAGACGCCAACCCGAGCGACTTAGCCGACCCGCGTACTGCCCTATAACCCAAGGTATCTCGTGGACGACGGGATCGTCCACGAGAGTCGCACCATATGCCCCCCCCCCAAAAAAAAGAAGTGCAATTGCCGATCACGAATCAGGCAGCTGATTCCCGCCTAGCCTTTCGTTAGACAACCCCGTCTTAATTACATCGGTATTCAAGAACGACGGCGAATGAGGAGCAGAAAGCATTCATTCAATTGAGTCCAATTCGCATCCATAATTGATTCGTACGATAAAAGCTTACGCCGATAAATTTCGTATCGTTCGTATTGTACAAGGGTGACCAGCCACTCAAACTTTTAAACCGTTGATAATTTATCGGATGCGATCATTTGCGCAATGCAGTGATAACTTGATATGGAACGCCAAACAGCTATTGGGGGGAATTTTGACGTGAAGTGGTTTTTAGTATACATCATAGGTTTTGATGAATGGTATCGGGTAGTGACGTTATCCTGAGCTTCTCGGCCGTATTTGCCGCCATGCAGGGACCTACGAAACCATTATTCGCGTTCCAATCCATGGTGCCCTCCCCATGTACATGAGTGTCCAGTGAGGTAATGGAAGGGTCCGGTTTACGTCGGCGTCCACCCATATCAGTGACATGCAAAGGCAGGAGGTATGCGGCTGGTAGTGAGTGTCCGGGAGGGGGTGTTGGTGGCTGTTCGAGAGGTGATGGGTAGCAGCTTCAGTCTTTGATGTGTTTGGACTGTGTATTGCGGCAAATGGAAAGCATCCCCATGCTTTAAGAATAAGTGAGGTCATACTTGCACAATCCTGCAAACCATCTTGTTTTCCTAATTGAATTCACACAATGTTTTCACTTCGAAAATGAATTCATTCTATGTGAGTGGGAATTGCTGTAGTGGGATTGTTGGTGTTCACGGGTGGATCCAGGATTTCAAGGGGATGGGTCCAACTTGGCTACAAGCGAAAAATAATGGCAGTCCAACTTTTTTCCCCCCACCCCCACGAACGTCTATACCATTTTCATTCACTTTATACTCAAATTTCCTCTCGAATGCATTTTTTTATTTCATTTTTCCCAAAAATCCTGGAGGATTCGGCGCCTGAGTTACCGATCGGAGATATCCTAACTCACGTACCCACCCATCTGTCAGAACTGTCAGACCAATCCAGTTCGGAGTTACACCGGGCATTGCCAATTTGGGACCTTTTTTGTGCCACTTTTCAACGTGCCGTACCCGTCCATAAGTTTTAGTGTGTGCTCTGAGCTGGCCGAATTATTCAGTACGAAAAAAGAAATAAATTTGTTAGAACCAGCTGATTCCAGCCAATAATACAGGGAATCTGTCAAATTATTCGCAGGAACCTATAAGGTCTCTAACAAACTATGAGAACCTTCAGAATAAACAGTGAATGATCACCACCCCATACTGCCCAAATTCGGAGGTGCCCAGCCAATCAACATCGCGCTCTTGCGCGCGGTACGTTAGCAGTTAAAGATGATTATTCCATTCTATGCCAGGTTCCCAAAAATTTCGTATATCTCCACGTGTGCGTATGACACAAGACACGTGGCTCAGTTCATCACATTTCGCGGAATTTCTCTTGTTTCTTATTTAGTTAGCATACAGTTAATGCTAGAACAATAAACAACTTGTTTTTCTTTATGTAGAGCCCGATTTGAAAAATTATATTGTTAAACAACAAGGGGGTACCGTGAATGTTTCCTCAAGATCTCAGTGACTCAATTGAAATACTGTTGCGGATTGTCCGAGCAGAACAGAATTTGTCACAAATGCCGCACCGGAAGACAAGGGGGACAATGACGCATGCGCACGTAGCTATCTCCGAACTGGCTTACTTGCTTTTTTCATAGAACCAACGGAAAGGGAAGGTCTCCCAATGGGGTGCAAGGCACACCTTCTTTTTTTTACCTTCTTAATACCATTGTTAGTCTAAAGTGACTGAACTAACATGTGCGTCACTTTACCCCCATATGTCCGTCCCAAAGTTTATCCCGGCGTTTGTCGGCATTTCATTCAGCCGATTGTTTGGCAATACGAGGAAAAAACTCGTGCCGACTGCTTGCTGCGATCTAAGCCTGCAGTTGTCCTCTAAGCATTCTTCTCTCCCTTTCGTTTATGTTTCTTGCCCCACACATATTGGACATGGTTCTATACCTTACCGTGTCACCTGTCAGATGAATGCTGCAGTACCATTCGTGTTTCTCTTCATGCCACACACCGAACCCCGAGGTTGTTCGAAGAATGACGTATATGTCTAAGGCGTCAACACTGTATGCTCTGTCCAATCCACACGTAAAGGTGGAGTTCACGAAAGAATCAGGGTTGCCTTCAGCTGACTGGTAAACTGGTCCGATCATTTAAGGTCCACAGGTGAATGTCCGCAGGTACAACAAATCAGCGAGTCGAAAGAATGGAGCTCTGCGATACGGGGACTACAAGGAAGGGACGTCAGTGAAGACAACAGCATGCCCGTATTTTGTTCAGCACACTTTCGTCAAGCAACCGTCCAGTATGAAAATGCACCCAAGACCTAGAAGAAGACTATTAGACTAGCACATGGTGATGGCTGTATTTTTCCAGATATATATAGTAACCCAAACGGCGGGATGGGGGGATGGGGGGGGGGTGGGAACGCGTAAGTCCTTGGTTTGGAATAGTGACGAAATATATATACAGTCACTTCCCTCTGGAGATCATCGAAGAAAACAGACTGGCAAATATATATATAGATATTCTACTATACTATATATATCTAATATATAATATAAATATCAAATTAATATTATAAAAATATCTTATATATATATATATATATATATATATATACATATATATATTATATATAGTATATATATATTATAGACAAGAGGCAAAACCTGTAACCCACCATCTACTAACTGATAGCTGGATCTCGAATGCGAAATAGCGATTGAGCTAGGCAAATGTGAGTACACAGCCGATATTTTTGGATGTCAGAGCTTTCGGAAATACTAGTCCTTCGTCAGTGCAGTGACCACAGAGTGATAACTCGAAAGAAACTGCTGAGACTTAGGAACAAAATGGTGGGTGAGGCTAATTAGTTTTTCGCTGATTGACAGGGGATAATCCCTTTGGGATTATCCGGGGAGAGGCCAATTTGCGCTTCACTGATTGACAGGAGATAATCATCAACAGGATTATACAATGAAGGCCGATAGTATTCTTTTTTTGTTTTCTTTTAGGAACATCGGAACGACCGGCATCAAAAAAGAGATAATGGTAACCACTCGGCACCCCCTCCTATTTTGCCTATTGTCATCACCAAGGCGCAAATATATATATGTAAATTATAGACGTGGCGGTAGCCCGCCCTCCAAGTCAGAGGAGGGCAAGACGATGCTACCGAGTTCTCACGGTTTCTCTTGCTCACGAAAGTGATGAGCGTGGGGGGGGGGGGGGGGTAGACACTGAATTTATGGGGGCGTCAAGAGGGCCAGCTTTCTCACCATGCCCCAATACCTCCCCAATTGCATTTTGGACCCATTCATTTTTCGCGATTAGCCTCTCAATTTATCCACAAACTTTACAAGATTGACAATTTTTGTTTTTCACCATGTTGGTTCGTTCTCCTCTCCCATCTTCTTCCCGTTTTTTAGCCTTCGATTTCTCGATTCGCCCTCTCGGTATTTTGTCAGGGGAAGCCATCCTCTCCCCAGAAATTTGAGAACTTTGACAAGTTGTCATCTATATAATTACAACTGGGATCTTTCTTATTAAATTCAACAACAATATGCTTCATGATACCATCAATCATATCATGAAAATCCAGATACCATGAATAATAACAATGATACGGCATCCCCTCTGGGGGGAAAGTTATAACATATGACTGTCGTGGGCATTCATAAAGCAGTAGTATTGGAGTCCTTGTGGAACGCGCTCCCTTTAGCTAAAGAAATTCGTTAACTTTGGACTCGTTTAAAAAAAACTCAAATATCACCTATTGCAATCGTTATATCTACAAACTGAGTCTATTATCGATCAGAAATACTCGCCATGCCCCCCCCCCCCCCCTGCCCCAATGAAAATAAAACGTGTCTTCCGGTTTGTTTTTTCGGTCCAAACAGGAATATGGGACGTTTGGCGTTTCTTGTGAGTGTGGTGTGTGTGCCGTGGTGTACTGTGTGGTGTGGGGTGTGTGTGCAAGCGCATGTTTTCTGTACAGTTGTTACCAGTGTGGGTGTGAGAATTAAACTCTGCTGATCAGGAGTGTGGTGGTTATATAAGGAGTCAACGTAAATGTATGAACGGAAGAACCAGTCTCGAAGAGTATCTACTACTTTCTGGTTCCTCCATTTGCGGTTTAAAGACTGACAATTGATATATATGTGTGAAGTATTAAATGTTGAGAGTATTACACTGTTTCTGTTAACAAAACTATTACGAGAAGAGTAGAAAATTAACTGGAGAAGTAAAACTTCAGGCCTCATATATTCGATATGAGCTCAAGAGGAGATCACACAAGCTTCAAAATAAGTCACTGACCGACGCCCCATTAATGAACTAAAAGATTTGGCGTGTCTCGAAAAAGAACAAAACCCCGTGCCTGCACCCATCGGGGTTATACTAGTCAGCTGGAGCAGTGTCAATTTTGTTTCCGCCCATGATTTATGCCGCGAAACATATATTGTTATCTCTGATCTACTGCCAGAGTTGATGAAACACGCGAGGATTTACACGGTTACCGTTATCCGACAGGCAAGGGTGCGACACCTCGTCCCCAACAACAGTGATCGGTGTTCCACCCGGGCCCCGTAACTTGAAATTCAGGTGGTGGAGAGGAACGCCCTTATCCGAAATAGTGGAACGAAGTACAAAAGGACAGAGTCCCGATGACGGTGGGACTGCTATTGCATAAGCCGATCCGGTAGAGCAAAAGAGGATGGTTTGTACAGATTCGGTGATAGTGCGAGTGAAGTCTTCGGTAACATGGCAAAACACAACGAAATAGTATTTGCTTACCTATGTGATCTGCTATAATGTGTTTATTATTCGTTACTCGTTGCAAATTTAAAAACTAGAGAACAAGGATCAGTAGCTAATAACGGCAAATAATCAATATGTAGTGAATCGTTACGTGTAATTGGACTGTTGTGCAAACTTCTCTGCATGTCAGTGCCTGGAGAACCAAGGTCACTGTCACACAGACTGGGCGATTTGGTTGTGGGGTATTCACATGAGCCAGAGCAGTCTGTACTTCAGACAGGAAGAACAAAATTCTCATGAAAGACCCTGAAGGCACACACAACTTCTCAAAAGAGAACGAAAACACAGATTTTAGAGAGGTTATCCCTTATCGGGCGGTAAGGAATCTCTGGTAAAAAGATTGACAATTATTCCTCAGAAAAACAAGCAATGCCAAGAAAGCTTATGATATATCCCGATTGTCTGTAAGCAACTCTATGGGAGAGGAACATGTTGTACCATTTCAACATGAAAGCTCGCAGGACCCCGCAATGACCTTGAACCTTAAATTCCTGGACACGCCATATGTAACACTAGTTAATGATAACACTGACAAAAAACATTAATGGCAATCCATTCAATTTTATAGCAGAAGAGCCATCAGATTTGGGGCAACTTTTTCAAATTGCTCATTACGCCCCTTTCATTACTCTTGACCTGAATGGCCAAACGGCCCCATAGGTACGCCAACCACAGTCAATGATGACATTGAACGAGCATTCATGAAAATCCAGCTTTTTGTAGAGGATTTACTTTTATTCTTCACACACAATGTCCTATAGGCTCTTTTAATGACCTTTAACTCTTTGGATGGTCAAATGTCACCCATCAGTCAAGTTAGTATTCGAGGGCCAAAAACATGCATATTTGCATATGTTCTACACTTTACCAGAATTGCCTACCTCCCGCCCCCTTGATGACCTTTCCAAACCATCAATTTCTGTTGGACCCAAACGTAACAGTAGTCAATGATCACACTATCCATGTATCATGGCAATCCGACCTAATTTGCAGGAGAAGCGTTTTGGCAGTTTTCCATGTACGACCCGAATCCGAATATGCCTCCTTTCACTTTCATTTGGACCTTTTCCCTCATGTGAGATCAAAGGCCACGCACAAGTTCCTGACTATCTGTTTCAACTTTGTCCACACCATGGAAGCATGAGTTATTTCAAGGGCCAAAAACATGCAATTATTGTTCCACACTTTGAACAGAATTGCCTGCTACCCCCTTCAATGACCTTTCACCGTCAATTCCTGAACAATGCATAGGTACCACTAGTCGAAGGGTACGCGGGTCACATCATGGCAATCCGACCTAATTAATCGCAGAGTATTAGCGTTTTGCATTTTCCGTATAATAGCCCATTGTGCCCCTTTGATGCCATTTAATCTTCACCTCCACGTGGTCAACGATGACCCATCAGCCGAAGAGGCCAAGGTTGTTCAGGATCCATCAAAGCACCAACATTCAGTGGCAAAGAAAACTGAAACTCACAGATAGAAAGTTCATAGATAGATGGATGGATGGATAAAAGAATTCTTTCGAATTACTGTTCCTTTTCTCAGATTTTTTATCCCCATTTCAAGGGGAACCCTTATAAACTTGAACCACTGGAAATTTAGGAAATCATTATATTTCATGATTCCGCCCAAACTTAACTGGAGCAATAATTCTGAAATATATGTTAGGGTATTTTCACATATTTATTGCCCACTTCCTCGAAACATGGAATGGAATAATACTGCATGTGAATTGTTACCAAATTTTGAAGCGATTTAAATATTTTATTCCCCAGTTTGCTACATTCAACCGATAAAATGTCAAACTTCGGCAAAAATGGGCTTGCTCATTTTCCGGGAAATATATCGGAAATAGCGGAAAAGTCCTCCTAAATTCACATTTTGGGTGAATAATCCTATGATTGCAATTTGTGGCCTTCAACATAGTTTAAAAGAATCCGAAATTACTTAGTCATTGTAATCAACTAATTAACAAACAACGGAAGACAAAACGAAAGTAGTTATTCCCGAATTCCACAATTCGGCCATTCCAAACGTGGGAGGTTTCAGGAAAACCATAAAAGTTTGACGAACACACAAACGTACACCTTGGAGAGGACCGAATTGCCTAATCTCCATAGGGTATACCCCTAACAGTTACTCCTCACCAGCCACAACTGTTACCATAGCAACTGTTGCTGTTGCAGCAAGCAACCGGGATTATACTCATTGTAAAATGGCAAACTGACTACAAAATCTCAATCGGCCCTTCCCGGCCTGATATTATTTTTCTTATCTGTCCCGGAGGGCTGGATGTGATAGTGTAGTCAGTAAGCCATTTTACCTATAGCTATTGTTGCTGGTTGCCATGGCAACAGTTGCTATGGTTACAATCATGGGGGTTGAGAAATATATCCACCAAAGGGTACCCTATTCGTGGGGTAGCCATGGGTGCCGGGTAATTCAGCACTCGCGAATGTGCTCGTTAGTAAAAGTGCTTGAGTTTGCGTGTCCATCAAATTTTCTTTCGCAAACATCTCCACTTTGAGGGCTGAGCATGTTCAAAATTTGCACACGCCTAAAGCACTTAATCACGGAACACAAGTTCTCTCTCGACAAGTTGGAGACATTTTCAAATTTGTGAAAGTCAGGGGAGGGGAATTTTGGGGATTTCTTTTTCCTTTTCTCTGCTGATCTGTCACTGTTGACAAGATGTTTGGTGATTACAGACGACTGGAATGACTGAATGATTTTAGTATATAAATTGTGACAATTGGGTGTGTGTGGAGGGTTGGGGAGGGGGTATTTGCAAGAATTCAAGTGATTTTTCTCATCTATTTATTACCACATGCTTCCATCAGAGCAGGCTATAACGAGTATAGGCTAGCCTGAGTAAGGTCCCGTGGACAGTCAAACTTCGCATTGAGTGTTAGTCTTAGTCAAAATAAATACTCAAGAGAATGGAGGAAACTGCCTGGAAAGCAGAAAAAGAGTGAAACACAAAGTTGAGAGAAGAATGGTTCAAATTAGGCCTACGTAGGCGGTATGACGAGTAAGTTCCAGTACTCATCATTGAGCTGGTATGAGCATGATTAAGCAGAGCGCGTGAGCTGCTCACACACATACATGGGAAATATGTTTTTTTCTACAAGTCATATAAGCAATCGGGACAAAAAAAGTGATGTCACTGTTTTTATCGCTTGAGAGTACCAAGGAAAACATGACATACATGAATTGCTCGAGCCTTTTTTCTCTCGATTCAGTAGTTAAAATACGTGGTTTCGTGATATCCAGGGTGGCCCTATTTGGTTGGGAATAATAATTGGTCCCCAGCAGAGCAATGAGTAATGTTCTCGCGGGCAATAAGAGGCGGACTGACTTCACATTGGCCTACCGTGAACGTTCCAACCTAAATATCATATTATTACTGTACTCACTGTCTGTTTACTGAAACCATGGATCACACTAACAACCCTGAAATAGGCAATTTCGGGACATAATCAGTGGCGGAGTTACGGGGGGGGGGGCGCCTCCATGAAGTCCGCGGTCCAATGCGCCCCCCATGCGCCCTCCCCCACTGATAATTCGAGTGTTAGTTTTTTTTTCATAAGTGAAAAAACACGTCCTCTTATGATACGAGTCATGTTGCGCGTATGAACACGAAGAGGGTAACTTTGCTCGAATATTCTGGGAGACTAAAAAATGAGATTCTAGCAAATATCGACCACGAAGGGTGGAACAGTGGACTAGTTGAATAGGGAAAAAACTGGAAGTTGTGCTCAAGAACCTGGATTTGAACCCATCACTTGATTTTTCACCTCTTATGTGCGCATCAACTGTCGGGCAAAGTTTCCAAGATTCGGGAGTGGATAGGCTGGTCCCATTATGCTTAATATATGCATACACATGAACCATGCTCAGCGCAACTAACTTCATTATGTGGATGGAAAAGACGACAGTGTTCTTCTCATACAGTGGCGTATCCAATGCACATCAAGTGCATATAAAAAATCATGCACACCAAATGTGGGCCTGCTCGATGATATATCAAAAGTTGGTTGGATTAGATTATGCTACCTAGACCGTACGCATTAACTGCAAGAATCCAACTCATAGCAAGTCCACACACGACTCATTTATGACCGCTCAATGAATAACTTCGTATTTCGACCGAGTACAGCTGTATGTAGACTACAGGGTTTTGCGCCGTGTTTATCAAATTATTTCCTGTGGAACAGCCTGGTAGTCTATACACGTGTCTCCGTAATTATTGACGTAACGTATTGGGCGCGATATACAGTACTTGTGAAATCGTACTAACTGAGAAGGACGTCTCGAATATTACTTGGAACCGATTCCAGAAACGGATGATAATCACGAATTAGAGGAAGGGGAAAGAGGAAAGGCACAGACCATAAACAGAAGTGCGTGAAGGTTACAAGGTTTTCACTTGTTCACTCATTATTCCTATTTTGGAAGGGAAGGGTGAATATTCGGAGGCTATACTCAGTGGTGTTACATTATTTCCAGTGTATGTCGAAGGCATTTATCCGGATTCCTCATAATTATTACTGCCGCCTGGTAGTCGGAGGAATAGCCCATATAAATCCGTGACCAAATCGGCACTTAGTCCCACATGCCTTCGTCCAGACAAGCTCATTGTCACTGTTAGTGGGTTTCACTGCGATAGATGAATTTTGGCGCTTTACTGCGATGAAGTGTCACTATACGAGTTTCATTGTGTATCCTCTCTATAAATAGTGTAGGATTTCAGTAAGTATTCACTAAAGTTCATGGCGGAATATAGGCACGAAAATGGGTATGCAGAGGAAAGTACTGTGTCGCTACACAATCTTAAATGTGATGGATATCATCACGGAGAATATCACTGTATAGACCTACGATGCTTTCTTCCACGTTCTTTATTTGCCGGTTTCATCAATTGGTCATTTTCCGACACCAGCATGTCAACGTGGATTCTATAACAATGGTGACGGGCCGGATGACTGCGTGGAAGGAAGGGAATGCCTGAACGGTGGCGTACTTAAAAACGACGACGACTTTGCATCTGTCCACCCTTCTTCGTTGGTGATCTCTGTGAATATGGTGAGTTTAATTGAAAATCTATCTAGTGTCCTTCTTCCGATATCGGCTTCAAGTATTTTCGTTGGGCCGTAGTTCGTGGCGTAAGTGATCAAACACTTTCAAATGAACAGGAGAATTCAGATCGATTACTTTGTGCTACCGTCATTGACCAATGCCTAAACTTCCACAAAGGTCGGGCCCTTTATCGAATATTTTTGTTTCAAATTCCGAAACTGTTGCCTGTCAAGTCATTTGAATAATTATAATTTACACTAGAATTGTTATATTTTCTCCCCTCATTTTTTCACTGAAAATAGTTCATCTTCTGATATTGATACATGCTGATATACTGAGGTTATATTGTAATTCGAACCTACAAAAGAATCACACATTTTCTCCCCAAAAGCCTCAAATTGAGCTGGGCAAGGAAAGGATCGAGTGTGCGGTCATTGGCGACTTTCTAATTAAAGAAAAGTGTTCGCATTCGTATGCATGGTACATTTAGCTGTTGTCATTGCTACAGCTTGTCACGATATCCGGTCATTTGCTATCAGTGGCCAATGGTAACATCTGGGAATCACGATTGGGGCCAGTGTTCCCTAATTGTCATTTTGAGCCGAAAATCCATTTTCAAGTTGCCCTGGTGTCGTTCTATTTGCTACGGAAGGAATTGCTTTTCTGTGCGATTTGAGCCCCCCTTTTTTTTTTTAAAACACAAAAAAACTAAAACAACACACAGCTGTGGTGTAATAGTTGACATCCTGTGAATCAGTGTCGCGTAAATTCAAGGCCGTCGCTGCGCTCCTGTGCGGGCAAGATTGTTACTGGCAGGTCTGCCATTCTTAATGATTTCCTGGTAAATAACTGTCTTTTGGTGCTATAATCGTTCCGTTCAATGAACAGGTCCGTGAGATTCTCCTATTCTGGAGCAATGAAAACTGGTTTCTTTTCGTGAGAGTTTGAAGTTATTCATGAGACTGCCATATTGGCATTGTTTCCACAATGCAATGTCCATCCATATGTAAATTAGTGGCGTCTTCCATTTTTCTTGGCTTCCATTTCCTCGGTGTCCCAACCACAAAAAGCTTGGTTTTGGATTGTAGTTGTCATGCATATTTCTATATCTTTGAAGAAAAATACCTACTTCCAGTGGTAGCTTTTGGGATGAGCTTTGTCCAGTCGTTCGAACAGTTCGTTGTTTTAAATTGTTAGGGTAGCCACCCTGAACTTGCAATGACGTGGATACGTAACACATGTTATGGGAACCCATGTAACTGTAGAATCGCGATCTATTTTCATTGCCCAAACAGCTTAGGTGTCCTTTACGGAACCGAGACTGTTTTTATCTATTGGTCTGCAGACAATGTTTTATTTCTATCTGTATTAACATACGATTCTCCCGAACAACAGGAGAATCTCATAACTCTCCAACAGGGGCATCCCCCGGACTGTTTGAAAGGTGACTCCGTAATTTCTCGAGAGGACCGGTGCGTATTTCCTGAAGATTATGAACACTTCATATATAACACTGCTTGCTGTTGTTGTGGCGTGGACTGTTCATTTTCTCCGTGAATACTATCGTATTGGGGTTGTTGTAATGATACGTTTACTTCATTTATTTTGAAGGCGCCATCCTCTTTTCCTCATCACCAACAGGACGGACGTGTATTGTTTTCATAGATGGCATAAAAAGACACTGTTGCAAATTTCCCCGGGAGTCAGATCCAGAGCCAGGCAACTTTTGGCAAAGAAGTTAGATGACGATATGCCAATATGTTTGATGTTCTTCTGACAGAACAACAATTCAGAGCTACATTGCAATTAGCACAAAGGAACATCCAGTTGTTCTGCCCTTAACATCTAGCAAGTGCATTGTGGCGCGGGATGGACTGTGAACATCCTCTTTTTGGTTTTGTTTCACTAATTTAAGAGTGAAGAAGAATTCATAGGTTAATGCAGCTGAATGCTTGTGTGGATTCCCCAACGCCCACAAACTTTATAACAAATTATTTAGGGTCCTCCTAATTCGAGAAGTTTGTGTGTGGGACATCATCAGACACTATTCTCAACCGCGACTCTGTCATAGTAACTAGCTACGAAGCACCGGAGAGATTTAAGGAATAACTACTCCTGTGGAATTCTAACTAACATTCAGATGGGCAACATAATGCTATGCTGCAAGATGCTATGGCATAGATGAAAGGTCGTTTTTTCAAAACCCTCGATCTACTTTAAATAAAACTCATCGTTTTCGTGTACATTGCTATTAACAGGGAATATCGTGTGCATGATGTCGCAGCGACTATCGTTCGACGATTTATCGGAAAAAAATACTGCATTCAAACCATATCCTAGTGACGATACTGAATTAACACCACACTGAGGCAGTTTTTCCGTTGTGACGTCATGCAATTGACGCCGCCGCCGCTTGCAGTTACTACCACCAGACGACAATAACACCCCTAGGTACCATACTCAATTAATGATAATCTGATCAATGTCTGGTTACCAACTTGATTTGACGTAGAAGAACCATTCGTGCCGTTTTCTTACATAATGTTTCACAGCATCTTCAGTGACCTTTGACAACCAACGACGACCGTGAGATGGGTCGAAGATGCACTGTCGAATTTACAAGGGTCAGCGAGCATGTGTTCAATCCCAAATATAGTTATGGTTCGAGCTGAAACTCTGTTAAGAGTAGGGGCTTACTTTTCTGATGCCTAAAACTAACGTGCATAATTTTGTCTGCCCTAATGTTTGTATATCTACTTTTTTTAGTTGTTTGCCAGCGACTTTCTCACGTCCGTTCTCCGAGTTTCATGTACTATTCGATAGTCAATTGTTGCTCGATGTGCTGCGGTGTAGCGATCTGCCCTGCGGAATCCCGATGTAGATGAATGCTGATTTGCTACGGTGATAAGACGGCTGGCAAATGTTCGCCAGGCTGGTACTGGAACTCCTGTACAAACGGAAGTTAACAACGATAACATAACAGGGCGTAGTTGGGAACCTGTTAGAATTTGAGTCACTGCGCCTATAGTGCAGCAACTACTCTCCGGGAGTGTCGGTAAAAGTGTACCGTCCCTGAGAGTCGGGGTAATATCTAATGAGTTTGGAATTCATACTGTATGGTAACTTGAAATGAAAATAACTGTGGGCATATCATATACCTCTATATTGCGAAATCGATTACTGTGCCGTTCAGTAATGTGTGTAATACTTCTATGTTACGTGTTTCTTTCGCTGCCAGAAGAATTGGGTCATTTTTCAGGGTCAGACAGATTACCTTGACCTTGGAACAGTGGTGTCATTTCCGTATCGCTTGTGCGAGAAGCTAAGTTGTAAGGGGTGATTACATCGGCGAGTCCGAACTCAGAACCCTGTGATATGGTTAAAATCTGTTAGTGGCCATCATTTTCAAAGATTTTAGTTCCATACATCCCATTGCAAAAAACGGGCGTCCCATAACTACCGGACCCGATGAACATTAAAATCATGCAGGTAGAGAACCGTTTACATAGACGTAATCATGAGATCGCTTTTCATTAAAGATGATCAGCCGACACACTCAACTTAGAAACGTCCAATCTAATATCTCCAGTTGATCTAAGCTTACTGCTTAGGTGGTGGATGTCATCTGCCTTCGTTGGCTACGTAATTCTCTAATATCGTCCAAAGGGGCGGTGAATATGTGTGTAGTCATTTTTGCCATTTCACTTATATATTTACTGTTGCTGGTTGTAAGAGCATGATTGCTATGGTAAGCATAGTGGTGGTTAAGAATATCCACTGAGGGGTACCACCCATCGGTGGGGTACCATGGGGGTGCTTGTGATCCAGCAAGAGAGCACTCGCGAAAGTGTGTGTTAGTGTGTGTGGTGTGTGTGTGTGTGTGTTGTGTGTTTGCGTGTCTGTCCGGATTTTTTAAATGGTTTTTCGTAAATATCTCCACTTTTGAAGTGCCAAACTGGTAAAATTGTATACAACGCCTTGAATAGTCCACCAATACATATTCCCTCCCCCCCCCCCCCCCAAAAAAAAAAAAAAAATTAGGCGACACTATCCAAATTAGTAAAATTAGTGAAGACAAAAGTTTCATTCTTAACAATTTCTCACGATTCTCAAAGAAAGAATTGGCTCGCTTCCAATGCCTGAATTGATTGTAACAAAATGTCGAAAGGCCCAAATGACAACTGTTCCATGCGTTCAGGCCGAAATTTACCACAACATGTGAATTTTAGTTAGGAGAAAAAACTTATTTTTGGTCCAAATGTAGGGAATTTTTGAAAACATTTCTTTCTGTCTCGCCTGACTTTGTTCCCAGGAGAGACATAGTGATCACTTGTTGGGAGTTTTCTGGCTGTCCGTCTGTCCCGTCTGTGCGATAAATTCCTCCTGACCGTGAAACCCGTCATGCTGAAACCTTTTTTTTTGTGGAGGTGGAGCGGTGTAGAGTTGGTCCGATGCATCCACCTTTCGTCCCAAAAGATCTTCTATTTGCATAAATTTGCTATTTAAATGAAAAGTGGCCCAAAAGCTTGTGGACAAGATAACTCTCGATCGGTATCATTGGTGATGCCGTTGAGATATCTCACCACTATGATGTACAACGAACTGATTAGATTCCTGGCATGATATTAGCTAATTATTAGTCAAAAAAAAAAAAAAAAAAAAAAAAACTAATGTCTACTATCATGCGATTTTCAAAAGTTTATGGATTTTGACGAAACTCGGTGGAGCTGTTTATCTTTAGTCCCGATAAATTTTACAGTAGGGACAATGTCACCAGAGTTATTTATTGACTAATTTGCATTTAGTGGTCAATTTGCATAATTTATGCATATTTGAAAGTTGGTTGAATTTCCGTGAAACTTGGTGGGGGATGGTACACCTTCAATCCCATCAATTTCACAACAGTGTGAAGGTCACTGAATGGTCTTCAATGTGACTAATTTGCATACATATGCACTTTCTCGAAGTTCCGTTTGAAATGATCACCTTCGGAAATGTGCAGTTGGGTTGCTGTATAGATTTATCATGGTAAATTTTGGGGTTTATGAATCACATATCTAAGTACGAGGCAAAAGGTCAAAGGTCAAGTCTTAAGAAAATGTGTGCTTATTTTTAGGAGTTACAGGGCAAAGAAATAAAAGCTTGGAGGGACCGGAATGGTTTCAATTGCAGAACAAGGATTTTCTCAGCATTTATGCTGATATTTCGATGAATCTATGGGAGGAGAACACCTGTTTTAAGACATGATGAAATTACAAACCAGGAAGTCAAAAGGCTTGTGATTCCTTGACATATCTTTCAATGACCTTTCACCCTTCACTTAGACTGTTACCTCGGATTACCTTTGACCTGACTCCAAGGTAATAGGGGTCATGTGATCATTATGGGGACACACGCCAAGTAGGAACTACATCCCGCTCTGCAGTGTCAAGTAGTGATCTGTGTCCATGTGAGCCGAGGTATGTAGACACGTTGGCATTTGGTCTCATGGGGTCATGAGGTCACTTGATAGTGCCGTGTGCAGTCACAATATCTGCGCAAAGAAAGCTGATTGCAGACTGATAAGATCTGGGATTATAGATACTTTGAATACCAAAAATAGCATAGCCAACTTTGATGCTTCTAGATTCTTTGTTAACTAGCAAAGCCTTATCCTTCCACCTCACATATCAATATGTTTGAACTAATACCTGAACAAAACTAACCACTCATCGCGACATAGGTGAGGCTATAGAACTCGCCTGTAAATTAAGGGAAGGTTCGGCAGCACGACCCTTCATATCTTTTTTTCTTTCTTATTCCACACATCCTGCCGAAACGGATGGTATGGAGCTAGCTGCGAGCAACACTGCCCTGAGACTGATTTCCGACTGCAACATATTCTTTGGGTGAACCAACGAAACTTTCTCTGTTGCGTACCTTGTTTTTTTCCAGTGGTTATATTATCTCAATGATGAAAATTCGAAGTGAAGGGTGGAAGATTACCACTCATATATATATTTCTAACAGCAATATTTTTTCTCGCGGTGCAATGTGTTCCCGCCCCCCCCCCTCCCACTACTCAGTCGTCAGGGAAAAGGGGGATATTCTCGTGGTAGGTAACCCCGTTTCCACTAATTGCGGCGAGGTGATTTTCTCAAAAAGTAACGGAAATTGTTTAAATAAATAAAACAAACCACAGGGCACAATGTGTCCCTGCGCATTGATGATAGTTTTTGTTTTAGTGTTGAGGAGGTTATGCCCTTTAAGAATTTCTCATCATGAAAAATTACCTCATTCATTAGGAAGTTTGGCCTTGAAATCTACCATCCTGAAATATCATAACTCGGGTCACAGGCTAACTTCAAAACATCAACAACCCATTCATCGAATCATATGATCTCATATAAAACCTTTAGCTGTTTGTCTTTCTTCCACTAAAGTGTCAATACCATGAGTTAGGGCATGTCTAAGTCAACTGTTATGCACTGTACCTGGTGAAGAAAATTGCATTCATTTGCAGTTTTTTGTCAACATGTACCTTTGACTGACCTTTGATGGTAGACAATTTCACCGTGCATTGCCAACATATGTCTATCGTTGACGGTCACTGCAAGAGAATTAATCATACGGCAGTGTCCTTTCATATGTGTCCTTGACGACCTTGGATGATATAAAAAAATATAAAAAGTGCGTTTTGTCGACTGTTAGTGATCGATCATTTTGCACGGCGACCCGAACGCAAATGATCACGCGATCAGCAACCAGCCGTGTCGTCAAGGGAGTTGTAATTTTGTATACAAATAATGCTAGCAGTTGGCTGGCCTAACTATAGTCTCTGGGACGTAGCCCCGTTAGATGATGTAATGGGTGTCACATGACTCGTCAGCCAATCAGGTCCCTTGATTGACGGCGAATACGTACTTATCTACACCTAACAGTCGACTAAAAAACGCAGCCATAGTGATTTCTATTAAAATTGCTAGACTCGATGACATGCACCGTGTATTGATATCACCGTATCGACCTGGTCACTGCAAGCTGATTGCAGAAATTGTCATATTTGGCAGTTTTCTATCCATGTCTGACATTGAATGACCCTTTTATTGATATGGGGGGTTACTCCGCAAATGTCACTCTGATCCCCCCCCGTCACCCTGTCTTCAAAATATCAACCATATTGACAATCATGAAAGTTGTTGCATGAATTTCTCTTATTTGGGGCAGATTTTTGTCCATAAGTGACCTGAAGACCTATGGCGAACAGAACGGTTTCCCTTAAAAAACGGTTCCCCTCGATGAGATGCACTCATCAGACACAAAGCTTCGTATTCCACGCACACAGCTAATGGTATTTTCAGAGTATATCCAAACCAACCTTAACCCCTTGTACTTGGAATCGGGGTCATTGAAGCAGGAGTTGTTTTCGCTATATAGCACACAGAGAGCTATCACATATCACTAATGACGGGTAATATTTCTTTACATGTACCTCGTCCCAAAATAAGCATTTTCAACTGAACCCTGACCTTTTAGCATCAAATGTTATTTAACCCACTGATTGTAGACCTGGCGTCATCTGGATGTGGGGGGACGTGTTCCCCACCTATTGATATTCCCCAATGATTTTCATTTTTCACTCAGTATTTCTCGGCGGGCGAGGTCTGTTCCCCCCCCCCACTTTGGTCATGACCCCCCCCCCCTCCTCACTTCTGAAGAAGGATTGACGCCTGTTGATTGTAGAAAGAAACACCCATGACAATCGCTATGACCACCGTAACTAAACTGCAGCCTATTCTTTACCAAAAACCTCCGTTGACTATGAACACTGACTAACAGACTGAAATCACACGAAGTCGACGTTCCAGTATTTGACCTCGGAACTGGTATTTTCTCAAAAGCCGTGAAGTCACCAGATGTCAAATTAAGGTCAAATGGCACCTAAACTCAGGTAAACGAAATGGATCGCAGTTTTGGGGGCAGATATTGGTTGCGTGTTTTGGCCCCAAAACTAGTCTGGGACCAGAATTCACGCTCTTATCACCCTAAATGAAATGAATGATATGTTTGATTGAATCCCTTTCAACCATCCGCACTTGTGCTCAAACCAGAAGCTCAGTATTTAGGACTTGTCGAGGGAGTTATTCCATTTTGAATAATTAAATGCAAATCCTGGCGCCGCCGGCTAACATACTTCGATTTCATACCTGTATGTCCCGATTAACTTTCAAAAAAACATTCCTTTCCTTGAAATCTTGATCATTGTTTATGGTTGAAACGTGCCCGGGAACGTTGGACCCAAGTTCCTTGGAAAAGTTCCTTAGTAAAACTAATGTAAAACGGTCAACGTCCCTCGGGTTAGCAGATTGAAAGAGGCCTTTGTGAAATTTGTAAAAGCCATATATACACTGCGAGCCCTGCCAAGCATGATGACTTTTGTTTTTTCATAATTAAGAACGAGACGATGCGTGTGTTGATGATTAATGGACGGGTCATGCGTGGATATTGTTACTGTTGGATTCATTAATTACCCACGAGAATGAGCGAGTGAGATTAAACCAGTTAATGGGTTTCAATGAATAATCGTGTTTATTGACTGATTGTGGTTTACGGTTGAGACGGCCTGACAAAGGTTACCGTAAAACTAAATGGTTTTTCAAATTACATGGGTTTGAGACAAACCTGTTCAAAGTTGTGTCGAATGGACTGCGTGAATCTATGGCTGCCAGGAATTACCTGGTGATGTGATGAATTGGATCAACGGCTGATAAACACGTGTGATTATGGACGAGTCGTGCGTGAATGTAGTTGACTACTGGTTGTGACGCCCTGATACGGTTGTGTGGTTCTGTTTCGATTAAAGGTCGGAGCAGAACTGGCATAAGCGTTAATCAGGACACTCAGGAAACGAGAAAGATGGCTCAATGTTATATATTACTTGTATAATATAAACTTTTTTTTCTCTTCAATGAACGGATGTATAGGCCCTATGCCGGATTTCTCAATGTTCATTTTTACGCTGTATTTTTTTTTAAGTGAACGAATAAAAACGAACCTCTACTTGTGTGTCATCATATGTAGCTTACAAGCATTATTGAAACGCTCACGCTCCAGATTGGCTACGGATATTCAACTCATACACATCGCCATAATCCCCACAATCACATTATACGAATGTACTGTCTATACGACTACTTAATAGCCCTATATCGATCCATATACTCTTCAAATTTCTAGCCTCACTGAGTGCCACTATTGTTGCGGCCTCACAAAATCTGAAACTATATTGTGAAGAACGTGAGGTTCGCAGAAGAATGCTTGCGTCCGATCAAGTTGATTTTCGGTGTGTAGCTTTCGTATGAAGAGTACAAGCGCCCTTATCATTTTTAGTGACAGACCAGGGGTCATTTTTGGGGGAGGAAGGATGGGAAAGGAGGAAAGATGGAAAAATGGGGAAAATTGATGGAAAAATTGATATTTTGGGCCAATTTCAGCACACCCTCGCCATGAAGAGCAAAACTCGATCCACCTGGATGGAGAAGCCTCTATACTTGGTATGTGGGAGTTTCGATGAGCTACATGATCCTATTGTATTTGGGCAGGTCAAAGGTCATCTTAGATCATTAGAGGTCAAATTTGAAAATATTGTGAAAGAAAGCAAGTCCAGAATGCTTGTCCAATCAAGTTGATATTCGGTGTATGTCTTATGACGAGGACAAGCCCCGGTATGTTTTAGATGCCAGACCAGGGGTCATTTTTGGGGAAAGTGGAAACCATTGTGGAAAACTTGATATTTTGGGCAATTTCAGCTCGTGAAGAGCCCATAACTCGACCCCACCGGGATGGATTGAGGCTCATACTGTATGTGGGTTTATGATGGGTCACCATAATGAGTACATGACCCTATTGTTTTGGCTTCGGGTAAGGTTCATTTGAAGCGTAATTAGCGAGTCAAAGTCAGAAAATCTTGTGAAGAGGAGAATGTCCAGATGCTTGGTTCATTCAAGTGAAGTTTGGTGTGTAGCCTTTCTTAGTGGGGAGATACAAGCACCCTATTGACTTTTGGTGAAGACCAGCGTCAATTGTTGGGAAAGATGGGAAAGATGAAAAAATTGTGAAAAGGGAGGTTATATATTTGGGCAATTTAGTTTGTAAAGAGCATAACTCGATCCCACCTGGATGGAATGAAGCTCCATCTCATACTTGGTATGTGGGTTTCCGATAATTGTTACATGATCCCTATGGTTTTGGGCGTTAGGTCAAAAGGCTCATTGAGCACGTCATAAAGGTCCAATTCTGCCGAAATCTTTTTAACAGAGTCCCCCGAATGCTGATTTTTTGATCAGGTTGAAATTTGGTATGCCGCCTTCTTATGAGGAGTACAATAAACCACATAATGTTGGTGTAGAGTGGGAGTCATTTGTGGGGAGAGATTAGGAAATTGTGAAAATTTCGATTTCCATACACTACAAATTTTGGCTTGGTAAACACACATCACTCAGCTTGGTATGTGGATTCATCTTAAAATTTACCATGGTCAATATCGTTTTGGGGTCAGGGTCAGCGTAGTCACCTGGCCTCAGGATAAGTCATCGTCTGATGTTATTCCTTGCTGAAGTATAAGTAATCCCACACAGATAGTATCAGTTCTTAATCCACAATTTTCTGCAGTCAGGTCAAAGGTACTCAGTAAGTGAAAAGTATGAAGGCAGTCAAGGAATCACAAGCTCTTGCTTTCGGTGTTCTAACTTGTTATGTAAAGTTGAACCCCAGACATTAAAAAAAAATTCTAGCATCGGAAGGTTTGAGTTTGAAATTTGATATTAATACAAATGCCATAAGAGACATGTTTATCTTCCAGTTTTTTATTCCAACCAAGTTGAAATTCAAACGATTTAATAAACTAAATTTAACCAGTCTAATTCGAAGACGTTCAAATTTTCTAAAATGATCAAACGTTTGAGTTCAAACATGTTAGTTGTAAAAATTCAATCAGAGACATGAACAAGTTATTTCTGACTTTGTTTTTTGTAAGGTTGAATTCCTTTTAATAAATTTCAGGTTTGGCCCTTAAGGTCGAACACCGAAGAACACAATAAGAGAGATGTGGTCAATTTCAAGATTTAAAGAGTGCTTTTTATACCTGCAATGAATTAATTTCATTTAATGGATCCTCGTAATTATTGGCATATAAATTTGCATCCTGTCTTGTCTATTAATAATCCTGTTGTTGTGCAAGAGTTTTTAATGAACGGCTGAAAAAGAAGCATGTCTATTCGGTGTTATTCCAACTTGTTAAAATATAGTTATGAAAACGAGTCATTTGAGTGCTAATTTCTCGCTCCCAATCGGACATAGTGATCAATCAACAATAAACTGTGATACTCAGGAACGAATCAAAGGCTAACATAAGAATTCAACTGAAAGATACCTTAACCTTTGACCGTAGTCCCGTAGTTGTAGCTACGGTCCAAATATATAGACTTCAAACTTCCGTTGGAGGGCCTATTCGTTTCCTATTGGCAACTCGATTGAACAATTCCTCCCCGCAAACTAAAGTCCTCCCTGTGTCAATTATCAATTACCACAACAAGTCTGAAAACACTATATTTAATCTAAATAAATTTCATGTAGCTGTCTATAATAGAAATTCCAATAGAATGACACTACGATATATAGCTACCATACTACTGAAAAAAGTTTATATATATTCACTGGAGCCTAACCGGCATTCCCTGAAACTTATTGCAGTCTACAGATGTGTACTGTGCTATGGAATAATACCTTCCCTCGCCTACAGCTGACTTGCCCTTTTGAAATTTTGACCTCTGTTTGACAGTACAATATCGAAAAGTGAGTAATGCTTGTTACAGCAGTGTATCTTTACCATGCCGAAATCCCGTGCCGAAAAACAAAAAAAAAAAAAAAAAAAAAAAAAAAACCCCCCCCCCGCGTCCACCATTAACTAGTCATTCAGCCTTCTTTTTACCTTTAAAAAACTGAAATATATACATTGATTTCCCTACACACAAAACGTTTTGAAAATATTTTCAACATGTTATCGTAATTGTTCGAAAAACATTTTTGTTGAGTCCCAAAGGTTAGGAGAATGTTTCCAAAACGATTCACGGAACGTTTTGAAGAAACGTTTTGAAAACATTTCCAAACCTGAACGTGTTCTAAAAGGGTTTTGGTGGCAACAGATTTGCTCCAAAACGGGTTCAATTTATGTTAGTGTTGTCAAAGTATAGCATATTATCGTTTTTTTTTCCTACTTGCTGTAACTCCTAAATTTTAATGAATACAAATGTTTCTAGTATTTTCCAAACATTTTTGAATGGGTAGGGGAAACGTTTCCGTAACATTCATGTTACCAACATCAACTATTTTTCAAAACCATAGAAGAACATTTCGAAAACGTTCGTGGTTGCTGGGAGATCGTTAACACTCGCGGGGACAAGGTCATCCAGTGAATGACCATGCCCCGCCAAAGTCAAACACGGGAAATCAGCAAGAGGACTATGGGAAGAAAACTATAATATAATAATATAAGACAGCATGTGCAAAATTTGTTGTGGCATAGACGAAACTGGGAAACTGGTGGCAATATGCCAAAAGATGGTCCAATTGAGATATTAGTCCGACACAATACAGTTGTAGGTCCCAGAGCAGCCGTGGCTGCATCACCCTGAGACAAGAGATCAGGCAAGTCAAGATACTGCGGACGGACAGACCAATTACTGCAAGGAGGCCAGATCTCGCGTGCTCTTGAAAAAAGAAAAAAAACGAGGGCCTGTCAGAAGCATTTTCTACATCTAGAAAGAAATGCAGAGGTAATATGTTTTACATGAAGCCTGTTTTAATGTTATCGTGATCTAGAAGAGGGGGGGTGGGGGTATCATACTTTGCCGAAAACCGTACTGGTTAGTCAAAGTAATTCTTTTTTCAATGGTTGTCATTTTTAGTTAGTAGTCTCGTGGGCGTTTTTACCCGGTTTAGAGTAACAATAGCCTTGGCGATTTTCCATGCTGGGGAATCCCCCCACACCAGCCCAGGAGGTTACACAAAGTAGAAGTATAGTTGGCCAAGAGCATTCGGCGGCAGTTTTTTTTAAATGGGTCTAAGAAACTCATCAATGCCTAGAGAAGGGTTTTAGGGGAATCTTTCGATCTCTTTAGATCTTTGGATATCAATAAGATCAGGAAATTAAAATCCGCCCCTGTTTCTGAAGATGACGTTTAAAATTAGGTTTTCCTTTCCCTGACTTGATCGTCAACGACCTCTTAATATGGCATCAGTGTGTTTGAAAATATTTCGAAAGTTCAGGCAAATTCGATCGTCTGGGTTTTGAAAAACTACGGTATATACCGTCATTTTACAGGAGCGGGCGTTGAGGTGGGTGAGCATTCTTTTATAGTACTTCTTTTACTTCTTGACATTTGTGCCTGATTAATTTCATTACAAGCACTGTCCCGAGCCCGAGATTTTTTGGTTTGAATGGTAATTAATATTGTTTTGATTCCTATATTTCGTTTGTGCTTTGATTAGGCGGCTATTGTATTTTGGTGTAGATTTTTTTTTCCGCGTTTTTTATAACTCCCCTAAATTGGATCCCCCGGGTAACATGATTTGGACGCTCAGGACATGGAGAGCTTCTGGCATATCGTGCGAACGGCCGTGCTTACACCTACACAAGCTTTTCGCCAATTCCAGGCGGCGGGATGCTTGGCTTCGCCCTGGCTTGTTACAAACCCGTATATACGGACCCCGTACACCTTGATGGCTCAAGGTGCATACTTTGGTGTTTTGGAGTTCCCCATAATGAAGTACCTTATCCCTTTTCGTTTGTGGTGAGGGCAAAGGTCATCCTAAGGCCTTAAACTTTGAGGCAAGTCAAGGGTATCACTGAGCCTCTGGGCTTTCCTGGTTTGGTTTTGTCATTAGTTAAGTCACTGTATGTTTTGGATCGCTTGAGGATATATATTGCTAGCCTAGACCAGAATCAAGTACTCTGCTCTATATGGCCCTGGCTACGAATGTTGCTATCTGTCTCATCAGTAGTGGCTCCGTGAAAGATGTTAGGCCCGTGGGGGGGGGGGGGGTGCTGATTCTGCACCTACGCCGGGCCAAGCTTTCTCCACAGATGCTAGAATGCAGTGGGGTAGGCCTATGTCCCTTAGCTTCTAATGCCATAACACTGTGCACTCATGAAGATCACAAACTTGTGTAGGCTGGAATATGCCACAAGTGGTCAACTAAACAACATATATTTAGGGTGATGGTAAATTTGATGAGAAGTTTAACCTTTATAGCAAAATCTCACAAGCATTAACATTTTCACAACTGCATTCATATTTTTTCATTCTGAGCACTGACTTCAAGAATAAAATTTGTTGCATATAAACTTTTGTTTGTTCAATCCTCATTTTCAAACCTCTTGTCTCCATATATTATTCATATTGACGAGCTGTAGCAATGGGAAACAAAACAAATTATTAATTATCAAACAATGGTAATTTTAACATTTTCATGCTGTAAATTATTATGCCCGGCCTTGGCCTCGGAAGTGTGGCTCGGCCTCGAAGGGGCTGCCTCGGCCTCGAGGGGCGCAGCCTCGTCCTGTGGCCTCGGATGCAGCGGCCTCGATCTACAACATGCATTTAGAGCTACTCACGGGAAAGAACCTTGTTTGATCCCAGCAACAATTCAATGGGTAGTCTTTGAAATGATATTTCAGGCATTAAATCGATTTTCCACAGAATCCATTTAGATATATTGTTAGGAACAATTTAACGAAATTTTCAGGCAATTCAGTCAAAGTGTTTGAAAATATCCCGATCTCTTTCCGTGGCCTAACATACACTGTTGCTGGAAAGTGTCCATATGATTCCATTTACAGATTAGGCCTATCCGCCTGTAACTGCAGATTGATGATGGCCGCCGAAAACATTAAATAGTGCCACAATATTTAAGGTACCCTCCTCTCGGGAAACCCCCCTCGGCTAATCCCCTCAACCAAATTAGCGCTAAACAAAACCTGGCCACCCCCCCCTGGCGAAATTCTGGCTGTAGACCACTGTCCAGACCCGTTCCCCAACTGGCCTTCCATATTTATGTCCTCCGCATTTGGTTCTCACTCATTTGAGGTTGAATTGGGACGTTTGACCCCTCTGGACAAGGCCCAATATAGCGGAGATGTTTTGAACGGATTGGAGAACTTTGGAATAGGAACAGTGTCCATTGTTTGTGTTTTTTTGGCTCCTCTCTGTAACATGGGAAATACTTGGGTGCCACTAGATAATGCGCCCTCGTCGATACACTGCCAATGCTGTGTATGTGACTAGCAATAATGTCAATGCAAGATTAGTATCAATCAGTCAGACGATTTTGTATCGTGACATCGTCAATTGCGTCGTCCATTCTTTGCCGTGGGGGTTATGAAATTACAGTGCCTCTTCGAAGCTTCCCATAGAAAGGAAGAGACATATACATTATGTTCAGAATAGATGACTTGACATTAAGCCGACATTGATTCGCTATGTGGTAACTATGTCCCTTTCGACTACTCATTGTGGTAATCGAGCCAAGAAGGGCCCTAATCCATCATGATGTATTGGGTGAGGGGTGGAAGTGCTTGCGATATTCCTGCGATATCAAGTAAGCGGCCCTTTGATCGCATGTTTGAGGAATAAGTCTGACAATATTCACGGAAACGGGGTCTGGAGTCACGCATATGGCGTAGGGACCATTGCAGTTTTTTTTTGGTGGGGGGAGGGTGGGGGGAAGTTTATTTTTGCCCTAATCGTAAAGTCACATTTGAGCCTGTTGGAAAAATTCTACTATTACTTAGCTGCGCGCGGAGCACACTTGCTTTTGCCATGTGTGCGCATTCGCAATAAACAAGGGATTAAAAGCGTCTCAATCTTTGCCCGAATTTCACAGTTTTTTCTTTTTCGCCATGAACCAATTCAGAAGTGACATGACCATTACTTTGTCGAGTGTGGTAGACTGTACGAACGTGTTATGTCTGTGCGTGCGTCTATGTGTATGCAGGTTCTTCTCAAACGGTAGTGCGATTTGGCCAAGAAAATTTCACCGTAGCATCGAGGGGGTTGCGCTGTGCTCAATGCGGAAAGGACCCGAACGTAATGGTATTATGTATTGTTAATGTGTAAATGTATGTAGTATGTATGTAATTTATGTATGTATGTATGTATGTAATGTAGTGTGTATGTTTGGTGTATGTGTGTGTATGTACGTACGTTGATGTAGGGTAGGACAGTAGGTGGATGCCTATTCGCTTTGTAGTGTGACAAGAACGCCACGGGCTTTGATTCCTTGCCTTGTAAATTAGATTAGATCAGTTGGTTTAGCTGTGGTCTGCAGTTAGATTCATAAGTGTCTTAGCTTCAGAGCAGGCACAATTGGTTCACCGCCCAGCAATACGAAGGTTGTATTTAAGCATGACCTGTTGCGAATCACCCAAAAGCATGTTGAGCAAAATCGTACAAAGAGTTTTCCAAGATATTGGACATTTTTTAAGAATTTTTTTTTCTAAGAATTATTATGGGAAAGGCACTACAAACAATAGGGACCCCTATCTCATCACCAATGGGGGGGGGGGGGGGTCGTCTATCCACCCAGTATGATAATCAATAATACCTTCCTTGCGAGTTCACCTTCCACGAGTTCAACGAGCCAAAATGGGACGAGTTTACGAACAGGCCGGCCCACCACCATGAATAATATGAGCTGCCATTTCCACCTCTGTGAGTGTTTTCGGCACTGAATTTCTCGATGTCTCAAAGTCTATTTCCCACCGATATTCGATAAAGAACAGTTTTAGGATATTTCATGCATCACTAAGACTAATGCCGCGAGCGATTTGTGCGGAGATTAAAAGCGACTACTATCTCGCGGACACATCACAGCTGGCGCGGACATAGCCTACAAGAAACTTTCTTTTGGTCAACCCCCCCCCCCCCCCCCCCCTCCTCCCATTCAGATTGCAGGAAATGGCCGGGTTAGGAGGGAGTAAGCAACAATTCCTAATTGAGATATTAATATATTTTCGAAATGTTTATTTAGGGGAAAGTTCTCCGAGAAACTGAACCGCTCTTGGTCCCTGTGGGTAAGGACTGCAGAAGTGTCCCGAATTAAATGAAAACAAAAATTGGGGTGGTTATTTTTTTATACACTTCCTTGCAGGCTTATGTATCGGAGTAATGAAGATACAACCGAAATATCAACCGGGCCTCTGCTAAGCGAGAAGAATTTTGCCGAGTATGTGATACGGTCGTCAGCTTGGACTCAACTACCCGCATTGCATGACTTAGTAGCAGTCATAAAGTTCATTTTAATCAAGACACGCCCACTGACTACTTGGTGGATTTACGACCCCCTTCTTTATTTTCCTCAAAGTCTATGCAGTCATGACAGTGTGTGTGTGTGGGGTATGCGCCGCGCGCAGCGCGCGTGTGTGTGTGTGTTATGTGACGCCCAACTTCTGTTACACAAATAACATCGAACCCACCAGCCTGGATGGAGTTCATACTTGGTATATGGATCCCCCATAACGAGGACATGATCCCTATTGTTTTTAAAGTGTCAGGTCAAAGTGTAATCCGAGGTCAAGGAAGTCAAGTATGAAATCTTGTTTACTACGATAAGTAAAGAATGCTTGGTCCGATCGGAAATGAATTCTGTACAGCTCTCTTATGGAGGGTACAGGATCCTTATTTTTGGTGTCGACTGGGGGTAAATCTTTATAATCTGATAATTTGGCAAATCTTAGCTCTTAACACGATAACTTGACGCAACCTGGAATGATTTGAAGCTTATAATTTGGTATATGGGTTCGGCATAATGAGTACTATCCCTTTGTTTTGGGGTCAGGTGAGAGGTCATCTGAGGTCAGAGATAAGCCCCGTATGCCTGATCTGGTCGGGAATTCGTTACACAACTCTCTTATGGGGAGTGCAGGGAACCCTATTGTATTTGGTGTGGACCTGGGTCGGTTTTTAAAAAAAAAAAACTTTAGTAAGGTTAGTATATAGCTGGTTCCATTCTTCACAACAAATTTTGTCCTCATTGAAAAATTTGATAGGCCTTCCTGACGGTTCATATTTCACAAGGCTGGTACTAACACAGGTCAAACGCTCTCTCCTCCCCCGCCAGTTGAGAGCCTCGATAGCGCCAAAAATGTTCTTGTACGCCCGCGTCAGCCTATGGTGGCACTTGGCCGCGCAGATGTTAGGTTTTCCAATCGAAACCACTGAGGATTTGATCGAATGAGCGGCAGAGTGATACATCGGAAAAACAACGTCAACAGAACAACCGTCAATTCTTTCGATTTAAATTGTAACATATATTAGAAGGCAAATAAGACATTGAGTTGGTGGTAGACGGGACAGGAGACATGGGCGCACAGGGCAATCGGTTCAAGGCCCAGGGAGTATTAATGGTGATGGGTATGGATGGATGAGGTGCACGGGGGATATGGCGACATTGCAAACTTGGTTTGTATGAATAACTCGTATCGATAATATTCGTGTATCACCATCCCACCTGTAAATAGGCTAAACTGGTAGGATTTGAATGAAGCATCTAGTTCGAATCGGGATATTTTGCAGATCTGGTGTCCATATTCCAATGCTGGTCCACAATGCAGGTTTAGGATCGGCTAACGACCTTGTTCGACCAGCTGAGAGTTTTGTGAGCATAACAAAATTCTGGTGCAGTGGCGCTAACCTGTAGTGGTTGCCTTATCTTATAATGGTTCTCTGTTCGACAACCCCCCACACTTTTCACACCCCAGCCGCTGCCCCCAACTAATGATCCTAGCTAAGCTACGGCCGTACATGCATAGAGTTTCCTGTCGATTGTTGGGGCTCCTATGGAAACCTAAACTAAACGTCTAAACGTCTGCAGATGCAGGCCTCGGGAAAATATCCCCAGCCGAAACGGCTTTCGCATGATGCTTGGTGATATGTGCAGGCTATATGGGGACCAATAATCGGTGAAGAATACTGATGATCGCCAAATATGATATGCATGTAGTTTTTTCGACATTGAGTTTTCGAATCCCAAGTGGATTAATGCCAACCAATCATCACCATGAAAGGGGAGGGGGGTGGGGGGGGGGGTTGAAGATTTTTTTTGATGTAACAGCTTTTCTCACATGATGCATGGGGTCGATCGCAGTGTGCTGCCTTCCGTTTCCGCCTAATTAGCTAGGTTGTTTGTAGCCTTGAAGTTGAATGCATTTTTATAGATTTTGTATTATTTCATTATATCCTTATCATTCAAATATTTCATATAGGTCTATCGCAATACTCACGTAATCAGCACTAAGCTACATGATGAAAAATATCAGAAAATCCAATCTCAGCCTCATTAGTCCTTGCTTTTTTTTCTTATACTCCATCAGTCAGGCGACAAAAGAAAACAATTGCAGCAATTCACAGACTGATCGCACTAGCATTGCGATTTTTACGGCACGTGTGAAAGTTTGTTTTTACCCACTGTATAATGTAGTAGTCCTATCAATCGTTGTTGCTATGGTGGTATTCTTAATAAAGTTTTCAGCTTTAACTGCCTGTGGCACTCAAGCAGGCGAGTCAAATATGTGGAATAATTATTGTAATGAAGGCCCTGTAGCTTGTATTGTAATTAATAAATATTTCATTATTATGTTTTCAAGCCAGTTGTAAGAGAGCTATCGAAACTGTTACTAATTCTTACATGCTTACAAAAAGCTATATTGCTTGTTTACAAACAGCTGCGGCGCAGTATCTCCTGGTTTGCTGCATATTTCCTGTTACACCGGGAACCTTTCTATCTACCGACTACGAGAAATTAGGCCTACTGTCAGTAATAACAATCATATCGACCACACTTTAGCGGGCTGGCGGCTACAGGTGTTTTTTCGCATGTCCTTTGTTCACCTCGTTTTCAGACACCTCGTGTTGCGGATCTGACAAAAACGCAAACAAAAATGCATGCATGCCACCGAATCTGTGCGCACACGCGCCATACGAACTCTTTCAATCGACCGATTTCAAAATGTTGGTACTACTGGCTAGCGTTTCTCGATCCCGCCTGTTTAAGTTTATCTGTGGTAGGTTAACCCAAGTGAATTAGCCAAATGATAACATTAGAAATATTTTGTATGCACTTCCGTAGCTTCTTGCCGGTTGTCAGATTGATTCGTTAATGATTGAAGGAGCTCCCTTCGACAGCACTAGCTGTTTGGTTGATTCCTTCCCATGTTGACGAACCCTTCACATGCATTTCGCGGGGGTTCGATTTTTCCAGGGAGGGCTCGAATTCCAAGAAAGGAGGTTCGATTGCCAGGGGGGGTTCGGACGAATCGAAACCCCCTTGCGTACCGCCTGATTGCGTCTTTTAGGTGAACTACGAAATGGTCCATATGGTGTTTAAAAAGAGTTCAGTCGGTCCTCGACGGATTGTAATAAGAAGCCCAGTTAGCAATTTGAGGTTTGGAGCTGATATTTAAGTGGGAATTAAAATAAAGTGATCGCCAAGGTTCGATTCTTTAATATTTTATTAATTGCACGTAAACAGGTATGCGAAAGAAGGCACTATACATCAAGGAGTTTCTTCCGATTTAATTATCGGTATTAGTGTTGGGTTGAGAACGCAGAGATTTTCCTCAATGACCCCTCCATAATATTGCGACGTAGGGGTGGCTTTGTTGGAACTAAATATTTGAATATGAGAATTAGGGTTTCCTACCAGAAGGGTGTTTTTGACCGATCTCGAGATCCAACGATGGAAACCCTCTCATTGCAACGGGAAGAAGTTTTTTGAACAGCATTTATATTATTTCTGACAGCAATGGTTACTCCGTCCTTGTGCCATTTAACATCTTTACGGGAGATTTGAAGTTGGGGATCCCCAATCTTCACTCGCGTTATGGCTAAGTCACAGAATGTTTGACACACACCACAAATCAAAAGAATAGGGAAATAGTCCATGCTATCAGATCAGTGTGTCTATCATTCTGTGACACTATCAGCCCTCCTCGTATTTAGTTTTGGTTTCAATTAAACAAAAGATCCTCAATAAGCGATGTTCACTCTTCGAAGGTTCTCTCTTTCCTGGACGGGACAGTCACTATTTAGCAGCAGCATCTCTCGGGGAGGAGTGTTGACAGCGAGGGGACATTCGGTGACGATTCTACTACCGATTCCGACACCTTCGAATACAGGACGGAAGATCCTTTCCACGCCAAGCTTTTCTCCTTCACGATTTACGACACTGATATCTCACTCGCTGAAACCCATCTCCGGTTTAAAGAGCTTTATACGGCGACGTTCGCGGGTACAAGCAAACGGAAAGCGCTCTCTAAAACAGCCGCTATCGGACTTCATTACTGTGAGAAAGTTTTTGATGAGAATGTTCTGAATCGGTTGAAGGAGAAAAGATTCAATATGATAATATCAGTCCGAAACAAATACCTTGTGGCGTGAACTAGGACGGTAAACTGGTGTCCCAAGGGGGGTGTTGATGCCGTCTGCACTCACATTACCTCAGGCAGACTGGCCTTAGGTTAAACCCAGCAATCACCCCAGAGACAACTCGGATTCCCATCACAGAGAACTTTCGTACAGAGGGTTTGAATATCCGTGAGCTGATGGAAATCGACACCGCTCAATTCCCTGAAATGCACCTAATGGCCCTCCTGGCATTTGTTCTTCGACATTTTTAGTATTAAAGGGGCGGTAGTCAAATTTGGAGATAATAAGATATAGTCACAGATATTAGACTCCTTGAGAAAATCAGCGTGGATATGTAAGAGGGCAATATCCTTAGAGGCTATTAAGTAAGTCAGGGGTCCTTCAGAATTGTTGATGGGAGTCTTCCTGGTCATTCTAGATAATGTCTGCTAGATATTTCCCCTGAGGAGTGGTCCTATTGGAGCCAAATTACCTATTCGTGACTATTAGGGTAACTGGTCTTAAATATGATTCAAGACCGATGAATACATCATCGTAGAGGCTGCGAAGTCTACTGCCTTGACAAGTTCCCAGTGACGTCATCAGACGTCACGAAAAATCTTGGGTAAAGACCATATGCCTTTTCATTTATTTCCATTCATGAATACTAGCCCAAGAAGTATATAATCTCATGGAGAAGTGAATTGATGATGTTCATGGTCGGAAACTCTCTAGCCTGTTGACTGACGTCATAAAACCAAAGAAGAAAATTCTAGTTGAAAAAAAAAACTCCAGTTGTTGATATGAGCCCCAGAGCTGTCAAGCTTCCAAATTGTACGATGCGTAGATCAGCGCTGCTCTCATGACAACGTACACAAGACTTCAAAACTACAATTGAATCGCAATATAGCCTTCATAATCATCGTCGGTACCCGTTGTGAATGCGTCGCTACTAAATGTCTATCACCCGCACAAATCTTTGGATCCTAATCTCTCACGTCAGAATGAGCATGCATTTGGCATGGGTCCGCAGTGCCAACATACCAGCCCAGCTTAGTCGTTCGAAAACTGTTGCTTGCTATTTCCCAGGCATACAGCTCATAAGCCGCCATATTTATTCATCATCCGTGTTAGGATATAGCTGTTAGGTGTCCAAGTTTTGTGGTATTGGCTCGTGTGGGCTAGCAACCATAACTTTCACTATACATGCTTTGCACATTTGAACTATCAAAATGGCGATGTGCGGTCTTATGGTTCTATCGTGAGTCAGTATTTTTAGTAAACTCAATAAGCGATGTTCACTATTTCGAAGGTTTCATCGTTCCGGACGGGACAGTCACTTAGCAGCAGCATCTCTCGGGGAGGAGTTGACAGCGAGGAGGACATTCGGTGACGATTTTCTCTACCGGACACCTTCGAATACAGGACGGAAGATCATTTCCACGCCAAGCTTTTCTCTTACATGATGACGACACTGATATCTCAATCGATGAAAACCCATCTCCGGTTTAAAGAGCTTTATACGGCGACGTCGTTCGAGGGTACAAGGCAAACGAAAGCGTCTCTAAAACAGCCGCTATCGGACTCATTACGGTGAGAAAGTTTTGATGAGAATGTTCTGAACAAATCGGTTGAAAGAAGAAAGTTCAATATGATAATATCAGATCGAAACATACCTTGTGGCGAGGGACTAGCGGAGGTACTCGGAGTCCAGGGGCGTATTGATGCCGTCTGCAATCCGCTCAACATACCTCGGCAGACTGGCCTTAGGTTAAACCCAGCAATCACCCCAGAGATCCGGGACTCGATTCCATCACAAATGAACTTCGCCAAGAGGGTTGTGAATGTCTGTTTTCTGTCTTCCTAGAAAACATCGGACGATTTGTGAACGTGTCTTTAGGAGACCGCTATGGGCACAGAACGGTCCCAAGAATCAGTCGTCGGTTCATCTGGTAAATTTTGTCATCTTAGTAATGATTCCCTGGTTGATAGAGTGATTTCCATACCCCAAGTTATATCCCCAGCGGGGCTTACCGCAGGACCGGCAAACCCGTCGCGGAGAGGTAATGGAGAAAAACGGCTAAATGCGTCGGGATCATTGCAATGTCATGGGTGTTGTTGTTTGAGCGTTGGTTGTCAGGTTGATTCTATTGGACTTGTTATTGGCAAGTATTTTATTGTCCCATTGTATGATCACCATATTTGTCTATTAATTTCAAATGTGTTGGGTCTAGTCCCCGGGTCAAGATGTAAGTATGGTTTGAAACTTTCCCTAAAATTGACTTTTCAAGATTCACATAAAACCCAATACTCTACTTCAGATTTCTTCTGTAAGAAGAGAGAACAGAAATGGAGTGTATGGACACACTGGCAATTTCTTCCATAGGCCTAGATAGAATTACTCAAATGTTATACTACTTTCGTCTTAAGATTTCTATAGTTAAATCAGATTTGGTCTATTTTTTACCATTTCAAATTTTTTCCGTTGGGCATTATGATGGGCAGGGGGCTATGAGAGGGGGGTAGGGGGGGGTTTATAGTGATGTGCGCAGGGTTGGCATTGATGTGATTATATTACATTGTAATTGAAATTCAGATTCCTTTGTATATCCGATGGGTCTATTCATTGTGACAATTCACCATTGGCTAATTGTCACTTTGCAACGACATAAAAAACTGTGTCCATAGGGCCGTATTCTGTAGGCAGGGCGCCGACAAGACAAGGAGAGGTGGGGGGAGGGGAAGGTGGGGGGGGGGGGGGTTGCAAATTCTTTTAATTTCACACGGTCTAATAGTAGGATCGATCTCTACCTCCAGTTTACTTCAGAAGAAAGGATGATGGTTTTTATTCCCAAGTGGCTTCTCCTCAGGGAACAGAAAAAATTGGATTGCAACAATGACTATCTAGCGAGTCAGGAAGGTGGAGGGTAGGGACGAACTGGTAATTTTTCCAAGGCCTATATTTATATTACTGGTAGCCTCACCTCATTAACATCCTTTTTGAAGGAAAACTATTTCCAATTACCTTTAAATTGAAAACCCAATACACATCTCGATCACTGACAAAGTTACCAATCTGATTCCATTAGTTTCAATTTACGCTGCCATGTCCCTATGTACACGGATTTGATCTGGCAGGTAGCAGCCACCCACAATGGTGCAAAATAATGAAGCCATGCTCTATCCTCTCCAAAACAACGTGCACCAGGTAAAGAACAGACCGCAACACCGGAAGTAAAAATAAACTTATGCAATGGAAGGCTTGAAAAAGCGAACAAAGGGCACGCAGTAATACACGTATACAGACTGAGTCAAGCCTGGCGAAAGGGTGCAAACTATTAAAAAATGGGCGCGACCCTGTTTATATAGGCCTAGGCTAGACCCAAGAAGGCTATTGTCCGCGGAACTGGGGATAGGTCAAGCATACAGTAATACACTTAAACATACAAATTACAATCATACATGGGCTAAACTGATTCGATGGCGATTCAAATGTGCAAACAACAAACAGACTTATACTAACGCAACACCCCAAGGAATAGGCCTAAACCTACAGTAATAATATACTGAAAATAAGCCAGAGGTTATGGCACAAAATGAATCATTCCGAATAAAAATTTTGTCATGGGCAGTGCCCCACGGCCTACACAGAGATATCTCGACTTCTGTTAAACAGATTTGGCGATAGTTAGTGGGGTAGCTTTGCACATACGTGATCATCAAAAGAAACGTCCAGTAGCCGGAATTTCAAGCCCACCCGTTGTGCTCCCGTGCTTCAATCAAGTTCTCTTTTATATCGCATGCATACTTCTTTTCATTCCCAATAGCTTTTCTACTTATATTGAAAATCAGCCAGGGCATCATCGTGTGTGGTGGGGGGGGGGGGGGGGCAGGGATCTAGGTCAGGTTTGCATTTTTCTATTCTCTATTCAACTGGTTATACTTGAGTGTACATAGATCAGTTCTTTCTGCTTCAGTCAGACTTCCTGCTTTTATATTAGGTTTGTTGATTTTTTTAAATCAAACGGTCTAACCAGAGGCATCTAAATGATGGGGTTGAGAGTAGGGTAGGTAGGAATTACAGGAAAAATAAATTTCCCATGATGACAAGTATGGTACGTTATGTCTTACAATTTTGACCAAAATTTTCGAGCGGCCAGTCGGCCAACCTATCACTGGCATCGCGACAATAGTTCAATTTCATTTCAGACAACTTTCTGGGGCTTTGGCATGCAGTCTCAAAACCAAATATGCAGTTTGACCAAATGTATGATATGAGACCTTTATAATTTGATTTTCCTCATTTACCTCAGATTTGTTTTAATTCGTTATAAATTTATTCCCATTGATGTCAGGTACAGTATGGTTATTTTATTATTTTACAGGTAGAGGAGGGAGGTGTGAAAGAGGCTGCAGGAATTTAATAATAACTAAATTAGGGGCATCTGGAAGGGAGAGCGGGTGGTGCCACAAAGAGAGAGGGTGGGAGTGATCATCATTAATTGGGAGCCAACTATAGCGTTTGGCATCCAGTGAGGGTCACAGTATTCCTTCATCTACAGTTTAGACGAGAGCGTTAGATGAAAAGATGGACAGGTACTGGTAACAAGCTGCTTTTTTCAACATAGGTCCGAAAAATTTGAAGATTAAAAAAAATATCCCCGGGCAATCCAGTTGACGGAAACGTTGGAAATTCCAAACATGGCGCTCCAAAATGGCCGCTATATTTCAATGTCTGGCACGACCTTTGTCTCCAAATTATCACAAGGAATGAAAATGGTGTATTGATAGTTTTGAGGCACGAGAATTCAATTAAACGGGTTTTGGGAATCGATGTTCTATATAAACCAAGATGGCGCCCAAACACTGGATTCAAAATGTTCGCCCTTTTATGTATGTCATATTTTTCTTGACAGTTTGGCATTGGAGTAGAATAACGTTATAAATATAGTTTTGAGCGTATGAGGAAATATATTAATTTTTAATTCTATAGAAGCATTAACCAAGAATACTACAGACCCAGGTGAGCGCTGTTTGCAGATCATACAAGACACCTCCATGGTCTGTAATTGAAAGTGAGAAAGCAACACCTTATCAAGACCTGTCTGGATATTTTAGCTGTATTCAAGAATTGATATCATGGAATTATTGTTAGAATCCTGCACTGCCAATTGTACTTGGTTATGTGAAAATAAATATCATAACATTTTACATGTTCTATTCACAATGGGACTGCAAAGACAATGTACAATTTTCCAAATTGAGTTCAACATCTCATATGAATCAATTCATATAATATTTTTTATAGAAGGGCGATGCAACATTCCATGGTGAACAGGGAACCATAAATTAACATACACTTTACGAAATAAACGGTGTTGCTCATAGGCTACTATGAGATTGCCCAAAAAGGCGGAAAAGGGGAATCACGCTAGGATAATCTTATCACGCCAATTAAATACAACCATTTAGGGGGAGTTGAAATGTATAGAAAACTAAAATGAATGGCTAAGCGGAACAAACAATGTTTCGGACGGTACATGTTCAATAACAAACGTTATATGGGGATTCGCAGTGCCGAAAAAGGGCAATTTAAAAAATCGAGTCTTCAGTAGCATCAAAATGCACTATTAAAGTAGTAAATAGAAGGATGATCCTTGTTAGGCCAAGAGCATTAGCTAAAGTACCCTAAAGATGACTATCGACTTTGCCTTTTTCTGAGATCTGAATCTCTTTATTCTTTTTTATACTGTGTGGTGTATAGGCAATGTGGTGGCATCCCTTTGCAGAACCAGTTGCACTTAGACACATCTACATGTTTTGCATAAGACCATACTTCCATGTAAGTATTTACCTCAGCAATTTATTGAATTTTGAGGATCTGTTCGACGCTGAGTTCAATCTCGGAAATTTGGAAGGATGGTGTTGCACCCACTGGCCAAACTGCTTGTAGGTTATGACATTACTACTACTGAAGGAACCCGTGCAGGCATTTGAGCAATTGAGTCGGGAAAGCTCAATAGTCCTGGCATACCCCCGAAATTATGCTCTGTGCTGGTGGCCGGCTGCCACGAGTTGTTGCATGTCTCACTACTGCTTGTGTGAACCTGGGTGTTACCTCAATGACTGGAAAAGAGGACTCCTGTTCAATCAATCTGGAAAGGGCAGGGTGATACTGTCCTCGGGACTGCATGATGAGTTTACTTCCATCTCAATATCTGACAAAGTCTTTGCTAGAACCATCCTGAACACGAATACGTTGTGAGCTGCTTGTACATCAACGCCCAAGAATAGTGAACTCGCGCTTATGATTCCTCTTGCAATACATCGCTGACATTCATGTATTCCTTCACATAAATCAAATTGTTGCAAGGAATGAGAGGTAGTTAGCTGTCAGCCAGCGGAAATGTTCTATTTGGAATATCAATATCGCTCTATTCGTCCTCTTCGGTCCGCATATCAGGGAGGCATGATTTCTTCATTTATCAATACTAGTTCTCGGATCAACTTTAAACGGAGCAACTACATGAACTGATAAATTTTTGGTCGACTGTATCTTCTATTGATTTTGTTGGTTTTTTAAACCCCAAGAGAGAAGTCCTCTTGGCTCCACATGTATCCTAATTAATGATCATAAACGAGTTTTAGTGCGGAAAATCTTTTCCAGGATTTTTGGTTTTCTAAGATATTTTTTTTATGGGCAAATAGGTCAGCAAAGAGAAGGTGGGTTTTTTTTGACGCCATCTTGTCCAGGCAGCACTGAAAGCTTCCAAATCCTAAGATCCTATTACACGTGACTGTTGTACCATTAAACATGGGATTTCAGAACTTTTAAATTTCCATGGCTAATTTGGAGGCATTTTACTGGCAGAAATGGGAAATAGCGGCCATTTTGAATAAATTTTTGATGCGCCATCTTGGTTTAATGCCATATAGAAGCATTTGATACTAAGATAACTGTTTATTTGAATTCCTCGTGCCTAAACCTATAATTATACACCTTCGTCACCTCCTGTGATAATTTGAGGACAAAGTTGGCAAAACCGTGACAATGGCGGCCATTTGGGACGCCTTCTTGGATTTCGATTTTCCACACGCGATTTCCGGTTTTCCGAGTTTTAGTATGTTAATCCACACCTTTTCCTGGACCCAGAAGAAAAAATATCAGCTTGTCACAGACATGTCCCATCTTAGGGTCATTTGACTAATGCCGTGCCTAATATGGGAAGGGGTTATAAGATGCTGACATAGGTTTATCATACAATATACTCTTTTTGTGGTCCCTTGGCACTTTATCTACAAATGCAAGCTAGCATTGCCTACTATAGGTCCTTCTCGGGAACTCGGTGCTGACCTTAGGAGGATATTTCTCCTTGTCCTAATTGTCCTCCTAATGCTGTCATCGTGTTTCAACAAAACACTACAAAGAAACATGGCCCCCAGGAAAGGTTGAATTTTAAAGTACCCCAACCTACTTTGGTGGTTAAATATCCCCTCGCTGTCGTTAGTTCTGCAATGATGCTTGAATGTGGTACAAGTGCTATATATGTGTGTGGAGAGTCATGGGCAGCCCATCGCCGCAAAAAGACTGTCAAATCATGCAAAATGAAATGTCAATTCTCAAAGAAAAAAAATTGTCAACCGATAAGAACAGGTCAACACATACACAATATACATCAAACTGATGTAAAAAGCATGTCAAACGCTACAACGAACCTCGAACTAACTGGGAAAACAAATTCAGATGAAATAAGTTTCAGAACGAGAACGCCAAAAGCTCTCACAACAGAACACTCGAAACCAAAAGAACGCTCGAAACGCTGAAAGCAGGAACACTGAAAGATGAAACAGTGAAAGATTGAAAAGTGAATGATGTGATGAAACACTGAAAGTTGGAACACCTTCAGTGTTTCGCTTTCAGTGTGGACCTTAGCGTTATTCCAAGGTTGTCATTTAGGTAAACAGAGTTAAGGCGTTTGTAGAATTGACAGAGGTTGAACTTGAATCAAGAGAAGTAAAGCTCCAGAAGTGAATTGTTTCATGGCAATCAGTGTGATAATAGGCCAAACATCAATGCGTGCGTTCCTAATTCCTCCCCACAATCTCAATACAATCGGACAACGGCACAGAGGTAGCAGGTCGAGGGGGGGGAAAAATGCCAAGTTTGTTGCTTACATTAGTTGAATAAAAAGTGATATGATCTCAAATTACCATTTAACAGCTTATTTGCAACAGCAAAGCACATAGGAAATGTTCTTATGGCCCAGCCATAACCTCTTCAATTCTAAAAACTCCCTTTTTTAAACCACCTGCTTACATTTTGTGTGTGTATTTACATAATAAGCATTTAATTGGCTGGGTCAACAGGATCCCACCGCCCAAAAAATTTAATCTCTCATAACGTTGTGTGTGTAGAGGGACTGGTATAAAACAAACAATTAAACTTTTGCTGCCTGTCAGACACTCAGTGTGGAAATGGTACTTGCATGGCACTGGCAATGATCAAAGAATGAGAGTGTTGTTAATCGAGTTATTCTCTGTTGTGTACCTGATATTGAGTTACACTTAAGTTAACAACTCCTATGACCGCAAAGAGAAGCACATATTTCCAGGATTGTAAATTATTTGACCGGCAGGACTGACTATTGGGTATTATACCGTGATTCATAGACAAGCCCTATGAGGGAATTAGATGTGGTGTGTGTATAAAAAGCAGTGACGGCAAGGGTGCAAGGAAGCTTCTGAAGTGGGGGAGAGCACACAACAATTTTGGCATTTTTCGATATTGAGCAAAAAGTGATGACATTACCGATACCCCAGGCAGAGATGGGTAAGGGTTTGAGTTTTAATTATCCTTCTTCTTCTCAGTTGCCTCTCATCGGTTTGACAGTCACCATGATGGGAATATTTGGTAAAAGTGGTGGCCAGGATAATCACATTTCAAACAATAGCCAGGAAAATGTCTCACCATGGGCTATATGTCATGTTCCACACTAGAATATTGCAAAGATTTTGTCTGTTCTTATATAGCTATTTGGCGCCTAGATATTTGTATAGTATCATGCCGCCAGATATATTTGTTATGGGAGGTGCTGCATGGGATGGGACATATAGAGAGGATATTCCCCAACCCTACCAATGTGGGAGGAAAAATGTGATTTGATAGCCTTCTGAAAGTACACTACACACATTACAAGCTACAGCCAGATATGATGCTCATGCCATTTACGGTTCCCAAGTTTTCTTTGATTACAAAGTTTAAAACGTTATGAGCCCTACATGACCTTGACCTATAAGAAAAAGGGTTGTCTACTCTACATGACAAAGCTACATTCCAAAATATGATGCCTATGATATTTAGGTTCCTAGTTTGCTCGATGACAAGAATCTAAACGTTTTGGGCCCTACATGACCACGTGACCCATCAGAAATGAAATAGGGACGTCTACTCCACATAGCAAAGCTACATGCTAAAAATCACGCTCATGTCATATACAGTTTCTGAGTTTGGCTCAATTAACAAGATTTGAACGTATCGGGCCCTGAATGACCTTCCGTGACCTTGACCCATTTCATGAAAAAGAGCGGGGTATCATCTACTACACATGACGAGCTACATACACCATTATGACGCACACTGTCATTACGGTTTCCGAGTTTGCGCGATTACAAGATTCCGAACGATTTTGGCCCTACTTGACCTTCGTGACCTTGACCCATTAGGAAAAAATCGGGGGATCCACACCAAATGACCAAACAAAGCTTACATCCCAATTATGACACTTACGTCATTTACGGTTTTCAAGTTTGCTCGTACAAGATTCCGAAAACGGACCATACACAACACACACACAACACACAAACAAACCCCAACAAAAACACAAACAGCCAACACCCACCAACCATGCACACACACACACCACACACGAGACTAATAGATCCTTCTGCAAGGAATGAAAAATGAGGGCGACAGGTTTATTATCCATGAGAACAGTACAGATATTCGAGAGATCCAAAGACCCAAGTGGCCCTATAAGCTATTAACAGTTAATGGTATATGGTGACCTATTGAATTCAAGTTGTATTAATAGCTGCGTCCACTTGTACATCGCCGTATTAGTAAAAAATGCCAGTTGCGATCACAACCTGAATATAAACGCACGTGAAACCATGTACAATGTAATCACCGACTAACTATCAGCTAACATAATATATGGTGGGATATGTCGGAGAACACGTCGGCTAGCATGGTTTAGTCGTATAGAACATGAAATTTCTGGAGAGAGAGACTTGAAAAAAAAAAAAAAAGCTCGTCCGGCACCGCCCCAGCGTATAATGGACGGTTGCGTTACAGGCGCTATTAAAAATGCTATTTGGAATTTACACAACACTCCGAACTAGCACACAGATCCAGCGTTGTGTTAAGAAGTTACACAATATGTGTGAAGGTCGTGTAAAAAAAAACACAATATGGACCCCAATTATACATAATGATTGTGTCATTCTCACACAACACCGGGATAGATGTGATAGTGACAAAACATTTTTAGGAGTGTGACGTCACGACAATTGACCATATTCATCCGAGGAGATTAAATTGCAGGAAAACAACGTCTTCATCGTTGGACGTCATACGAACGTTCGCCTATTTCTACGTACTTCTGCATCAGTGCAGCATCTGCCCTCTGGGTCCCTGCAAACTAATTGACAAGCCTGTATGGTAATGGATGCTTGTATGACAAAAGTTTTCATTGTTGAACGAATTTCTAGGATGCAAGGGACAGTACAAGATTTGGAGGAGGGGAAGAGAAGACTTCGAGGGTTGAAAAGTTTCAGCGTCTCGCCACATTGTTTGCTCTGACATCGATGATATTATACTATCTATTTAAGTATTATAGACTCTAGCAGTTTAAATGTGGTATTCTGGCCTAATATTATACCTGTCTATTAGCAAAGCACGAAAAAACGTCACCCTTTTCCCAGGTCACAAAACATATCGGTGATCTCTTCGGTTTGACCTAGGTAAATTTATTTATAATACGATAATTAACTTACAATCATAAAAAATTGGTGCAATTTGTTTGCTTTCCACGTAGCACCTAGAAGATTTCATGCAGTCTTCTGGTGAGGACGGTGTGATCATCTTCACCATTGGTCACGCCACCACACACCTGCCACAAAACCTGATAGAAGCTTTCCGGGATGCCTTCGCCAAGTACCACAGAATGTTGTTGGCAATGAAAAAACGGGAAGGAGCCCCTGGAAGACCCAACCGGAGAACGTCATGACGTTGGATTGGGTTCCTCAGAATGACCTATTAGGTAGCTAAGATGACATACTACGTTTCGAATATAGGTTTTATTATTTAGCAAAAAGTAGTGAAAATGTATAGTATCGCTATTTTCTTGCTCGGAATAAGTTTTGTTTTCGTACGCTGTTCTTCAATGGGTCGTCATTTGAGTTATTGGCCTCAAGTTTGGGCCATTAGGCAGAGAAATTGGAGAGAATCCCAATTGCCAAAAACGCATGACGTCACACGTGAAAAACACGGGAAATTATCGTCCCCATTTTCGCGTGTGCGATGTTGCAAAAAGTCGGTTTCGAGTAATCGCGGTTTAAAGATTTTAGGATTTTGAAATGGTCGTATCGAAGGTAAAGCAATGGTACTTTTCTCATATGTGGGGTCCAAGCGTAAGAAAACAAGTTATATTTCGCCGCTAAGCACGCTTTTGGAGATGAAACGAACATTTCCGATATTATATTATGCTTAAAAGACATTCGTCACTACGCGAAATGGAATATAGCAATGTAGTACAGATTCGTCACACATTCGTCAATACGCAAATTATTTTTTCCATTGTTTTCCACTAACTGTTATGATAGTTGTGCCATTGACTTTGCATTACGTATTGACGAATCTTACATTCGTCACTACGCGAAATGGGGAAATGGCCAAGTAGTGACAGATTCGTCACACTGCGGAGCACATTCGTCACTACGCGAAAATTTTTCCCTTGGTTTCCACGGACTGCTATAACAATCGTGCCATTGACTTTAACAGCATATTGACGAATCTTACATTCGTCACTACGCGGAATGGAATTTCCACAAAAACACCGAAAAAGAGGATTCGTCAAGAAAACGATTGAGAATTATGTCAAAACCTTCGGCTTTTGGACTTCAGGACCCACGCCATTAGATTCTACACCCCAAAAATAGGCAGAATATCTATTAGCTCAAAATCGACAAAAATGCCTATTCGCAGTACGCGGAACAGGGGACGTTATGTTATGTATTCGATGTTTCATTTTGTTGAATGACTGAATGAGTCAACATTTAGCAGAAAGTTCGTTGGCTTTTCACCAAAGTCATTGGCGCCGATTCGTCTCCGATATTGCGGGGGGACATGGCCATCTTTCAAAAATTATAGTGTGTGGAAAACACAAAGTCAATGGAGCAGTCTCGAAGATTGGTGGGGACATGTCCCTCCCTCCCCCCGGTTTCGGCGCCCATGACCAAAGTAGCCATCAACACCTACCAACCCACTACAGCAAAAAAAAATCCTCACCCATAGAAAAAATGCTTTTCGAAGTGAATTAATGTTTGAAAATTACAATAGAAAAACAAAGATGTTTGCAGAGTGGTACAAGTAGACATCATTTATTATTGCAGATGGGAGTATTTCGAGATTGCGCAAGGACACATTGCTTCACAATGACACAAACGTCAAATGAATATAACTCCGTTACAGAAAGTCCTACGAACTCCCGGTTTGGACTGACGCATTCAGTTTTTATAAAGCCTATCAAATTGCCGTGTATAAATCATCCTGCAGTTGTCCTCTAACATTCATACTACTGCAAAACGCCTGCAACACTTTGAAGGACACCCGCTGAAGTAATCTCTTGTTATACCTCAACTCGATATGTGCTATATATACACAAAGAATTCAGGACTTTCTCGTTCCCTTGCGTCTTTATATTTATGAGTAAATTACTCACGAGGTATGAATTTTCACTTCGTTCAAAGTGCTGCATATTGTAAGCTTCAATCACGATATGTGTTTAGATGTTCTATGGCTTTTTCAGCGTTGTGACTGACAACCGCAGCCGATTCGACCCTCAGCAGCGTTTAAAACGAACCATTTTCATATATACAACGAGATACGAGGCTTAAAATCCCATGATAACATATTTCGAAGCGGTATTCTCTGAGCGACCTCCACCTAAATATAACCCTGTCGAACGCATCTATACGGGCTTCTAGTGGGCAAAAAACTGTTCCAACACCCCATGGACTTCGATATTCTACTCACACAAAGGTTATGAAGGTCTAGACGGAGTACAAGAATCGGATATGGCAAGCTATAGACAAGAGGGTCTCGTAGAGAGAAAATATGCGGGTGCGGCAGTCCGGGATTGATTGTGGGTAGTGCGGATGCTTGGGTCTGGGCTTTTTTCCATGAGGTTGAAAAAAGAGGCTCAGAATCTTGTAACAAGACTCCTGCTGAAGTAGCCCTTGTAAGGGCTCGTATTGTCCTCTTGGATAGACCCTTAATCTTTCCGTCCTGTGGTCTGTCCCGGCGAGACAGAGAGAAAAAAACACATGGAATCCACAGTCGCGTGAATAACCTTACGCCGAAACGACCCAATAGGGTCTACGGCTGAAAGTGGTATACTAATTTCAATTCACCTGTAGTTGTCTGCTTCATTCATGCAATGACTCGTCTTGACCAATAGATCAACCTGTCTTTTCCAGGGCATGACAAGACGAGGTTGTTCATATACCATGGAGGGAACAACGGGCTCTACGAATCCATTTACCACGGGGTCCCTTTGATTGTGATGCCAATGAATTTCGATCAGCCAGACATCGCCCAGAATGTGGTCGACAAGGAAATCGGAGTGAGGGTCCATATATCGGAAGTCACCAGTGAATCTCTATGTCAATTGATCAACGAGGTTTGACAGGACCAAGAAGTGGGTTATTATGATATTACGAGGGGCATAACTGTACATGTGGGTCGCTAGGAAGAGCACTATAGGAATATCTTCCCCGATGGTAGAAGACCGGAGTGTGAGGCTGTTAAGGAGGATGAGATGTCATCTTAAATTGACTGGTACCAACTGGTATTCCAGCCATACCAGTACGTCCCAGTTAGGACCAGCTATATTTATGTGGACCATGTGAAACCAGTCCTAGAATTACGATCAAAACGAGTTGATTCCAACTAGTTTCGATATCGGCACAAAATAGAATTATGATTAGCCTACTAATTAGGTGTGAAATTAGTCGCAAGCGTATGGCAGGTTTAGGTGTGGAGTTTCATAAAGCCTAAATATGACTTTGTGTTGTTGCAATGACCGAAGAAGAGGTTTCGATCAAGATCTAACCTTATTCCCGAAAAGAAAAGACAGTTGATCTCTGGTAATGAACCACTTGTTAAAAGTGCCAACCGTGTAAGAACCTGAAACAGGCTGTATCACTGCGCCCTCGAGTCAGTCACTAATGGAAACTCATAACAATTTTCGCCGAGGAACGTTTGGAAACTAATGCTCAAATTGAAATACTGAAATACGTTGTGATTGTTGTTCAGCGCAGCTTTACATTTCGCCGGATACAAAAGCGGTTGGCATCCTTACACAGTAAAAACAAAACAACAACAAAAACAACAACAATAATTCAGTTATTTTTATCAATTTCAAATCAATCTGCGTCACCACGTATAGGCCTATTCCCAGTTTTATGGAACTTTCGTCGTTTTCTTGCTCATCACTTCATTACGTCACTCATTATTCAAGCTTCCTCCTCTTCCATTATCGATTCCCCGGTACCGAAAGTAACGTAGAACGTATGTCTGCCATGTTTCGAGACCGTCCCCAGACGCCGAAGGAGAAGGCAGCGACCTTTGTCGAACACGTCTTAAAGTATGGTGCGGACCACCTACGCACCCCGGGGAACGACATGTCGTTCATACAGTTCTACATGATCGATGTCTTTGTGTTCCTGATCTTGTCTCCTTGTTGGCTATCTTCATAACGTTTATGGGGCTGAAATACACAGTGAGGCTGATCGCTGGTGTGCAGAGCAAAAGGAAAGGATAGATTCGATAGTTTCGAGTTGCATCATGTCCACTCAGGTATTGTGTTTACTAATGAGAGGTGATGATTAGTACAGTGTATTTGCAATACAACATATATCACAATATAAACAAGTTAGCACATGATGACAAAAGAGGCTGATAGTTTCAACTTACCATTGTGTCAGCTCGAGACTCCAGTATTGTGTTAATCAAGTTAGAAGGTGATGTTCAGTTCATTTCTTCCGAAAATATCGAAGCAATACAACTTATGTCACAACATGATAACTGTGGTAGACTAGTTTCTAAAAAGCCGACTCTTTCGCAAGGTGGTGGAATCAATTATCAGGGATAAAATGGTGAAATATTTTCAAAGATTGATGATCTGATTTGGAAGTCTCGTCAACATGGCCTGAAAAAGTTAGTAATTGACTAATTTTGCTGGAATCTATGTAAGGTATGCTAGTGTTTTTTTTTCTAGGACCGGCAACACCTAGGCAGGTGGGGTCGACTCGTGTTTACAAGCCATGCGTCACGTACGCTCGCACCACACCCACAAACACAAAAACGCACACATACTGCATGACCTGTTCTTTTGACAACAGCATCGAAAAACATATCACAGCTTTTTCTTAGCATCTGCAAACTGTTCTTAAACCCATAATGCACGCAAGGCGAACACCGTATTTACTCCTACAAGACTATATACAATACAACATATCTCAATATAAACAAATTAGCCATGATGACAAAGGAAGTGATAGTTCCAACCAGGGGCGTCGATCCGTTTTGAAAAGGGTGGGGGCACGTCGAATTGGCAAATGACCATCCAAGCGGAGCGCCAAGGGGCGAAGCGTACCAAGAAAATGAAAAAGTTTCCATTGCGCTAAAGATGATTTACCGAATTACACACATGGTATTATTTATTACCTTTTTTACTCGGGCTTTGTTTGGTGGGACCAGGGGTCACTGAACGGTTCTGGGGGGATCGAAGGAGAAAGCCATAGGGGTACGGGATCATTCCAATTTGGGAGGAGACAATTTGTGCCCGAATTTTAGTCGTCAGTATTGGAAAGTACCAGCGCATTTTTTTTTGCATGTTTTCCGGGTATTTTATCGAAGGAAGTCGAGATTAATTCAGCAGTTTTTCCATGGAGGGGGGGGGGGCGGTCTGCCCACAAGGCTTCTGGAATTATTCAAGTGAACACATGTTTCGAAACATTACATCGCATATTTACAACGCCGGCAGAAAAACGCCATTGCGCGCGAAATACTTGAAAATGTATGCACTTTTGGCTACTCGATTTAAAATTCGACAACTCGGTATGAAACATGGGTAATCCTTTGACTTCGGTCCTAGTCGGTTCCAGATCTTCACCTGGGGTCCGCACCTGGAGTGGTGGACTTGAGACAATTTTCAACGCGATTATTGTTTGCTTAGACAAAAATCGAATAGTTTAGAGTGATACAAAATCGGTCATGTATCTATTATTTTTTATTACTGTCCGGAAAAGTGGGGGGGGGGGGGGGCCGATATGATAGGCCCCCACTTCTGAAAGTGGGAGGGAGACATGTCCCCCGTCGCCCCACCTGTGGACCGGCCAATGGTTAACTTACCATTGTGTCAGCTCGAGACTCCAGTATTGTGTTAATCAAGTTAGAAGGTGATGTTCAGTTCATTTCTTCCGAAAATATCGAAGCAATACAACTTATGTTACAAGTCATAATAATGTGGGTAGACCAGTTCCTAAAAGCAGAACCTTTCGCAAGGTGGTGGAATCAATTATCAGGGATAAAATGGTGAAATATTTTCAAAGAGTATATTCTGTTTTGAAGTTTCATCAGGGCTTGAGAAAAAGTTCTATGTAAGATACGTATAAGCTATAGTGCTATACTTTCGGGGAGTCTTTGATAACCTGCCCATTCAGCGTCTCCTGCCCAAAGTGGAGAGAAATTCCCGACAAGGGTTTAGGAAATGCTTCAGAATAGGGCACAGCGAGTTATCATTATTAGGCGTTCTGCTTCCTGGCAGAAAGTCAATTGTGGAAGTTTTCCCAGTGTTGTCACGGATTTTGAAGCAGAGAGCGGCGGCGTAGGGGAAACATGGAATCGCGTAGCGATCGCGGGGGAGGGGTGTAAGGGGCGTTCGTAGCCATTTTCTGTGGTAAATATCACCTTTAAGTGATAAAGAGGCCAACATGGTGCTCATCGGGATGATTCAAAGCTTCTTTCTTTCTTCTTCATTTCACAATTGCTTGATGGAAGCAGATCAGGCACTACTCACAAGAGGTGAATTTCAAGCATTTCCGTTGGCCCATCTCGCGAGCCAGATTGTGGAAATACAGTAAAAAAAAAATCCACAGGAATTAGGCGCGAGCATGAGGTGACGGCAGGTGCCTCAAATTTGTGTATGTGTTTGAGAGGGGCGCATATGCTATTTCATTCTATCAATTTCCGGTGAGAAAATTATTAGGGCGTAATGTCAAAAAGCAGTGTGTAACAAAAAACGGAGGAAAAGAACATGAAACGGAAAAAACAAATACCAACAAATTGAAATGCGAGTTAAACAGGATATGATAACATTTGAACATTCCCCATCCATGTCAAATTGATGTGGTGTCTCCACAAACTACACCGACATAATTTCGTTGCTTTATCATTTTCTCGAAAATCACACTGATCTACGACCCTAATACTCGCCGCACTATATAACCCGGTTGACAAAATTTGTTGGGCCTTGGCTACTACTACCTATATATCGGCCCTAAACACAGGGTTACCACTGCACGTAGTTTGTGCACGTGCAACGCTAGCAGGATAGGAATGGTCGAGCAGCGCCGCAGTGGTCCCCTATTTACAGTATCGCCAGGAGATTGGAACTTTCTCGCCAATTTTTATAATTTACAATGAATCAATAATTGCATGTGGTACAGACTTGTTAATAATGTGGTTAGGAAGCGGAGACACAAAGTTCTCTCAATAAGCAAATACCATTTTTCTTTTACTGGCTTTCGCGCAGTCATTTAGTTTTGAGTTTCAAAACATCGAAAACGGGTTATCCCGGCGATGAATATTTCCACCGGGAATGCTTGGGAAAAATAATGAATAGTCATAGAGCATACATGTTCTACAACCCCAAGCTATCCGTTATTGCGAATACAGGATTCTGATTGGCTAATCCCAATCACGTAGCCGACTGTTATTTTTGCAATAACAGTCAGCTGGTCTCAGAGTAACACAACGATTGAATACTTGCTCGATTTGCTGCGTCTTAAGTAAACGCAATGTAAGGTTGCGTGAGCCTTTGGAAGTTTATGTTTACACGCGCAGATCCGGCTTCAGTATACGCACGCTTCAAAGGGCGTACTGCCTCAACTGGAATACAAACGGCGGAACGAAAACGACGCGTCGTTCATTGATTGCACACACGCGCTGAACCCTCCGGTTCGGCACGCGTGGTTTGTTTTGTGTCTCCTGGAAGTACGCACAGCACGCAATGACACTCTTTTGTGTATGGTACGCAATGCCATTTACTTCGAATAGAACTAACGCATTGTCGTACCCTAGCTGACTAAGATTAATGTTTAGAGATACAAAGATCTGGATCTTGAGATAAAGATATCTCTAATCGTTTGGGTAATTCTTAATTTGGGGTTGTAGAATTGGAATAATCTACAGCAGGTCGACTTTTCTAGTGTCTCGACTCTGAATTTAGCTTAATAACGAACTCGGCTGCGCCTCGTCCGTTATTTACCTAAATTCACAGTCTCGACTGTTTATTCACCTGTGAAAGTCTCCCAGTTGCAGTTTATTCCTTGAGTAGTAGTACTATTACGATGCTCCTGCTAATGTTTTGATGATTCTTCTTCGCCGCTTTCCTGCTGGGCGCTGGAAACCTGTGATTGTGTGTGCTTTCAATTCTCAACATTGTGTTTGAGAAGGGGCGTATCATTTTTGCGGGGCAGTTAAGTATTTTCAGAAGGGCGGCTACAAACGTTGAAGGGCGGCAATTGGCGGGCCGCCCCTAGAACCCCCTGTGGAGAACACATCCCTCGTAAGGAGGCTGCATAACAAATTTAAGCTTGATCGAACAAAGCTTTTAGGACAGTTCACAAGGCCTTTCCGATTTGGTAATCTGGGACCCCAAATACTCTTTGACCTGACAGAAAAACAATAGAGTTAATTCACTCATTATTGGGAACCCCGAAAAAAAGTATGAGCTTCACCCAGCCAGGTGGTGTCGACTCATTGTGTTCACAAGCCATGCGTCATGCACGCTCGCTCGCACACAAGCACACGAACGTACACATACATGAAGTATCCGAAAATTAGATGATTTTTTTTACCAATCTACAAAAAAAAATGGTAAAGAATCTGTTTCCAGTGGATTTGAGTAGCTGAAGGTGACATTTCCCAATTTCTAAAAAAAATGATGCTATTTCGATCAATCAATAGAGTTCAGACCAATTATTCTGAACTCATTTTTACACTCATTTTCAGACTTTGACAAATGACCTGAACCAAAAACAATAGGGTGCCTGTACTTCCCATTGGAAAGCTACACACCACATTTCAACTTGACCTGTCAAACTATTCTGACTTATTGTGTCTCAGAATTTGACCTCTGTTGACCTCTGTTGACCTCAGATGACCTTTGACCTGGCCACAAAACCAGATTGTGAGGTACTCAACATGGGGAACTCACATACCAAGTATGAGGTTCATCCAAACAGGTGGATGGAGATTTACAAGCCAAAGTTGGCCAAATTTAGTTTTCACAAATTGTCTATTTTGACCAAAATTCACTCCGACCTGAACCAAATAGGATAGGGTTTCTGTACTCTCTATAAGAAAGCTGCCCACCAAATTTCAACCTGATAAAACCAATCTTCTGGACTTTGACCTATGTTGACTTGACCCCCAAACAATAAGGTTCATGTACTCATTATGGGGAACACACATACCAAGAATGAGCTATCAACCATCAGGTGGGTCAGTTTTTATCGTGTTTACAAGCTGGACGTCACATACATACATACACACGCACATGCACACAACAGACGACAATGGCATGATGCCTAGATCTTTGAATTCATCAAGAATAAAAAAAAGGATATTTATGGAACGCCGAATGCTCCAAAAATTATGCTGGCTCTACTCGTTCTGATACGTGAATCTTGAGCGGAATAACGACCTAGAAGTCATTATTCCACCTATGTTCCAAGCCACATAATGAGAAAATTGCTCGTTTTATCGCCAATAAAATCGGTGGACGAAAAATGATCGCCATTTGCGCCAAAATTCCAGGCAAGTCACGGTGTTACCCGTCAGTCTTCAGTGCCGTAATAATGAGTTCCTCAGTCATTATTGCGCCGTCTCATGCCGTAATAACGACTTCTTTTCTCATTATTCGTCTCTTTCAGAGGGCATAATAATGACTTAGTTGTTCGTTATCCCGCCTATCCCCGTTCATCATAATGACTTAGCTGGTCCTAATTCCTCCTCTCTCAATTCATAATAATGACTTTCTCGTTATTCTGCCTATTCCGATTTATAAAAATGACTTACTCGTTATGTCCGCCCGTCTCGATCCATAATAATGACTCGATTACTCATTATGTGGCCTGGAAAGTAGACAGCATAATGAGTTCTTGGTCGTTATTCGCTTTGCAAATACGGTCAGAACGAGTTAGACCGGCATAATTTTCTGCGCATTTCGCGTCTTATTCCGTTGAAATAAATCAAATAATGATATATAGAAATTGATGGCGCTGTTCCTGAAGTCTGCCACATTTTCTGGCCAAAGTCCGAGGAGTAGGGAGAATTTGTTTCGATCTATATAAAATGACCAGTATGAATGATGGATTAATATAGAATAACATAGTGTTATTAGGAGTGCACAGTGCGGCTATGCTACATGCATGATTCATGAACTTGACATTCTGCCTCTGTGCGCTCGGGTATACTGACAGGGTTCAAACTTATCTACATCTACACCTTCATCAGAACTGAAGCTGTGCTCTAACTTTTGTGACGCTATTCCAGGCGATTCATGCAGTAATACATTTCTGAGGTTTCTTGGAGGGGACTACATCAATTCAGATATGGAGACAGGGGCGTTCATCCGTGTTTGAAAATGGGGGGGGGGGGGACACATCGAATGCAACATAATAACGTCTAACCGGAGCGCCACCATCGGTTGGCGCGAAGCGTACGACGAAAAATTCAGATTTTCATACCCTCCAGATCGACGGAAACGGCACTCGCCAGGCTCGATAGCACCCATCCACATGTGTGATTTGAGTAAAAGACAAACCAAAAAGTTGTTCAGTGTGAATACTAAGATGCATTTACCTAATGATCCACATGCGGTATTTTTCATTACCTTTCCTACTCGGCTTTATTTGCGTGGGATCCAGGGGTCACAGAAACGGTCCCTGGTGGGATCGAAGGGAAAAGCCATAGGCGTACGGGACCATTCCAATTTGGGAGCAGAAAATTTGTACCGGGACTTTTTCAAAGTCAGTCATTTGGAAAACTACGGTGCGTGAATTTTTTTGTGCAGTTTTACGGCATTTTCTCGGGCAAGTCTGCAAAAAATTCACTTTGCCTTTTCCTTTCATAAAGTTTCCACGAATTTTCGCCCGAATTTTTCATCTCAGAGAAATAGGGGGGGGGGCAGTCTGCCCCCAAGGCTTCTGAAATTATTCGAGTGAACAAAATGATTGAAGCATTACATCGCATATTTTAGTAGCCTACAACGTCTGGACGAAATACGCCCGTGCGCGAAAACACTCGGTATGAAACATGAGTAATCCTTCGACTTCGGCCCTAGTCGGGTCCAGATCTCCACCTGGGGTCAGCACCAGGAATTAGTGGACTCAAGACAAGTTCCAACGATTATTGTTTGGTTAGACAACAAATGAATCAGTGTAGAGTAATACAACATCGGGATGTGCTATTATTTCTTATTAGGTCCGGGAAGGGGGGGGGGAGACAAACGCTAGCTATCACCCCCTTTCCACAAAACAGTGGGGGGGGGGCCATCTCCCCCCCGGTCCCCCACCTGTTGACGCCCATGCATGGAGAGAATCTTGAGGGATCTGGGTCTCCAGGAAGCCATACCGGTTTCCAACGAAAAATTGAGCATTGAAAACCCTCCTCTTTTCATTCCCGGGAGAGCGCTTCATTTTTGAAAAAAGCGCCACCAATTTTACGTGCAATAAGAACTTACTTCTAGTCATTATGCAGTTCTCACTTCTTCTGACACGCGTTAGCGGAGTAACGACCTAGAACTTATTATGCTGTCTACGTCAGGCCAACATAATGCGTAATCGAGTTCATTATTCGGGGATCGAGACGGGCGGAATAATGAGTAATGAAGTCATTTTTTATAAATCGGAATAGGCAGAATAACGAGAAACTAAGTCATTATAATGAATTGAGAGAGGAGGATAAGGATCGACCAGCTGAGTCATTATGATGAACGGGGATAGGCGGGATTACGAGCAACTAAGTCATATTATGCCCTCCGAAAGAAAACGAATAATGAGAAAAGAAGCCGTTATTACGGCATGAGACGGCGCAATAATGACTAAGGAGCTCATTATTACGACACTGAAAACTGACAGGTAACACCATGACTTGACTTGAATTTTGGCGCAAATGGCGATCATTTCCCGTCCACCGATTTTATTAGCGATAACACGTGCAATTTTCTCATTATGTGGCTTGGAACATAGGTGGAATAATGACTTCTAGGTCGTTATTACGCTTAAGATTCACGTATCAGAACGAGTAAAGCCAGCATAATTTTTGGCGCATTCGGCGTTCCATAAATATTACTTCTGCCTCGTGAACATTTCCGTGACGGATCTCCAAATAATGACACTTTCTATCCACCGATGGTTGCCGCCATAATGAGACAGCGTCAGGGCGCTGAGGGCGTATAAGGCGCAAGGGAAATTCGTGTGACTGTGCCTTGCGAAATAACGCCCCTGAATATATAAGTCAGCATTTATTATTTGTTTATTTATTTATGTTTATATTATGTGGGTATCCACGCCATTTTCCGGATTAGAAAACAGGTAATAAAATAATAAGTGGAGCTAAACTATAAAACGAGGCGACAAAAAGTGTATCGCTTTGTTGCGTAATGTACCACATCTAGCAAGTTTCATGTATTTGATAAACCTCAGGAATTCACATAATTGCATATTGGTCAAATTAAATGGCATTCAGTGACCTCGAATCAACGGTTCGAGCCATTGGCAATCCATTTTAAAGTAACTACATGTTATTAGGCATCGAATTAGCATAGATTACGCCCCAAAATGATAAGTTCGTGCACAATTTCAGGGTGTAATCAACACCGGACTGCATCACCAATGCGCCGATCATGAGACATCTTATACAAACAATTCCGGGCTAATTCTTGAATAATGCAAATCTATGCAAATTAGTATGGTCTTCGTCCGTGCACACAAAATTTCAGTATGGAGGCACTCACGGTTTTGAGATAATCGCGACACACAAACAACAACTGAGCAGACAGACACATACACACGACAAAGTGTACAATTTTCTTGGGCTGGCTATAGATTGCAAATTTAACCTGATCACACCACACAACTCATATGTTTGTGGTAGAGTCGCTAAGTTCGCCGGCATTCTATACGTTGGAAGTTGTTCTTTCTCGTCACATCCTTATGAAAATATACAATTGTCTCATTTCGCCTGCAATGACTTACTGTATCCCTGTTTGGGGGCACCAGCTGAACCAACAGGTTGTTTCATATTCAGAAACGGATTGTTCGTCATATTGCCAATGTACATTATTTAGTACCATCAGATCCAGTTTTCAAAGAGCTCCATTATGTCTCGAACTTCCTGAGCATTGTACAAATAGTGTACTGCCAGACCTATCCTGTTTTGCATTCTATCACACATTCTGTATCCCCAATTCAATCTCCACTGTTTAGGATAAAATTTTTCTCGTGTCAATACAGACACAATTCCGACTTTTATAATTCCCTCCTATTGTCGATGGGATTCCAAGTGGTAGCTATCCGGCCCGCTCTCTAGAATACTCTCCTTAACTTGGAAAATACAACGATCCTTATTTGATCCGTTTAAGCGAAATAAAAATGAAAAGGTATACTTCATACCGTATTTCTTTAACTGTACTGTTAGCCAATAGCGAGGATGTAACTCAGGTTAACGCGTGTTATTGTTCTTGTACGTTTCGCGTGTGTTTCGTCCGGGGTTTGCGTTCACAAGCTTTTGGTACTTCTCCCAACTCCCCAACCTCATTACTAATTGATACTTGCTTTCGCAGACACAATTATTCCAGGTGGCCAATGTGACCTATATGCCTTATTACGTTTTGTCTTTGCACTAAAACGGTTGAAATAAGTGGATTCAATTCAATTCAAAGTGTACTACGTATGTTTCTCCAAGAACAAACTTCATGGAGACAAGAAGAGTTACGGTCGAAGATTCAGGGGGCAAAACATACTTTTTTTTAGGAACCTGGGACCCCGGCTCGATTGTAAACAATCACTCGCATTTTGAGATTAAATGCAGTCCTGAGACACAGTCACGGTCTCTACTAGAGGCGAATATTTCAATCTCACTGATTAGGCACATCTTTCACCATCCCGGTTAAGACACAAATCAAAGTAATAGATCAATTTACTTATTCAAAACCTAACTGGAGAATACTGCTATTTTAGCATTTAATTGCTTGTTAACGGCTTAGTTACGCTGTACTCTGGGACAAAACATTTCGAGATTTTTATTTTGTCCAAAATAAAAACCTAAAAAGGCCCTTTTCAATCGGACGCGCGAGAAAAATGATTACATTGTTACTAACAATACCAAACAATGCCCGCTTTGATTAGCTGAATCGCTTGTCGTTACTGAGTAACTGCCGTTCATCATGCAAAAACTGTACTATCGACTACAGGCCAATCTTCGTGCATTTGGGTTTCATTACGGAAACGAACGAGAAAAAAAAAAGACAACGTCATGAACGAGCTCCCAAATAGGTATGAGAGTCGGGGATTTCGGTGCTAAGATCGAAATAATCACATTATTGACCATCAGTGACACACAAAATGATGACGAAACGGCTCAGGAAACATCTGGATTAGGTTTCCATGTTCTATTTTTCCTATGTTTCCCAAAACCCAAATCAGGTAACAACCACCCCCTGCTATCATTTTAATAAACGTTATAACCTCCTGGCATCACTGCACTGCTGTCATATTAGACCCTATACGAATCTTGCATGCTATGGGAAGATATGCGCCTTCATTAATGAATAATACATCTGCTTGGTAGTTGGTGTACGAAAACCTCTTAGTGCCGTGCGATTTCACTCTTTAATTCGGAATTTAATTATTTGAATTACTAGATAATTAATCTGAATGAAATATAGTAATTAGGTAACTATACTTGGCATGGCATAATAGGTTTCCTGTAGCTGTGAGTTTTCATCTTATAAATTAACGTTCGTGTATATCCCAATAGTTTGGTAATGCCTAACAGCACATTACACACGTGTAGTTCATGTTTGTTCCGTAGAATTTTTTTGTAGAACGTTTAAGCGTATCTGTCCCGGTGGGCCCAGGGCGAAAAGTGCCTCCTGGAAAACTCCGCCGGAAACAAGCAAGGTAAACAGTGTACCGCCCGCCGGATAATGCAGAGAACATTGTTACCAAAAACACTTTCAAACGGATTAGGGAAAATGTAATTCGGGGAAAGTATACGCCTCTGCCCCAAGCTGAGTCACCCATTACGCCATGGTCATACCCTAATAATTAAGTCATCCCCTCTTACGACAAGTAGGTTTGTAACGGTGGTCAATTTAACTCCCCCCTCCCCCCCCCCCCCTCCACCGAGGCCCAATGTGCTACGCCTTGAAAACGAACCGTCCTGGTCACTCATCTCGATATTTGTTTTCCTCCATCCGCTGGTCCCGAGGGCGAATGTATACTGTTATATCAATTCTGTTATTTTTTTTATCCCGGTACTTGCTGTTGCTGGTCACCATCGCAACAGTTATAGAGTGGTACGATTGGATTGGATTAGGAAGTATCCACTGAGTGGTATTCTCTCGTGGGGTCACGTCGGTCCAGCGGTGAATTGTCCGCTAGTGCGCGCCCGTGTGTGTGTACGAGTTTGCTTGACCATCCTATTTTAGTTGGTTTTCGTAAAACTTCGGATTTCGGCAATACCTTGACACATTTACATTTTACACAGGGATAAAAACAAAACCCACGTTTTTCTAAAACATTTCATTTCAGGGCAAGGCTTGGTTTTTTGCTGATTTTTTGTTTCTCACATATTGTTTGTTACAATACCCGATTGATTTCGAATTTTCGCAAACGGTTTCTTCTTTGTGGCAACACTTACTAAAATGTATGATTTAGGGGGTAGAACGTCCTTGTCGGCCTGATTGTCTGCTTCTTGAATGTGTGAGAATTTTTGTGCAAGTGAGACAATTATTCCTCCAAGTAATTTTTAGAGATTTTTCACGATAATAAAAAAAAAATGTCCTCTTCCTCAAAACCACGAAGCTTGATAATGAGAAAGCGAACCTTCGGACCCGCACTGTAGCCGTTTCTATTGTTATATGGACCTTGCAGTAAGCGCTTGTTCGGCGATAAGGCAATTCCATCCGACCATTACAAGATACGGTATAAAGCAAATTTCCATATACGCGGGATGCGGGTGCGTAAAACCATAACCTGTTTTCACGGGACCATAATTTGGAAAGTGCCAGAAAAGCTGTATTCGGGTTGCAGATGTAAGCCTTGCAATACAATCCATTCCAAAAATAGAACGAGCGCAGAGTAAGCAAATCAATCGCGTACCAATGCGACATTAATGCCCCGCATCCCGCGAACGGATTATATGCAATATCCTTCCTAATAAAGCCAATTTATGTCATTTTTGTGAGTTATTACTATTTTGAGTCATACCGGATCACCCTACATCTTTTGAAAAAGTTTTTCCGTATTCCGCAAACTGCGATTTTCAAAATTATTCGCCTCCGCATTCACGCACAAATGGAATCTTGCCTTTAGTCTTGAATTTTGTCACTCTTAGTTCCTCCTTCCGGATTGTGATTTCGATGTAGTATTCTCTTCTTCGTAGATTTCGATATAGTAACACTACCTCCTCCCTCCGTACCCTGGTCATCGGTGTAGGCTCCGATACGGCCATCGCTGTACCCAGACTTACCTTCTCCGCACAGCTCAGCCACGACATCGCTATTAGTGAGGTTACGAATCCGATGATGAACCGGCACTGAGCAGGCACTCCTCCCATCCTGGACCAATGCGGCACCCGGCAAATTGTTCTTTTGGATATCTCCTCATAAGCAATTTAACTGTCTTCGATTTAGCAGAGATGGAGACAAGTTTTGTGACAACAAAAATCATCCCCATCAAATGACACGAGCACTGACTGAGTGGGCAGAGACTACTTGTATCAATGCGGTGTTAAAACCGCATCACGGTGATGGGCTATTCGTCTACTTCACTTCATTTGTCCTGAGCTGCTAATATTAGGACCCTTGTGGACCTATCAACTCAATAAGGCGCTGAATTGCTCCATGAAGAAGACATTAAAAATTATTATATTCAATTTGCCGCGATGCCGCACATTGTCACATTGGTAATAGACGGTGATTTACCCTACTCGGTGCAGGTTTCTTTTTATTCAGATAGTTTGTCTCCGCTACAGAATTTGCTATTACCACAAACCAAACAACGGCATCTCATTCAAACATCTCTCATGTGTGTACTCGCTGAGTCCCCCTACATTGTTGTGTCATCCGCACCTGTAAAATCCTAGACAAAGACGAGATTTCATAAGCTGTATGTGAAAATCGCATTCTTGATTCCTTGCAAAAAGGAATCATGCGTCATGCTATGTATGTGTGTGTGTTTTGTGTTTATCTGTGTGTGTGTGTCTGTGACAGATTTGTGGGTTTGGCCTCTTAATCGAGCAAACTGGAAACCGTAAGCGGTCAGGAATGTGGTATCCGTTTTTTAGGTTGCGCAGTGGGCGTAGATACCCTATTTTTTCTGTTCATTTTGAGGGTCAATCTTATATCACGAGGGTTACAAAACTAGAATCTTGACTCGCAATTCTCAAGAAGCTATCATCACATTTGCTTTCTGTTCCGTCTAGCACATAGTAATGATAATACTTGAACTCCACTGAATGACATTATTTTCAAGGTCATTTTGTCGTTAGGGGTCCGAAACCTATGATATGCCAATATCCTGCACTGACTTTGTAATCAGGCAATCTCACAAAGCGTTCATGTCCTTCAATGTGTATGTTTGCAATGTAGCACCATGATGTGGTGGAGATGACCCCTTTTCTTTCGTTTTAGCTTGGAGTCATCTGAGGTCACTGGGTAAAAACGAGAAACCTTGAATTCGCAATTTCTCGAGAATGCTAATCATGACATTTTTATTTGGTCCATCACATGGTAATGATAATTACTTTGACTCCACTGAACGTCATTCGTTTTCAAGGTCATTTGTGGTGTTAGGGGTCAGAAACCAAGGAGATACCAAAACCATGCAATACCTTGCAATCAGGCAATCTCACAAAACCGTTCATGCTTCGAAGTGGATAGGAATGTATATCAATCGTGATGTGGAGTAGATGAAACCCATTTTTTATGTTGTAGTCTGGAGGTCATCTGAGGTCACTGGGGGTCGAAAAGTTAGAAAATCTTGAATTCGTAGGTCTCAAGATGCTTAATCATCACAATTCCCTATTGGTCCATCACATAGGAAAATGAGTACTTTGACTCACTGAATATCTTCGTTTTTACAAGGCATTTGTGGTTGTTAGGGGGCTCAAAAACCAAGGAAATGCCAAAAATCCATGCAATGACTTTGTAATCAGGCACAACTCACAAATCGTTCATGCTTCGTGTGATATCTGGCAGTAGCATCGGATGTGGTGTAGGAACCCTCTTTTTCTTTGTGTCATGTCAATGTGTATTTGGCTTATAATATTGTGATGTGGCGTAGATGGATCCTATTTTTAAGTCACTAGAGGATGAAAGATGAAACTATTTATCATAATGTAATCTGCAACAATGCAAGGCATTACAAATTGTTTGCGTTGGCCATCAACTTCAATTCCCCCCTTGCCCATTTACATGCTCCTCCACCACCCCATGTCCCATGATCTTTGTATAAACAAAGGCAATAAGGGTCCACTCTTCCTTTCCCACCCGACAACAACCCCTCTCCATCCCCCTCCTACATGAAAACAAATATAATAAGGCATGATGTGCACATGATCATGGTCCGATTAAACTGTTGACGGTTGTTCCCAAACTTTTTATCAATTTCATGTACAGGTAGGTACAGCTTCCCTGGAAGTTTTGTAAGTATACATGCCAGCTTGGTGGCATTATATGAGAACATTATGTGGATCAATAAAACTAGATTTGACAGTAACACATTCCCATAAACACTCGATCCCCCTCCAACCACCCCTACATATGATCCCATTTCCCATCCACCCTCAACCCCCCCCCCCCCTTCCCTCTCCCACTCAGTCGCGTTATCTCCACAAGATAAAACAATGCAATAACGCTATGTGGATCGATAAAAGTGATTTGACCATTATCACCTTTCCCCTCAACACTTGACCCCCTCCACCCTCCCCTACATATTACCCATTTCCCATCCACCCTCAATTGCCCCTCCCACCCCACCCCCTCCCCTCTCCCATTCAGTCCCATTATCTCCTACAAGATAACAATTCAATAATAAGTCATGGCGACTGATCATGGTCTGATTGCCCTGATTGTCATGGTTTACCCCAAGAATGTTAATTAACCTCAATTTTATAGATTTATAATGTACACCTCCAGGTTTTGTATTATTCATGCAGGATGGTGGTCTATATTATCACATTTGTGGACATGTGTGGATTGAAAAGAGCACTTTAAACCATATGTATTAATCCCATTTCCCTCAACTCTCACTTCCCCCCATCCCGTCACCACCCCCCTCCCCTCACCTTGTCCCATGATCCACCCCCCCCCTCCCATCACCCGTGTCCCCATGATCTCCTACATGATGACAAGTCAATAATAATTATTCATAGCAGAGCTGGTGTACATCATACTGACTCACTCCATGTGGATCGTGAAGATTATTTTACCATATATGGCCTATATCATACATACATATGTATCAGGTTCTTTCCTCCTCATTTTCCCTCCAATGTGCAGATTGTCCATCATTACCAGTTGTCATAAATTACCTATGCCCAACATCTGCTGTAGTTTCAACAACCAATTGAACCATCCACTAATCCCAGGGGGAAGATTGTCTGGTTTGTCTAGACTGCCCTTGATTTTATACAACTGAATGGTCCCATCATTGAATTACTACTCTGACTCATAGTATGCTAGTATTGATGGGTCAGACAAAATGGACCAAACAAATTTTTTATATGGGCAAACACCGTAGACTACGAACATGTGTAGGTGGGTGGCAGGGGGGAATTCCGTCCCCCTTGGCCATTGGGCACAGTGGGAGCACCGTGGCATTCCCCTTCCCCTAATACTCACCTAAGTAATTCAGACCTTCACTTTTTCCAACCGTCGTCTACATATATATGCATGGCTTTATTGAATATAAGTGTTGCAAATCATCACTTATTAGACAGCCAGTTCATTTTTGTATCCACATACCTCTTTCCACTTATACCCCTTTCACACTGCCATAATTTTAACGGGTACACCGGGACTTCACCGTTGAAAGACCCAGTGTGAGAGGTCGTCGCGGTGAAACATGGGTGAAACACCGATTAATTTTCGGATTTTTTTACCCTCGAAGCGTCCAGTAGTACCTACCGGGTGCCCGGGCCTTCACCGTTGAAAGCCCAGGTGAAAGGTGTCGCGGTGAAACAGACGGGTTAAACTACCGATTAAACTTTCGGATTTTTTTTTACCCTCCGCAGCGTCCAGGGTAAACGACCGGTGACCCGGGATTTCACCGTTTAAAGCCAGTGGTTGAGGTCGTCTGCGGTGAAAACACCGTGTGACACGCAGATTAATGTTTTTGTTGCGGTCGCACTGTGCGAGTTGGGGCCTGGTCAAATTAATCGCGCGTCATACGTACGTTCGTAGGTGCCTTTGTTTTGACTCATTTCTTTGTACTATCGTTCAACTGAATATCTGGATGTCTTTTGCTCGCTGAACAGTGCACTGATGTGGTACAGCGTATTGAGTGTGTTCCCGGATCCAGCAACCACTTCTTCCAGACAGACTCACTGGGTAATGTTCTATGGCTTTGAATAGGCCTTGCACGAATCGAGAGCCCCACCTGCCGTGGCAAAGTGCACAATGTGGAGATGCCAATGACAACATTGGCAGTGATTCTGTATTCGCCTGGGGTTGCTAGCCACCACAGTACAACAGCCAGTCGGACTCTGTAGTCAATGGGCACATCAAAGTTAGTGACTTGCCCTCTCCAGCCTTGGCTTAATGCGAGGCTTAAGCGCATGAGCGTATGAGGCGGGAGGGAGGGGGTGGGCTGGGGGGGGGGTGCTGCAGGCCCCCAGCCGATATTCAGCAACATTCGGGCAGTGCGCTGAGAGTTTTCCGCACATGAACCAATTATTAACAGTATCTTTTTCGGCAAATCAATACAGCCCGCCTAGATATAATCGGGCTCCTACGCCCATGGCTAAGCGTAAGAAGAACAGCCTTTGACATACTAAGATGGTCACGAAAAATATTTCGTATCAAAACCCCACATGGACTCCCATGTTTACTGCTTGCCTGCCGTTTCGTTTCTTCCTCCACCCTGTTCGGTCCACGTGACCAGCCTGCTGGGACAGCAGCAACACCTGTAACTGGAAGGCTAACTGCAACCTTAGTGGCGCGTTGCTTGTCCGCTCGTATACTATTCTTCCCCCTCCCGAGTCCGTGCTCGATAGTGGCTGGCTGAACAGCCAATGTTTACGGTTTCGATTAGTCTCACGTTGCTTCAGAACATCAGAAACGCCAGTGAAATAACCCATCCCTTTTAATAATACTATAATATAATAATATCTCGTGTCTATATAACGCTTTTCCACATCGAAGACATGCTCAAATCGCTTTACAGATCTTACCCCTGATCATTTAGTACTTGTCACACACCCTATTAATAGCCCGCACCTCTCCCTCCCCCACGCCCCACCACCTCTCCCCCACGCACCATCTAGTACGTCGCTTCATCGTGGCCCCCGGGTGACTTCCCAATAGGGCTTCCACATACGCGCTCGCTACTCTTCACAAAAGTCACCTCAAAGTGTACCCACTTTAAAACACGTGGTGGCGTGGAACATTCCGTAGCTGCTTGTACAACAGCATTCACTGCGGAAGAGTCCTGCGGGCTTCCCCAATGGGCTCCGAAACTCGCAATCAATGGTTTACAGTCTGGAGCTCTACCGCTGAGCTTCCGCCCCCTTATATCTGTAGTCACAAGTACATGAAATAACCGTGAATAGCACAGGCCTGCGTTTATATTCAAAAAATATCTGCCCAGCATTATAGGCATCACCCCACAGTGGCCTCTCCCCTTCCGGATCGACATACAGCCTTGTATAGCGGATCCCTGTCGCGAATCATCGGTGTTTTCCTTGCTGCAGTATGAAAGGAGCGACGCGCGAATTTTCAACGGAGGTTCACCGTGAATCAACGTGAATCCAACGGTGGTTCACCGTTGAAAAGCAGTCTATTTTATTAATCAAAATTAAAATACCTCATATAGTGCCTGAAATTCCGCACAAGCACTCATTCCATCCTCATTCATAACAATCAGCCAAGCACAGTAGAATTATCAGGAACACCCCCCCTCCCCTTTGAATTCCCCATCCAAACACCCCTTCCCCCTCCATGAGAAATCTCTGGCTGAGCCCCACGATTAGGTGTATCCCTCACATCTAATTTATTTTGTTGAATATATTCTAAGAGTGTTTCCATAAACCATCCATTATTATGCCATCTACAATACAACCTGTGGTACAAACATTATGACATCATTTTTCTGAAAAATGAAGAAAGTCACAATTATTTAAATAAAAAATAATTTTTTACGATGGTTTTCTTTCTGAAAAAAACATCCAGATTTCATGCAAGAGAACTTTGGTTCGAAGAATAGAAGTAATTATGCCCCACGTGTGACAGTTTTCAATGTAGACATTTTCATTCATGAGTTTGCTGATGGACACCTAACAAAAGGAATAAAGGCTTTTTTAACTTCAATTCTTCCATCACAAGTTATATTACTTCCGATGTAATTTATACCAGATATGCTTACTGAAATGAACAAGTGGGGAAGTTGGAAAGGATTATATCAGCGAACTAGGCCAAAGTGTCGTGAGAGTGCCCCAATCTCAGGAAAGACTACGCTATGGTGGGTACATAGCTCCAAGGCTTAACCAGTAATAATAGGGCTACAATAACTTGTTTTGTCTGGCTCTGTGTGAACCAAGGCCAGGTTGGTTGGTATTCGAAGTTTTATGTTTCCTCGGTTGTTTGATATGCCTCAATTGATATTGATCTTGTGGATTTGTGGGCCTGCATGTATAGTGGTGTTATCTTCCCCACCAATGGTGAGAACGAGTATTGCTAGTCTGATACAGCACTCAACAAAAACAATTGCAATGAGTGGTTTGTCAGGGCCCTTTATACATCAGAGCACGAGTGCAGGTAAAAAAGGGAAAAGTTTAAATTGGTGAGTGTTTGTTCCATATATATTCAACCATTTTATAAAGTCTTATTTTCCTAAAACACAATATGTTGCTTGGCTGGGAATTGGTTTCTCCTTTTGTGTGGAGATTACCAAACAAGTGTTTACAAGTGGACCCAAATTGATGTATGTTTGGAGATTTCTGCTGAACTACGCATGTGTCTCTATCTCCGCTAAACCAATTGAGCTCATTCAGGCATGTTTCTACTAGGATAAATCCGCATTTATGGTGCTCTCGCCGCAGACGGCATCTGCATTCTATGGAATCCAGGTCTAAAGGAATGTGTGATGAGTTTATACCAACAAATCAAATCCAGACGTCATGAACGAATTCCATCCAAGGTTTAGGTATCCATTAGAGTAGAAAAAAAAATCACAGTTGGCAACCTGTGTAGAAATTGGGATAGGGATAAACTAAACGTCACGAGGGCAGATGTCTCCGGGCGCTAGTCCGGCTATCGTGATGGGGCTTTCAAAAACTTATTGCTTACCGGGTCACCACCGGGTAGGATCTCCTCGTAGTAGATGGCCTTCATGTTGTCCATGGACCATATTCATCTCACCAATTTCTTCGAGTCGAGCGAAGAAGAAACACCTCGAAGTCGATGAATTTGGCCACGAAGATGTTCTGAAAATGACACAAAACCAATGACACCTCTTAAAAACCGCCTAAAAACGAAACCTTCTGCGTCGTCCGTAACAGATGGACATCTATTGCTTTAGAATGTCTGCAACCGCTTTTGGTATGAAAACGATGGGAGAATATTTGACTTTTGTATTCTGGTTGCAGGTGGACCCCTATATCAGAATTCAGAAAATCTAACTGCAATAGATCCAGTTACGTGGACAGGAAGGGGGGGGGGGACAAACTCAAAATGCCGAAGAAGCGACGGGGCGATGCATGACGACACGACAAAAGGTCACAGCAGCGGTCAATTGTTCGTCAGGTGCAATGCGGACACCCCTGCATTCTCGTATATGACTCAACAAACTTGAAGGATGATCGGATGAAGTGCGGCACACTCGCAGCATGAGAAGTCACGGCGGGCGCCCCCGAGCACACTTAATATGGCCACTGTTCCCACTAACCACTGCAGAAACGAGTTGCCGATGTGATAAACGGTAGTACGTGTAGTTAATTTACTTTGAACATTCGTTTCACATCCCTTTTATTAGTATATATGGGCTGATGAGCATATATTACAGCAAGGCAAGTATTATATGTCTGCTGGTATTTTTCTTTAGAATTGGGAGGGGCAACTAAGACAATAACCCAAAACAGAAGTTTCCAGCGCATCTTTTGGTGTGGATGGGGCGGCGATGGGGATCATACCATGCTTTGTTTCTTACACGCCTGGACCTTTTAGTCCGCAATGGACACCGTACTGATACCTCATACGCTTGATGGAAATAGCCTCGAAATGGTGTACATTAACCACATATTTTCTATATGGTTGCGTTGTTAAATCACGTGAATTGTTAGTATATGTGTCGTTTATCGGCGATCATAAGTTTTTTTTTATTCATAATAGATCGATCTGTATCGATACTCTATAGTGTTTTTTTCTCAAAATTGAGGGAAAATATCTAGCACATAGGCAATAGTCACACAGGTAGGGGCTGTCCGTCGTCGTATTAGCGTTGAGATGATGATTCGACATGGACATCTCGTAGCGCCCTCAAGCGTCTGTGAAGGGCGATAGTCTCGTAACTGATAGTCCTCAAACTTGCAGTCTATCAAAGGGGGAAAGAGACATGCCAAAACCACACTCCCTTTCAATACTATACGCCTCGTGTTATGCCTTCACCCGACGAAGGTGTTTCAGCAGACGAAGGAAATCCTCAGTCGAAATTGCAGAGGCTCCAGTTTTGGGTGTGGAAGACACCGGCGAATCTCGCCACTCTCTTCGAAAAGTGGCTTGAGTAACGAGGCACGGGTATAAGAATCCTGTCACATTTAACGGCCCTATCCGACGGACGCGATGTGCTCATTCGTGCAGCCACTTTCCGCACGAGAAAGGCCTCGTAGCGGGAGTGAAGTTGGATTGGTATTTTCTGTGACGACAACCGGGGTTTGAACCATGGACAGAAGGCATGCAGATGGACAATGTACCGTTCCCTGCAGTGCCACCCCACATTTTTAAACATGATGCCTGCTGAATGACTTCCATTTACTTCGAGGAATGCGAGGAATCTAGACGTCACGGGGGAAAACCCAGAGACCGCCTATAGATTCTACGCAGTAGATTATGCATTAATATATACTGCCTCCTCGTCAACAGAACAACGGAAATAGGTTTTCACTTGACATTGAAAGAAATTATCCTCTACTGTATAAAGTTTCATGTTTATTATTTTATTAAATTTTGCATAGCCGATCGTGCCTATGGCAAAGTCGACGGCTGAGATTCGGTCTGGGTGTGTTGATGCTGCCCTAATGCAATAAAAGAAAGTTCCCACTGTAAGTCCATATTTACATGGACCTAATCAGTCTGACACAGGTGGAAAGGGGGCATCGGAGATGGAGGTATGGTAATTTAGTCGAAGAAATTTCTCAAAATCGGAGATAGGGAGGAAGCAGCCATACCCCTCCCCCCATCTCTTCCCCGCCACAGGCAAAAAAAAAAATGCAATTATTAGGGCCTCAAGATGCAAAATGATAACAAACTTCATAGCCTCAACAACACAATGGAATGAAGCAAGGGATTGATTTTTTAAAGAAGATTCTTTTAACCTTGAGCCATTGTGATGGGAGAAGGAAGAACACTTTCAAGTGCCGCGGTGGGCCTGTCATTGTTCTGGATCAAGTGTCTCGGTTTTTTTTTTTTCGGAAGAAGGAGATGGTCACTATACGAAAATGGAGGAGGAGAAGTTGCAATACTGTCTCTACTCCAGACAAATTGTCGCCTAGAAGAGCCGAACAAAAACTGTTCGCTTGGGAGAGTATAGGCTCACCATTTTGTGGGTCAATCAACAGTGATACATCTCCGACATTCTTCACGTGAGGCAGTCTCGTCGGAAGTCATCCTCTCGAAATGTTCTGCTCCATCTGCAGAGTAGTGAACGTTCATCTCCTGTTGGATGAACAATAAAAAGCAATGAACTGTTTAGTGAATATAGAGAGGCATTCACAACCCCGTTCACTTTGGGGCTAACTTGCCGCGTTTCTGTTGAGTGGACGTGTTACCTGTCAAAAGACGAAGTGGTAAGGGGTTTAAAGGTCGATTTTCGTGATTTGTCGCCGCCGTTGTTTGCATGTCGTCACGTAGTCGCGTTGTGTGCAGTTTGTCGAGGTTTTAAAATGAACGTGAATGGGTGTTGTGAGAGGATACGTTTTAAAAGACTCTTCTTTCAAAAGGGGCAGGGCATAATCTATAGTCCTGTCTCACAGGATTGACGGAATACAATAATCGTGCCGACCTTGATTTCAAAACATGGCATCAGAGTATGATGAACTTCCCATCATGCAACAGTTAGTGGTTCATGGAGGATGCATTCAAACCGATCTGATTTCAGTGTTCAATTCGGTCCACAGAGAGAACACATTCCAGGCTTCTGCTCTGTGTGGGAGTGTGAAGCTGGTGGTTGCGGTTTCGGGTCAGCGTCTCGCCTTCAACATCTTTCATCAAAATTCAACTCATATTCAAGGATCTTCTACGATAAATCCGCGCCTTTTGTCTATATTGGCGTGTCTACAGCTAATGACAGCTATACCAATTCGCAATTCTACAGCTTACTGACAGCTTACCATCGCAATTCTAAAGTACTGACAGCTATTTTTTATATCCACCAATCGCAAATTGTTTCAGCTCTGTTCTCTACTATTTTTGGCACTTGTACTTGCGGGTTTGCTATTGAAACGATAGTTTCACGGAGTTGGAGACAGAGGGTTTGCTGTTGAACCGGCTTCTGGGGTTCGTAAGTAACTTTGTTCTTATTGCGTTTGGTGCAGCGTGAAAAGTTTTACGAAACAAACTGCTGTGCTTCTGCCCGTTTTAGGGCGTAGGCCTATTCTTGAAAGCAAGGGTGACAGTATGCAAATCGATAGCCTAGCTATTTTGATTCATTACACGGGTATGCACGTAGCATGGCTTCCACGTTTTTTTGTTGTAAGTGGGCTTCCGGTCTTGATCCTCAATTTGAGTCGACATGGAATCATTTAATAATATCTGATTATTAGCAAACACACTTCTCATCAGCGACTGTTATTAATAGAGTGATCATCGGAATGGCCTCCGGCGGCTATTCTCCCTTATTGGGACTTAGTTAGCCCACGCCTCTCTGGCTCCGGCCTTTTTTGCGGGTAAAAAGTATAGTCCCCCCAGGTATTGGCCCCCCGGTTTTAAACAATTTATAACAGTGATTTATGGCCTCGGCCTCATCAAAGAACGAGTCACTGGGCCTTGGCCATTACAGGCCAACATTGTATATAGTTATGAGCTCAAAGAGATGTGGTAATTGCAACATTACATTTACGGGTTGCAAGGCCTTACATATGATCGATCATGGACTCCTATGAAAATGTGGAGGCCTCCTTATACAGAGGAAACGGAAGTGGCTGATACAGAATTATAGCTGATAGTTGATGAAGGGTGCCAGGCCCTTCGGCTTGGAAGACTAAAGGCAACCAATTCTGAGCCTGAAATGAGCAACTTCAAAATCTTGAAGAAAGGTGGGCTGCAATCGACTGCGGCACCTTCCCAAGATGTGGTTGATGTGGAGCAGACTGATAATCTGGATCAACAATTAAGTGACATACTAAAAACTCCAGAGAGACACAGAGACTGGCTCCTGGGTTTCCAGTCGAGTGTAATAAAAGCTGATATCATGCTTGATAGGTAATGGCCGAGCTGGATAAGAGGACTAGTTGGGCTCCAGTACCGGAAAACCTAGCGAACTTAGTGCAGAGATTGTGCTCAGAAGGGCTTGTTGAAGCCAAAATGAAATAAAAACTGTCCATATTGTCGTCGAACGTTCAACTTCCTTGAGGAACAACTAAAGTTCACGAATTTCTGGCCCGAATCTGCCCACTTCATACCAAGGCTAATGATATTAAATTGCAGAAGCTACGCTACAACTCTACAACATAAAGGGCATGATAGCCCTCACGGATCTCCTGAATGACGTGGTCAACTCCCAAACCCTGGAGAAAACATTACTAGTGACAAAGGTAACGGACGCATTGGCTTTCTTACAGCGGAGAATAGAAGCCTGATTTGTTCGGGAGAACTAATTAGGCAGAGTTGAAGCGCGAGTTCCGGTGGCTATGTGCAAAATCAGTGCCCATAACAGGGCAGTTGTTTGGGGACGATGTTTCGCACACTGTGACAGAGCTGTCAGACGCACAGAAAGTCAGTAGGCAGGGATCTCCATCGCGCAGTTTGAGCATGGGACCTGCAGAAGAGGTGGTCCTCCTATCGTGGACGCGGACGTGGTACCTTATTTTACGATAGTTGCTGGCATAATATTGAATTACAGAGTTGTGATGTGCCTCGTGAACAAATACTATGTGTAGTAAAAAGTCACTTCTTGAAAGTGAGAACAAGACTTGATCGATAACGAAATTGGAAAGCTGTAGACAACGATGTTTTTAGAGCTAAAAAAGATGGTACTTACCGAATTATTTATTTGGAAGAAATTTTAATTCCCATGTACAGTACCATCATTTCAAAATGGATAGCATACAGAGCATGTGCGGTGGGTAATGACAGAAATTGCTACATGGCGTCTATAGAAGTTTAAGGGATGCTTTTACTCAGGTTCCTCTGCCTTTACGCAGGAAGTTTTTGAGACGCAGTGGAAGGAAATTTATATCAAAATACATGTTTACCAAATGGGTTGGCATCAGCACCCGGGATTTTTACTAAGCTGCCCAAACCAGTTTTTGCGCGTTTATGCTATCAGGGTCATTCTTGATTGCGGCACATGATGAATCATTTTTTGGTTCTTATCAAGGTGTTTTATAAATACTATCAAGATTGCCATGAACCTCTTTCGAGCTTGATTCCGTGTGCACCAAGAAAAGTGGTTTAAAACGCCAACCCAAACGTTTGTGCTTCTTAGGTTCCTTCTCGATTCAAAGAATATGCAGACGCCAAAGGGAAAAAGTATTTCGGTTTACAGGAAATGCGTAAATTTCGAGTTCGGAAAAGTTGTAAAAAATTCGGGAACTAGTCGGATTATTGGTATGATCGTTCATGTTGGTAGGGTGTCAATTGGGAAATCTTCATCGTTGTATAGAATGACAACATTGAGGCTCTGAAACAACACTAAGTTTGTTCCGATAGTGAGGTTGACGTTCCTGAAAAAGGGCAAAGTCGAAGTCACTGAATAGAGTGGTGAATATCAATCTACCCTTCTCATACATGCCGATCATGATTAAAGAACAGTGAATTGCTGGTATGTGTATACTGATGCTTCACAAACAGGCTGGAGGGAATGTTGTGGAGCAAGTCGATTGCTAAATCGGCTGGGGATGTCTTCCAGTTGAAAGTTTATTCACATCAAGATTGTGGACGGGTGGGTTACGGCCATATGTATGGGCCTCAAGGAAGTAGGTCCAAAGTTTCCGAAATAGAACACGGGAGAAGATGATTAAACTCCACCCACAGGCGATCGTTATATATAAATGTATGGGTGGGACAACTCTTCTGAGTGCAACAAGGTGACAAAACTTTGTTTGACTGTGGTTGGGTTGTTTATGGAATAGGTGTATGGAGAGAGGAGAGGTTGGCTCTCCTGCAGTTTTCTCCTGGTAAAAGCAATACAACAGCTGATAAGTTATCACGGAAATTTAACAAAATACAGAGTGGATGTTGAATCACCACATTTTTCCCCAAATTACACCATATGTGGGGATGGTGGATTACCAGACATTGACCTGCCCCTCCTGTTTGTGCCTACAAGTTCTAAAACAAACAACTTGAAACCTTGCTTCTTTTGCTTCTTGGAACCAAGAGGTTACAGGCTGAAAGGGTGATGCTTTCTCTAAACTGGTCACCGCATTTCTTTACTCCAGAAAATCGCCAGGATCTAGCAAGGGGGATCTAGATTCCGAAATGCCGACACAAGTCTGGTCCTCCGAACCTCTAGACCAGACCATGGATATGCCAAGGATCCTGCCACAGTTCAAGACCCTACTCACACTTCCGTGAAGCAACGAGGTTCATCCAATGACCAAGAGCCTCAGGCTTGGGGCTTGCCTCTTATCCGGAATTCCCTCGCACAGGAAGGATTTTCGTGTCATGCAAACAACAGAATAATTATACTCTCCTCATGGTGACAAGCATCAGGAAACAGTATACCTCTTACCAGGACGCTGGGCCGCATTTTGTGAATCCGAAGGATTTTGCTCGTTTTCCCCTTTGTAGAAAAGTATAGAATTCCTAACGGCCCTGTTCGATGCCGGTTCGGTGTAGGGTATCATGCTTAGGACACGGCAAAGGAGTACTATTTCAGCCCTAGTTTCGTACAATGAGAGGCTGACAATAGGATCAAAGCTCTGGTTGGTATCTCGTTTTAGAACGGGGGTTCTGTGCGCTTTCGATCACCACAAACTCGCTATGCCAATATTTGGGACGTATCCGTCGTACTTGGTCACCTACGTAAACACATCCTGTCCATTAGTTATCCTTGAGGGACCTCACCTTCAAATTACTTATGCTTATAACACTGGGTTCAGCACAAAGAAGATGCAGACTATCCATGCGCTTCGCTTGCGATTTTTACAGCAAACAGAACGTTCATACATTTTCCCAGTTAAAAAGAGAATCGAAACAGTCTAAACATGGCAGAAAGCAACTGCAAGTTATGTTGGAAGATTTTCCTCACGATGACGTTTGAGGTATTTATGTTTTGAAAAGGTATTTAGATGTTACCAGCAAGCTGCGGGAAGCAGAGCGCATCATTTATCATTTATGTTAAACCCCATCGAAGAGTGTCTAAGAGTACATTAGCAAGATGACTAAGGAAGTAATGCAGGCTGCCGGATAGATATAGTTAATATAAAGCTAACGCACTCGAGCAGCTGCTGTTCAGCGCGGGCAGTAGTAGTTCCAATAGATTACTAATCTTGGGGACTGGGGCTGGAGTTCGGGGGAAGAAATCGCAACCCAGTTTCCATAAAAGACAGTTCATAAAGTCTTCAATCAGCATTTGCTACAAGTGTTCTAAGTTCTTATTAGGGAAAGTACAGGATCGCTCGGGAAATTAAGTATGTGGATTAATTGATATTATGTGTATAATTAAAAAATGTGTATCCTCTTCATGTTGTTAATAGGTGATGGTAAAAGTACTTTCTTTTCGGCATGATCAGTGCCAAGTTGTATCTGTTGAGAAGTCAAATGGTCGAAATAAAATACAAGAGGAACTCATTCAACCATTTTCATGTGTATGTTTTTAACATGGTCAGCGCCATCTTTGAAATCTCATGGAATCGCGAGCTGTTGCATGATGGGAAGTATGATCTCAAAATTAAACGAGACTTACCTGTAAGGTGACCATCAATGCAACGGGAGGGATTACCGGCCCTCCTCTGTTAATTAAGTAATACCCGCCTTTCTGCTATGCTGGTTTGTTGTCGCTGCCATATCTTCAAAAACTGAAGTCAGTCAGACCGGTTGAATGCATTCATGTAATCCCTCAACGTTGCATTGATGGTCAGTTATAATATCCAATCAACTTCACTTACAGGTAAGTCTCGTTTGATTTTGAGATTACACACGTAATGATGCAACGTGACCACAAAAATATACACCCTATATTATATTTGCCACTTTTCGTTTACTCACCCTCTCAACAATTTTCGGTTCCGCATCGCCGGTAACCTCGTTGCTTATGGAGTTAATGACGGTTGAAACTGGGCGTCGACAGTAGGAGATACAACGCAACAAAGAACCCCTGTCAGTATGGTGACAACTACCACAGTAATAGCGACGATGTACCATCGGCTCTTGTGCTTGCTCTGTGGAATAATGAAAACAAAAATAATAGTAATATCGGGATTCGGGATTCCGAAGTATTCCGTGACGTGGCCTATTAGTGCACTCGATCGAATCACTGAATTTGGACGGGGGGTTCGAGTCCATTATGCAATAAATGGAACGTGCCATCGTCAAGTCATATTTACATGACCAATAAACTTGAGAGGAAGGGGGCATGGGAAAGAACAGTAGGCATTCGCAGCACAATGGTAACGTGACTGTTATGGGGTTCAGCCATTTGTCATTTATTTAATGTCAGGTTAATGAAAGCCTCTATGTGTGAAATCATTGCGTGAACACAGTCATTGATTCTTAGGAAGGATGGAAGCAAAGTAATTAGGCTTACCGTGTACGCTGGTGGTTGTTCGATGCTCATGTTGAAGTCTTTGGTGTGGACGATGTCGGTAGCCATAGCTTTTGATTGGTCAGCTCTGATAGATTCGGTTGGATTCTTCAAGGGAAGCTCTTTCCTCCTGTGTGAGGTTCTACCCACTCCTCAGCCCCTTTTAAACATTTTGACCACCCTGGATTGTTGACCCACCAACTGTTCCCTCGAATACCAATACGACAATACCCTCTCTTTCATAAATACAACATTCTTTGGAGAGACTCTAGCACCGCCGTGCACCGTGGTCACGCATCAAAAGTTTTGACGATCCAAAGCAGTATAAGTATAAGGAACCGATACGAAAGTTTGAATCCTTGCTGAAGGCAAAAGGAATCTATTGCACTCATGCACCGTGCGTATGTGTATGTGTGTGCGCGCGCGCGCGTGTGGTGTGTGTGTGACACCACTTGTCAGCACGGTATAAGAAGACGGAGCATGTATCAAGTTCGACTTGGCACTGGGTTGATCAGTAGGAGGATGAACTCTTCTTCTGAGTACCATTTCAAGGTCAGGAGGTCATTGGAAGTCACGACGAGTGAAGTCCGAAAACATTGTCAGCACGTCATATTGCGTATATGAGTGGCACATATGGCGAGGATAACTTATTATTTTTTATTTTTTTTGGTGTAGGTCAATGTCCATTGAAGGTCACCATATAGGGCAAACCTTCTATATCTTGGTAACGACATTTTTCAGAGCGATGTCGTTATAGAAAGTTTCGTTCGTCCTGGTGATCTTACGTTGACTCCTTTTGACCTTTTAGCCTCATTTGACCTAATGACCTTGTCGACTTTCGGGTGTCGTTTTTGGCAACCAAGCTCGTCTCCTTGTGACAAACCAAAAGTCAACGCACCAATGTACTAAAACATTCTATCACAACCTATCTCTAGTTATGTCCTCTGTAAAAGGTGTGTGGTGATGAAAACATCTCTAAAAACACAGATGATTTTCAAATCTATATTATACCTTACAAACGAAAACAGTGTAAGGAGTCGGCGTAATGAAGAATTGTTTCGTCTTGGTTATACCACATCTGGTGACCCCCTACTGCTGATTTCCTCAGAGCTTGTGACCAATTGACCTAAGGACATTGTGATTTTCTGGTTCAATTCTTCCTGACGACCAGACTCGCTCTGTTGCAACAAACTAACAAGTCAATTGCACTGAGTACTAGAACACCTCTATCACATATCTCTCCAGTTATCGAAGGGTGAAACAGCTTGGGAAAACTTGATAAATTCACGTTCGACATTGTCTCCTCGGCACTGGGACTGACACGTACTCTTCTTACAACCTCTGCCCAGTGGCATCAATATTCAGGATCTGAGGCACGTGCTTGTCTGGAATGTAGGCATGAGTGATCAGATTGTGCAGCTGATCACCTTCAGTGGCAAACGGGTGGGGTTACTGACTCAGGATCACAGCATTGATTTTGTCGAGTGCGGCAAGCTCCTTCTCTACTGCACTTGGCCAAGTCATGGTTGCTCTGTGGCCTTGCCAACTTCCGCGTCGAACTGACTCCCAAACTCTTTTGGCAAGCATAACATTTCTGGGTGCAGTCAGACAAACCTAGTCTGGCGTTGGCGTTGTTGGAGATACCAATGAGTCCAGCACGAACCTTCAGTTGCTTGTCAGATGTTCAATGACTCGTCCGCCTCCAACAGATATGAACGGGATCTAGTTCTTGGTGACGGAGGTGTTTTCCAGCTTCTAGTTCCTTCCAGGTGTTAGAGTGGTTGGTTTCAGGCATACATATGTTTGCGATGTGTATCGGGAGGCAGTGTCGTTGTTACTTGATGGGTTCATAGCAAAGATCATCTCGCTCAGGTGCTTTCAGCTTCGAGGAGAGGGCATTCCGAACAGGATCGTCTCCACTCAGTGTATGTAGTTCACCATGATTGGGACGGGGCATTCTTGATTATCAGTCTTCCCAGTCCGTGAAGGCCTTCAATACTTCAGCAGTCGCCAGGGCTTGAAAGAGCATGGTGTTGGCTTCTTTCACGGATCTGGCCTTTGTGCATTTGTCCCCTCCGGCGGCCGCTTCCACTCCCCCTGTTGCTCCCAGGCAGGCGTCTTCCAGTTGTGTGAATCTCATATTGTACATTGCAGTAGATTGGGCACGGAGAGCGCGCCTGTAGTGGTTGCATTCCAGGATCTGCTTGTGGCAGAACCCTTACACATTGGCTCCATCCAGGCCAATCATCTGTGCCAGAGTTTTCAATGGGGCACGAAGCTCGCACAGAGCAGCCATGACGACATGTAGCTCGCCTAGTCTGGGAACAGCTGTGCTTTCCAAGTCCGCCTGGCATCTAACAGCTGCACCACCTTCTCATAAAGAGAGCCATGTCAAATGAAATGACCGTCGGATGATCGTCACCAACTGCCAAGTACCCCAGCTGACTTGCTTGCATGATCACCTAGTAGAGTTGGCCATTTAGGTGTCACCTCTGGGAGTAGTGGTAATCTCCAACTTGAGTCAGGACTGGCTCGCAGGACAGCAGGGAATTGTAGCATTTGCCAGCCAGGCATCTGCTGGGACTGTCCTCCGTCCTTCATCCTGGATATAGCAGAGTCGATAACCCATCCCGGCTGTGTCAGCTGAATGAATAAAGAGACTCTCAGTCATTGGTAGTGAAGTTCTCGGTTCATGAACTGGCTGTGGCCTGGTCTTTGTCACAGTTGCAGCAATCTACATGGTACTGGGGTGGTGAATGATAGACTGTGTGCATCACCTACTAAGAAACACAGCTAAACAGCTGCAAGAACACAAGTAGCTATACACAGAGTACAAGATATACGCCGTACAATACACAAAAGAGGCTGTAACTACAGAGTAAAACCCCAACACAGCAAAAACCAAACCAATCGCAACGAATCTAACCGTAACCCCGACCACCGGAGAGCGCCGGGGACGTGGGGGAGGGGGGGGGGTGGTAGGACCTTACATACCCCGTCTGATATACCGAACAGGATCCCGACATCGATACAAAATCTACTGCAGAACCTCGCATGGTCGGCTCAAGGCGAAGCTACATTGTTCCACTCTGGGCAAGATTAAAATGTCGGAAGTGAGTTGATAGCACGAAGCTGATTAGCGTTTGGAACACTAGGACTAGTACCTAGAAATTGAGGGAACTGACAAAAAACAACCCATTTTGAAAATCCTAGATGACCGCCTTAAATACCAATTAGCCTTGTTACCACTAGATTGCTTGCACTAAAAATCGTAGGTTCTTCAGCCGTTAAAATCATGAGTCTAGGTCAACCTTTTAGACTTCCGAGATATTAGAAACATTCATAATCACGGGACCATTTTGGCAAAATCAAAGCTGGCCGCCACATATGCGTCCGGCAATGGTCAACATTGAGTTTTTTCGGATTTGTACACTAGACACTTTTTCAAAAAATGTGTTAGATTTACAGAGGTCCCACAATTCCAACAGAATTACATAATATTAGCCATTAAACTCAGGACTCGAGTCCCCTAGATGTCGAGATATTGAGAAGCACCAATTTTAAAGCGGCCATTTGGAAATCCAAGATGGTCGCCATATAGACGCCTGGCAAATGGTAAACATTGGATTTCTGATTGCTTTACACTATACAGTCCCAAAAAATTATATATCTGCAAATCTCCAAAAAATTCCAACGAAAGCATAATTTCGAACATAGTGAACCTGCAAATTTCCCCGGGAGTCAGATCCAGAGCCAGGCAACTTTTGGCAAAGAGTTAGATGACGATTATTCCAACTATGTTGATGATCTTTCTGAAAGAACAACATTTCAGAGCTACATTAGCAAAAATGAACAATCCAGTTTGTTCTGCTTTAACAAATCCAGCAGTGGCATTGTAGCTGGCGGGATGGAAAGTGAACAAACTCTTGTTGTTCGTGTTCACTACTTCTAAGAGGAAAGAATTCATAGGATTCTGCAGCTGAATAATTGCGTGATGCCACCAAGCGCCACAAAAGTTGTTACAACAAAAATATTCAGGGTCTACTTAATTAGGAAAGTATTGTTGTGGGACATCATCGGAACACTATTCTCAACCACGGCTGTCATTGTATATAGCTACAATGCACAAGAGTGCTTTAGGAAAACTCATACACTCTAAATTCTAAACTAACATTCAAGATGGCAACATAATGCTATGTAAATCGCTAGAGGAAAATATCGTTTTCAAAAACCCTTCAATCCTAAACTCTTAAATAAAAACTCATCCAGTTTCCGTTGGACATTGCTATTTAAAACAGGGAATATCGTGTACATAATGCACGGACAGCACATATCGTTCGACGATATATCGGGAGAAAAATTGCATTACATATCCTAGTTGACGATACTGAATTACACCAGACACTGAGTGGTGCAATGGACGCCGCGCTTGCTCACCTGTGCTACCAGACGACAATGACACTCCATAGTACCACTACTCAATTAATGATAATACTGACAATTTATCATGGACCCCCCAACTTATTTGACGTGAACCATTTCATGCCGTTTTCTTTACCTATGTTTCACACAATGCGACTTAGCTGTTTAGTGATCTTTGACCACGACCTGTAAGTGGTCACGTATTCCCGGTCGAAGTTACATGGTCAGCGAGCATTGTGTCAAAGCACCAACATAGTTTATGGTTCGCTGAAAACCTGTTAATAAGTAGTCAGCTTAACTTTTAGTATCCCAAAAAGAACGTGCATAATTTCGCCTGTCCTAATGTTGTAATATTCTTTCCTTTTCAAGTTGTTTGCCCAGCTCACTTTTTCTCACGTCCGTTCCCGAGTTTCATGTACTATTCGATAGCAATGAGTTGCTCGATGTCTGCGGTGTAGTTAGCGATCTCCCGTGGGGAATCCCGGGGTGGTGAGGAATCTGATTTGCTTTAGGGATAACTACGGCTGTAAATGTTCGCCAGGCTGGTACGGAAACGCTTGACAAACGGATTAACAATGATAACTACAATGCGGTATAAGTTGGGAACCTTGAGGATTCGAGTACACACCTATTATTATTTGTTTTTTAATTATTATTATTATATATCCTTCTTGTTTTTTGCCCCTCCCTCCCCCTCTTCCATTGCCGTTTTTTTTAACTCAATTTTCCTATTTGCCCGCCCGTTTTCTCTCAGGTGGGACCATGGAACCGTCATCGTGTGGGATCGTCATCTATAACGCTTTCATATATTCAGATCACCACAGTGAACCTTTCCTGTTCCGCGGCTCCAATCTCGGTGGAGCCATTAGTCAATGTATAGCCACTGTTTCATGATAATCGCCCTGGGCTTATACGGCGTATTACACACCCTCCGTTCCCTCCAGTTGTTTTTATAAATGCACCATGGTGTAGCTCTCATGGCACATTCATTCGGGGTCTGGTCTGTAGGTGATAGTTGTGCGCGCGCTTAAACGTTCGACGTATCTGGACGCAGATGATTCATCGGAGTCTTGAACAAAGATAATGGAGCCATGAGCTTCTCACGACTTCCGGTACATGACCTTTCCGGTATTGAATATAGATTATATATATAATATATATATATTTTATATATATATATATATATATATAATAATATATCTCTAGATATATATATATAATATATATATATCTATATCATCTATATATATATCGTGTTCGAGGAACGCATATTCTGAAATCAAGTTGAAATTAGGTGCAGAACCCTGTACCTTTTCACGTTTATTAGAGACTTTGGTCGGTTGTGAAACATAGCCAGAAAAACGCATACGTCTCCATTGTGATGAAATTTGGTTCAAAGGTGGTCATATAATTCGATCATAATTTGATCTAAAAGTATTTGCGAAAGCGCAAAGTACTATAATAGTGAATTGTCCTTTGGTAATCATTGTGGATTTCTCCTACACACCTTTGCATTCAAACATGATATGCGGGGATTAGTGATGCCATTGCCTTCGAATATGTCTGTCCTGAGCTAGCGTCATTACAGCTCAGACGTCTGCTTCCAGTCGAGAAAATGCGAACTAATGCAGCAAAATTTGCGTGAATTACAGGCTACTACTTTGTAGTATTTATGTTCTATCCATTGAAATATGTTCAAACATTACACAAATAGTCCACTCGGTGGTCAACCAAATATCGGACCGCCAGATGATGCAATCCAGCATTAACATCATACGAAGTTCAAGAAAACAACTATCATAAGATGTTCCAGACAAGAAAAGGTAGGTGATGATTTGTTTCAGGTCTTTAAAATATCAATATCACTCCAGTAAATTGATATTGTTACCACTGTATATTATATACGGGATTTCATTTCTAAATGCTCTTCTAGAACTAACATTTGCGACCCAAAAGATCCCTTGTGCTACGCTGCGTGACAAATCATAGTGCCACTTGCTGACTTCACTTATTCTAAAATCGAATGAACTGCTAAAGTGATATTCTCTCTATGTGTGAAATTTATTTTGATTTGTAAAATATAAACTAGAACACTAATGGTGTTGTAGCTCAAACTGCATAAATGTTCCAAGACAAATGTAAAATCAGGGCGATTAATTTTCAAGTTCATGAGGCCAATCAGGCGGTTCCAAACATTGGTCCATTGTACCCCTGTAACGACTCTTGACTTTGATCTTCATATGGCCCAAAAATGTTTCAGCAGTGTAACAAAAACCATTGCTACATATGGGGTCCCTGGGCACCCTGAAGGTGGCTGTTATATAATCATTATGACCGAACATCAGCAACGTGCACCAAAATTTGTAGGATTTTGCGGTATTTCTTATAATGGGCCCACAATTCCTGAACTCCCCCAATGACCCTCTACCAAAGGACCAATTACATAGAACTTTAGAGAAAATCAATCGGAACTTGTCGGAGGAGATCATTTCCAGTCCATTGTGTGAATTCATAAAAGCATCAACAGCCTGCGTTCCCAATTTCAGCCTGATCGGACCAGCATTCTTCCACTTATCGTGTTAACAGAGGATCAAGATCAAATTCATGTGCTAATCATGTGGAACCCACATAACAAGTAAGAGCATGGTCCATCCAGCTGGAGTTGAGTATAGTGTTACCAGCTAGCGTCACACCAACACACAACGTGCACCACCACACCACACACACACAAGCACACACGCACAAACACACACTGTCATGACTACATAGATTTCTCTGACTCCGTCAAGAAATAAGGAGGCCGAACCCAGGCACTGCCCAAGAAACAATATGACAGAATCTCAACAATATAAATTGCCTGTACTAGTAGTGGATGCATTTTGTATTATTCACGTGGCTCACGATGCCTCATATTGCCTTGACCCTTAGCTTTACTCTAACAGTCAACGATACCCCAACAGGCAATCAACACTGGAAGGCTGTTGGTGGATGTCATCTGCCTTCGTTGCTAAGTAAATATCTCCATCGGTTCCAAAGGGGCGGAGGAGATATATATCAGTTTGCCATTTCACTGTATTTTTACTGTTTCTGGTTGTCATAGCAACGACTGATATGGTAATCATAGTGGTGGTTAAGAACTTCGCCTGAGCGTACCCTTTGGTGGGGTACCCATGGGTTGCCCCGGGTATCCAGCAAAGAGATGCCTCGTGAAAGTTTCTCTACAGTGCTGTGTGTGTGAGTGTGTTTGCGTGTCTTGTCCGATTTGATAGTTTTCGTAAATATCACTTTGGAGAGGCCAAACCTGATAAAATTGTTCACGCCTGATAGTCCCAACTAAATACAATTTCCCTCAAATTCGCGAAACTATCAAAAATTTTTAATGGGATTTTTTTTTTTTTTTTCATTCTCACCATTTTCCCACTATTCTCAAAGAACGTTTTGCTTATTCCATGCCTGAATGATTGTAACCAAATTTCCAAAAGGCAACAAATTACAACTTAGTTCCATGCAATCAGCCGAAAAATCAGCCCACAATGTGAATTTTAGGAGGAAAAAACCTGATTTTTTGCCAAATTTGGGAATTCTTTGAAAACATTTCTTCCATTATTATATTTAGAGCTTGGAGGACCGAATGGTTTCAAATTTCCTACAAGGTTTTCTCAGCATTTATGCTGAAAATTTCGATGAATATATGGGAGGATAACTGCTGTTTTAAGACATGATGAAATTACAAACCAGAAAGTCAAGTTGAAATTCAACGGGGGTGCCGACAAGGGGATCCATTGTCACCGTATCTATTTCTTCTTTGTGCTGAAGTGCTTGCTTGCCTAATTCGTAGTAATCATTTAATTTGTTGGTGTGGCTATTGATGGTGGTCAGTTAAAAATAATCAGTATCAGATGATACTGTTTTCTGATTTGGATGGCTCAGAGCGTCTTTTGAGGATTTCTTTGGAAACGCTTGATACTTTCATTTCCTCTCTGGGCTAAATAAGAGACGACAAATGCTGTTTTGATTGGCAGTAGAGAAATTAGTCACCAATTTTACCTGATTTTGAATTTAATTGGTTAGAATGATTTTGTAATCCTTGGAATAATATTAATATTGATTTTGGAGTTGATGGTCATCCTTAACTACAGTAAGGCACTTCTGCTATAACAGCGATTATTAACACTTGGTCAAAACGGCAAATGTTCTGCTCTGGGAAGGTTAAATATTGTAAAAATCATTACTATTATCCAAAATTACGTATTATGTAACCTCAGCTTCCCAATCCAGGGGTACCGTTTTTGTACCGATTTACAAAGGAATATTCCAATTGTTATTTGGGATAATAAACCGGATACGGTAAAGCGGAATCAACTGTTAATTCTTATATAATTGGAGCATTAGAATGGTGGATGTTGGTTGTTTTATTGACGCAATTAAGGTTTATTGGTTCCGTAGCTTTATACCTCTAACTTCATGGAGATTGTTATTTTTTCCATGTATTGGCATTAGGTAATTATTTTTAGAAAGTGCAATCAGACAGAGGATGTTTCATAGATTAATACTATTTCCGTTTTTGGCTGATGTATTCTTGCTTGGATTAACTTAGCCATAATATGTAATGTGATAATGAGTTTGACTTCTTAAGTCAAAATTTTTGGAACAATGCTATTTTCCAAAAGTGGACAACCGATAAATATTCCCACTCTCAAAAAACAAGGGTTTTACTTTGTTAATGATTTTATGACGGTCCTGGTCGTTCATTGAGTTATGTGTCTCAATCTGTCATATTAGTAAATTCGAGGTAAATTTCTTTTCTTATCTGGGTTTACGAAGAGCAGTACTGTCTCATAATATTCATATTTCAGGTTCAGGGCGGCGCCTATGACCATTAATCCCACCAATTTATGCGTTATTGTTGAATTCAAATAAAGGATGCCGTGTTTCTATGACATCTTGATAGGAAAAGTTCTTCTAATGAGTTGTAGAGATTATTGGGGTGCAGTCTTAGAGAGAGATATTGATGAAAACGAATGGATTTGTTATAATCAAGCACCCTTTCGTTTTTTCACGTGTGTGAAACTCAATGGTTTCAATATAAAATCATTAACAATGTTTTGGTACAAATATTATTTGCAGAAAAATGGGGGTAAAGGATAACGACTTATGTACATTTTTTGCCATCAGAAAAGAGAAACTGTTTTTCATTCATTTTGCAAGTGTCCGGTTGTTGAGGACTTTCCAACTTATCGCTTGGTTTTACAGAAACCGGTAGTAGGTTTGCCGTATTTTCCATCAAGAGATTTTATTTGTTCCATAGGTGCATTATGAATATCAGAGCGCGCAATTTCATCACTGTCATATTTAAGTATCATGTCTATAAATGTAGGCTTAAAGGTGTGATTCCTACACTAAGTTCACTGTTGTTAAAACTGAAGGATTAATTGGATAGTGGAAAAATATGCCAGTGATGTTAGTAAAAATCAGATACAGACCCCAGGATTGGGGATATTGGTTATCATTAATTCCTTAAGCCATGATGTTTAAGTTTATCGATGCGTGTTGTGTTTCTTGTTATGCTATTGTTTTTTGTGAACAGTAAATAAGTATATGTGTTAAAAAAGAAAGTCAAAGGCTTAGGGAGTCCTTGACTGTCTTCATTCATGACCTTCACATCACCCTTTCACTTAGTCTGTTAACCTCAGATTATCTTTGACCTGACTCCAAGGTAATGGATCATGTGGTCATTATGGGGACACACGCCAAGTAGGAACTATACATCCACTCTGCAGTGTCAGTAGTGGCTCTGTGTCATGTGAGCCTGGGTATTTTACCACTTGGCAGTTGGGTCTATGGGGTCATGGGGTCACTTGATAGTGGCGTCACAGTATCTCAGCATAGAAAGCTGATTGCAGACTGATAATATCTGTGGGATTATAGATACTTTGAACCAAAAATAGCATAGCCAACTTTGATGCTTCTAGATATTTGTTAACTAGCAAAGCCTTATCTTCCACCTCACATATCAAGATGTTTGAAATAAATCCTGAACAAAACTAACCACTCATCGCGACATAGGTGAGGCTATAGAACTCGCCTGTAAATTTTAGGGAGTGTGTCGGGAACACTGAGACTTTCATTTTTTTTTTTCATCCACACAGCCTGCCGAAACGGATGGTATGGGGCTAGCTGCGAGCAACACTGCCCTGAGACTGATCCCGACTGCAACAGATTCTTTGGGGTGAACCAACGGATCTGTCTCAGTTGGTAGGCTACCTTGTTTTTCCGGTGGTTAATATTATCCCAATGATGAAAATTCGAAGTGACGGGTGGAAGTATACCACTCATATCATTTCTAAACAGCAGATATTTTTTCTCGCGCTGCATTGTGTCCCCCGCCCTCCCCCTCTCCCACTACTCAGTCCGTCAGGGAAAAAGGGGGATATTCTCGATTGTAGGTAACCCGTTTCCACTAATTGCGGCGAGGTTAATTTCTAAAAAAGTACGGAAATTGTTGAAAGAAATAAAACAAGACCCACTGAGACTTTCATTTTTTTTTTCATCCACACAGCCTGCCGAAACGGATGGTATGGGGCTAGCTGCGAGCACACTGCCCTGAGACTGATTCCGGCTGCAACAGATTCTTTGGGGTGAACCAACGGATCTGTCTCAGTTGGTAGGCTACCTTGTTTTTCCGGTGGTTAATATTATCCCAATGATGAAATTCGAAGTGAAGGGTGGAAGTATACCACTCATATCATTTCTAAACAGCAGATATTTTTTCTCGCGCTGCATTGTGTCCCCCGCCCTCCCCCTCTCCCACTACTCAGTCGTCAGGGAAAGAGGGGGATCTTCTCGATTGTAGGTAACTCGTTTCCACTAATTGCGGCGAGGTTAATTTCTAAAAAAGTACGGAAATTGTTGAAAGAAATAAAACAAGACCAAGCACAATGTTTTTCTCTGCGTATATAATAGTTTTGTTCGTGTTGAGGAGGTTGCCCTTTTAGTTTTCATCGTGAAAAATTTTATTCATTAAGAAGTTTGGGCTTGAAATTCTTACAATTCTCTCTTCTTTCTATCCTGCAAATATCAATAAATCGGGGTCAGCAGGCTAACTCCGAAACATCAACAACCAGCAAATTCAATCGAATCATATGACCTCAAGTAATGACCTTTTAGCTGCTTGTCCTTCCACTAAAGTGTCAATAACAGGAGTTAGGAGCATGTCATAAAGTCACTGTAGTCAACTGTGTTACTTGGTGAAGAAAATTGGATTAATTTGCAGATTTTGCCAATTTGTGACCTTGAATGACCTTTGATGATATGGCAATTTACCGGCATGTGCCAAAATATGTTATATCGTTGACGGTCACTGCAAGATGTTAATTGAATCATACGGCAGCGTACGTCCTGTCCATATGTGACCTTGACTGACCTTTGATGATATAGGGTGCGTTTTTGTCGACTGTAGTGACAGATAATTTTGCACGGCGACTCGAACGCAAATGATCACGTGATCAGCAACCAGCCGTGTTGTCAAGGAAGTAATTTCGTATACAAAATCAGTGCTTGCAGTGTGCGTAGCCTAACTATCAGTCTCTTGGGACTGTTAGCCCTGTTAGATGACGTAATGGCGTCACCTGACTCGATAGCCAATCAGGTCCCTTGATTGAAGGCGAATTACGCGGAAATATCTAACACTAACAGTCGACTAAAACGCAGCTCATAGTGATTCCCATTAAAATTGCTAGACTCGATGCCATGCACCGTGTATTAGACTATCAACCATATTCGACATGGTCACTGCAAGCTGTTGCAGAAATTGTCATATTTGGCAGTTTTTCTATCCATATCTGACATTGAATGACCTTCGATGATATGGTGGTTGCTACGCAAAATGATCACCCGCACCGTGTCTCAAAATATCAACCATATCTGACAATCACTGAAAGTTGTTGCATGAATTTCTCTTATTTGGTAGATTTTTGTCCATAAGTGCCTGAATGACCTATGGCAACATAATGCGGTTTTCTCATGAAAAATGTCACCCTCGATGAGATGCACGCCAGACCAACAAAGCTTCGTATTCCAATGTACACAGCTAATGGTATTTTCAGAGTAGTATCCAAACCAACCTTTAATCCCTTGTAACTTGGGAATCGAGTGTCCGATTGGAGTAGGAGTTGGTTCGTCTATATAGCACACAGAGGGCCACCACATATCACAAAATTGACGGGGAAGACCTTCTTTATATTGTACTTCAGTCCCAAAATAGGCATTTTTTCAATTGACCCTTGACCTTTTAGCATCAAATGTTATTTAACCCACTGATTGTAGACATGGGTGTCAATCCTGGGATGTGGGGGACGTGTCCCCACATTTTGAGAATTCCCCCAATGATTTTCATTTTTCACACAGAAAATTTTCTTGGCCACAGCGAGGTCCTGCCCCCCCCCCACTTTGGTCAGCCCCCTCCTCACTTCTGAAGATGGATTGACGCCTGTGATTGTAGAAAAAACACCATGACGAATCGCTACGAACACCGTAACAGCCCTTATCCTTTACCAAAATCCTCCGCTGACTATGCACACTGAAGTCGCACGAAGTCGACATTCAGAAATGACCTCGGAACTGGATTTTCTCAAAAGCCGGTGGAGGTCACCAGATGTCAAATTAAGGTCAAATGGCACATGAAACGAGGGTAAACGAATGGATCGCAGTCTTGGCAGACATTTAGTTTGCGTGTTATGGCCCCAAACTAGTCTGGGACCATAATTCACCTCTGATGACCTTGGATGAAATGACTGATATGTTGGAAAAGTAATCCCTATCACCATTCGCAACTTCTCAAACCAGGAGTTCAGGTATTTAGGACTTGTCAATGGGAGTAATTGCCATTTTGAGTAAATAAAGGCAAATCCCGGCGCCGCCCGGCTAATATACTTCGATTTCATACATGTATGTCCCAATTACTTATTCCTGAAATCTTGATCATTGTTTTATCTAGTTTTGTTTTTCATCTTCATATTTATTCTCCTTGTAAGCATTGAATCCTATTTGTATTAAGCTGTGTCCTCATATACTGGTTTGTACCATAGGTATGTAGGATATACTCAACGATTGTCCCAATTTAGTTACATATTATTATTTTTCGTATTGCTGAAAACACCAAAGCTTGGCCCAATTTGGTTGTGACACACATTATATCTTGGATTGTGTATAGTGGAAATGTCAGTCAAAACGTCCCCGCTTTGGTTAAAACGTGCCCGGGAACCACGTTCCTTGGAAAAGTTCCTTGGTAAAACTATTGTTAAAACGTCCTCGGGTTAGCAGATTGAAAGGAGACTTTGTGAAATTTAGTAAATAAGCATATATAAACTGCAAGCCCTGCAAGCATGATGGCTTGTGGTTTTTTTTTTTTTTCATAATTCAATTAAGACCGAGACGATGAGCGAGTGAATTAATGGGTTCAGGAATAACAGTGGTTATGTGAATGATTGGTTTACGGTTGAGACTGCCTGACAAGGTTAAGTGAATAAATGGGTTTTGCAGTGGTTGAGCCACCTGTTTAAGGTTGTGTGAATGAACTGCGTGAATCGATAGATGCCAGGAATTACACTGGTGAACGGTGATTAAATGGATCAACGGTTGAACACAGCGTGATTATTGGACGATTCCTGTGCGTGATATGACTTTACTTACTGGTTGTGACGCCTGATACAGTTGTGCGTTCGTGTTCGGATTTAAAGGAGCAGAGCTGACATAGCGTTGATCAATGAACAGGCTTAGGAAACAAGAAAGATGGCTCAATGTCATTACTTATATCACGTGTTTTTATTCATTTATTTTTTTATCAATGAACGAGATGTAGTAGGCCTATGCAGGATTCTCAATGTGTCATTACGCCCTATTTTATTTTTCAATGAACGAATAAAAACGGAAACCTCTAAATTTTGTGTTGTCATATGTAGCTTACAAGCATTATAATCCCCCATGAGTATCACTGGGACTCACTTGGTGTTGATTGCGTTATGGGTATTGACTGATTGCTACATCGGCAGTATTGATTCACTCTGAAATTTCTGGTGCATTTATTTCTGGTACATGATAAATGCACCTATTGTAAGGCCTCATCAACCAATAACCCGGCTCAACAGTAGCCAATAGGACGTGAGATTGCGGGTAGGGATTATAGACAGTATATTGCTTACATATAGCCTACGTGTCAATTATCATAGTCGCAACAACAAGTTGTAAAAACACTATATTTAATCTAAATATATTTCATGCAGCTGTCTATAATATGAAATTCCAAAGAAATTACACTACGATATATAACTAAACATAATCTACTGAAAAAAATTAATATATATTTTACTGTAGCCTAACCCGACATTCCCCGAAAATTATTGCAGTGCTACAGATGTGTCATGTGTGACTGTGTAGTGGAATAATACCTTCCCGCGCCTACCAGTCTAACCGCCCCTGTTGAAATTTAACCTCCTGTTTTCAGTAACAATAACGAAAAGTGTATGCCGTGCCGAAATCCCGTGCCGTCACGCGTCCACCATTAACTAGTCATACAGCCTTCTTTTACCTGTAAAAAACTAAAATATATACATTGATATCCCTACAAAAACAAAACGTTTCAAAAAAGATTTTCAACATGTTTCGATAATTGTTTCGAAAACATTTTTGTGAGTAACACAAAGGTTAGGAGAATTTTCCAGAACGTTTCACAAAGCGTTTTGAAGAAACGTTTGAAAACATTTCCAAACATTTCTGGAAAGTGATTCTAAGAGGGTTTTGGTGGCAGAATATTTGCGCCAAAAGGGTTTTGAGTTATGTTAGTGTTGCCAAAGTATATCATATTATCGTTTCGTTTCCTAGGTTTGGCTGTAACTCCTAAATTTGAAATGAAATGAAATGTTTCTAAAATATGTTTTCCAAAACATTTTTGAAATGGTATGGAAACGTTTCCGTAGCATTCATGTTACTCAACGTAAAATATTTTCAAAAAACATAGAAGAAACCGGTTTCGAAAACGTTTCGTGTTTGCTGGGATATCGTTACCTCGCTGGGAGAAGGTAAGCCGCTTCCTCCAGTGATGACCATGCCCCAGTCAAAGGTCAAACAACGGGAAATAAGCCAAGAGAAGTATGGGAAGAAAATTATAATAAACAATAATAGACAGCAAGTGCAGAATGTGTGGTGCAGAAGACGGAACTGGGAACCTCCTGGTGACAAGATGCCAAAAGATGGTCCAATGAGAATACTTATTCCGACACAATAAAGTTGTAGGTCCCAGAGCAGCCGTGGCTGCATCACCCTGAGACAAGTGACAGAGATCAGGCAAGTCAAGATACTGTTCGACTTTGAGCTGCGGACGGACAGACCGATTACTGCAAGGAGGCCAGATCTCGTGATCCTTGAACAAAAGCAAAGAAACGAGGGCCGAGATCATAGAGTCGCAATACCGACAGATCATAACATCAGAAGCATGCAGAGAGAAGACAAGATCGACAAATACCAGGACCTGAGGCTGGAGACTCTAGGATATCCGAGTCGAAGTCATCCCAGTGGTAGTTGGGGTGCGGGGGCTGGGACCCCGAACTTAGGAGGGCACCTACAGAAAGATACCTGCAAGCTAGAACATCAGGCAACTTACAAACAAGCGACCACATCTGTAGATGGTCACTGGACCTCCCAGAACCCGAGGATTCCGAGGTCCCACCGTGTTGTGTAATACGTACCTACTAACAATAAAAAGTTGTGATAAATAAATAAATAACTAAATGATAAGCCGAGGAATTTTGTGAATTAACTTGGATTCACTGAAGCATTTATTTTAATCCGCCAGAGACTGCACCAATGCTCATTGTCATGGATGGCGCGCTGAAGTTCGAATTCATTATGCTTGTTCTTGCTGGAGGTGTACCAAATAGCCATGTCATCGGCAAATTGAGAAATGGTTAAATATTGTTGTCACGGGAGGTCATTAACAAGATGATATAAAATAGAGGGCAAGGACAGAACCATGGGGCTTGTTTGGAGAACCCAGTAAGCTTTAAGAATAGCGAGAGGGAGCTTTTATTGTAATTAATGGACATTTCCTATCACGTAGGAACGAGGAAAAGTGACCTAGAATGCTACCCGGCAACCCGAGCAATGGGGGGGGGGGTGAATACCCATACTTTGCCGAAAACCGTACTGGTTAGGGTTAAGGAAATTAATTTTTTCAACAATATGTTCTCAGTTTAAGACTGATCCTTCGATCTTGAACAATTACTTATAACACAGGAAAGGAGACTAATAGGCCGATAGTGGTGGTCTCGGGGGCGTTTTTACCCGTTTAAGGATAACATCTGCCTTGGCGATTTTTCAATGCTTGGGGAAGTACCCCACACCAGCCAGGAGGTTACACAAAGTAAGGAGCGTAGGCCAAGAGCTTTCGGAGGCAGTGTTTTTTAAATGGGTATAAGAAACTTCATCAATGCATGGCGAAAGAGGTATTCGGGGGATTTTACAAAGCTGTCTTCAGATGTTTAATATCAATAAGATAGGGAGAAGTAGAATCCAGCTTGTGCTGAAAGATCAGTAAAATTAGGATTTCTTCTGACTTGGTCGTCAACGAACCTCTTAATATTTGCATCAAAGTTTGTATTGGATGGGGGTTGAATTTTTTTCGAAATGTTCAGTAAATTCGATCGTCTGGATTGAAACTTGCGGTATTATGTACCGTCAATTTTACGGAGCTGGGCGTTTGAGGTAAGGAATACAATTATTATTATAGTACCTCTTGACTTTGTGCCTGATTAATTCCATTACGAGCACTGTCCCGAGCCCGAGATTTTTGAGTATGAATGGTATTAATTTTGTGTCTGATTTCTAGATTTCTTTTGGCTTTAATTAGGCTATGTATTTTGGAGTTTAATTTCTAAGCATTAGTTTTCGGGTAAGAAATAGGGCAGAAAGCTTTAAAATTGTCAATGATACAAAAGAGATACCGGACGGAAAGTTTGTTCATTATTATAGCTTGTCAAGGCTGTCTTTAGGTTGAAATACTAAAATGGTCCATATGGTGGTAAAAGAAAGTTAAGTTGGTCCTCGACGATTGTAACAAGAGTCAGGTTGAATTAGGTTTGAGCTGATAGTTGAAGAGTTGGAATGAGTAATAAAGTGATCGATACTAAGGTTCGAGTCGTGATATTTGATTATTGCTACGGAAACAGGCAAGACGAGGGAAGGCAATAATGAAATCAAGGAGTCTCCGAATTATTAAGAGGGTAGGTATTAGTGTTGGGGTTGCGACGCAGAGATAGAGATTTTCCTCCAATGACCTCCCAAAATATGCGACGTAGGGGGTGTATTATTGAATATGGACAATTAAGTTCCCTACAGAGGGGGTTTTTTGACCATCCGCGAGATCCTAAACCATAGAACTGATCTGGGAACGGGGAAAGAATGTTTTGAACAGCAGTATATTATTTCGACTGGCAATGGGTTACTCCGCCTTGTTGCCGGTTAACTCTGGACGGAAAGATTGGGTCCCCAATATTCAATAGCGTTATAGATACGTGTCAAACAATGGTTCTACACACAAATCAATACGAATAAGAAGTTCTATTAGATTAGTGTATCTATCATTCTGTGACACACGATACAGCTTCCTCGGTTAGTTTGTTCATTAACAAGATGACCTCAAATAAGCAGATGTTCAGTCTTCGAAGGTTTAATCATAGTGCCTGGAGGGACAGTCAATCGGTTGTCCCAAAGGGATATTTGATCCGCTGACAATCAATTACATCAGGCAGATGGCCGTAGGGTAAAACAAGAATTCCCCGAGACTGGACGGCGGATTCCCATCCAGATGAACTTCGTACAGAGGGTTGAAATATCGTTGAGCTGATGGAAATCGATACCGTTCAATTCACTGTAATGAACCTAGTTGGCCCTCCTGGCATTTGTTTCTTCGACATTTCTGGTATTAAAGGGGCGGTAGTCAAATTTGGAGATAATAAGATAATTGTCACTAATATTAGATTCCTTGAGACAATCAGCGTGGATACGTAAGGGGGCAATATCCTTACGGGCTATAACTAAGTCCGGAAGTCTTCGAATCGTGAGGAAGTCTTCCTAGTTCCATCTCATAGATAGGTATGCTAGATATTTCCCCTGAGGAGTGGTCGATGGAGCAAAGTTAACTATTCGTGACTATTAGGGTAACTGGTCTTGAATATGATTCAAGACCAATGAATACATCATCGCAGAGGCTGAGAGTCTATGCAGTGACAAGTTCCAGTGACGTCATGGCCGAACTGAAAATTTGGTTACGACCATAGCCTTCTCAGTCTTTCATAATGAATTACTAGCCCAAAAAGTATAGAATCGGCATGGAGAAGTGAATTGATGATGTCATGGTCGAAAACCCTCTAGCCTGTTGACTGACGTCGTAAAACCAAGAAGAAAAATTCTAGTTGAAAAAAAACTCCAGTTGTTGAAGAGCCCCAGAGCTGTCAAGCTTCCAAATTGTACGATGCGTAGATTAGAGCTGCTCTCATGACACGTACTCACGACTTCAAACTCCAATTGAATCGCAATATAGCCTTAAAATCATTAGCGGTACCCGCTTGTGAATGGCGTCGCTTACTAAATGTCTATCACCCGCACAAAATCTTGGATTCCATATCTCTCCGGTCAGAATGAGCATGCATTTGGCATGGGTCCACAGTCCAACCTACCCCGCACAAGCTTCATGTCGTAACTGTCGTTGTAATCCAGCCATTATAGATGTTAGGGGTGTCCAAGTTGTATGGTATGGGGGGGGGGGGGGGGGGAACCCGTGTGGTAGCAACATAACTTTCACTATACATGCTTTGCACATGTGAACTATAAAAATGGCGATGTGCGGTCTTATGGTTCTCCGTGGTCGTAATAGTAACCTCAATAGCGATTGTTCACTCTTCGAAGATCATCATCTTTCTGATCGGGGCAGACCTATTTGCAGCCGGAATCTCTAGGGGGGAGTGACAGCGAGAGGGGAATTCGGTACGATTCTACTACGGGACACCTTCGAATACCAGGACGAAGATCCTTTCCACGCCAAGCTTTTCTCCTTCATGATTACGACTGACATCTCACTCGTGAAATCATCTCCGGTTTGAAGAGCTTTATACGGCGACGTTCGGCGGGTACAAGCAAACGGGAAGCGCTCTCTAAAACAGCGGCTATCGGACTACATTACTGTGAGAAAGTTTTGATGAGAAATGTTCTGAACGGTTGACAGGCGAAAGATGATATGATAATAATCGATCGAAAATCCTTGTGGGAGACTAGGAGGCTTACCTCGGTGTCTCGGGGATTAATGATGAAGTCTGCACTGTGCTATATGCCTCAGGCAGCTTGGCCGTAGGTTAAACCAAGAATCACCCAGAGTTTGCGACTCGGATTTCCATCAGAATGAACTTCGCACCGAGGGTTGTGAATGTCTTGTTTTCTGTCTTCCTCACCCCATCGACAGATTTGATGAACGGTCTGTAGGAGACCCGCTATGGCAGAACGAGAACGGTCCAACGATCAGTAGTTCGTTCATCTGGTAGAGTTTTGTTCATTTAGTACTGATTCCATCGGCGGATAGAGTGATTTCCATACCCCCAGGTTGTATCGCAGAGCGGGATAACGCAGAGGACATGCGAAAACCGTCCGAGAGGGTGAAGGATAAAAAAACATAACAAGACGCAAAACTTGCGTCGGTGTTTCTTTGCAAGTCTGAGGTGTGGTTGTTGGATAGTCAGGTTGTCAGGTTGATTCTATTAGACTTGTTATTGGCAAGTATTCCGATTGTCCCATCTGGTGATCAGCCATATGTTATTAAGTCCAAAGTTTTTGGTGTCTATTCCCCCTGTACACAATCCAAACTAGGACATGTGCAGGGGGTAAACCGCCGACGGTTATATCTAGAAGAAGTGGCCTTTGTGGACCTTGTTGAAGAAAGCACATTTATAGATTCGATGTCCATTTGACTTCTGGTGACTTTGAATGTCTAACCCTGTTGTCAGGATCAAATGAGTCCACATTTCTCCCGTTCGTTCTTCTTCTGTAGAAAGGAATGGAGTGTATGGACACACTGGCAATTTCTTCCATAGCCGTATATTATATTTCTCAAATGTATGAGACTTTGTCTTCAGATTTTTCTATATTTAAATCAGATTTTGTCTATTTTTACATTTTTCATTTTTTTTTTGTGGGAAATCTATGATTGGAGGTGGGCTATGAGCAGGGGGTATACATTTCGCAGGGTGGCATTTATTGGAAATACAATTACATTGACTTGCCAAATCAGTATCGTCCTTTTGTATATTCAGATATGTCTATCCGTGACAATCACCACGGCTAATTCGTTACTTGCAATGACATTAAAACGTGCCCATAGGCAGTAATCTGCAATATCGGCATGGGCGCCGACAAGATAAGGAGGGGGGGGGGGGGGGTGGGCGAGTTGCAAATTTCTTTAATTTCCACTGTTTAATAGTATGAATCAAATCTCTACCCTACCAGATGTCATTCAGTAAGAAAGAGATTGATTATCCCAAGGGGCTTATCCTCAGAGAACTGAAAAGAATGGGATTAGCAACATGATATGAGCGGTCAGAGGACGGTGGAGGGTAGGGACGAATGGGATTTTTCCCTAGGCTCTTTTATACTTGGTAGCCATACCGTCATACATCCCTTTGAATGAACTATTTCCAATACCCTTTTAAAAGTTGATAAACCAATACCAACCTCAATCAATGCAAAGTACAATCTGATTCCATTAGTTTCAATTTTCCGCTGCCAGTCCTTCCCTATACACGGATTTGATCATGGTTTGGGGTTGCAGCTCACACACAATGGTGCAAAGTAGGCATTACCCTCTGATACCCTATCAAAACAACGCGCACCAGGTAAAGGACGGACCGCACGCGGGAAAATAACCAATAAATTATGCAATTAGAAAGCCGCTTTGGAAAGGCTAAAATGATTAGGATGGCGCTCCAAAGTGCGAACAACCAAACAGACTTATCTAACGCCCAACAAACCCAAGAATAGGCTAAGCTACATGATATATATGAAAAAAAGGCCAGCTGTATTTGCACAAAATGAATCATCCACGTAAATAAAAATTTGTCATTGCAGTCCCTACTGCCTCCCACAAAGATATCTCGGACTGGCTCAACAGGATTTTGTGCGATAGTTAGCGGGGGTACGCTGCACCTTGATCATCAAAGCCACGTCCAGTAGCCGGAATGTCAAGCCCACCCGTCGTGCCCCCGTGCTTCATCAAGATTCTCTCATTTATATCGCAGTTGCCTACTTATGTCATTCCCAATAGCTTTCTAATTCTATTGAAATCAGCCATGGGCAACCTCGTCTGTGTGTGTGTGGGGGGGGGGCCAGCTAGTTGAGGTTCGACCCCATCTATCTTCTCTATTCTTTCGCTTTCTTCATGGTAGTGTTAAATTGACATGACATAGATCCGTCTCGCCTGCTCCGTCAGCGCCACAGTTATATTACTGTTGTGATTTTTTTAAACTTCACAACGGTCAAAAACCCCCTATTTATTGGATGTTTTAAATGATGGGGCTGAGAGAATGGCGGGGTTAGGAATTACAGGATGGGCGGGTTGCGCCGATTTTTGATTTTTTTTCGCATTCTCACAAATTAGCAGTCTCCTTATGACCTCCTTCCAATGTCCTCATTACATCAGATTGGTTTTAATTCGTTATAAATTCCCCAATGATGACCAGTAAGTGCATCTTCTCACGCAATTTGGCCCAACATATTCGACTTTTTCGGCCTACCGGCCATAAATCCCTTGTATTTCTTATTTCGTGATATTTTCCGGCACCAACTCGTTTCATGGCATTTCCCAAGATCATATTTGCTGGGGCCCCGCTCGCACCGTTCATTTCATGTCAGTCGCAAAAACAAATACGGCAGTGTGATCCAAATGTATGAGACTCATAAATTTGTTTCCTCATTTACATCAGATTTGTTTAAATTCGTTATAAATATCCCATAGATGTCAGGTACAGTATGGTCTATTTACTTAGAATTTTGACCAACATCTTCCAGCGGCCATTGGGCCAACCTATCACTGGCATTCAAACAACAATTTGAGGCCTCATCATCCATATCCTAAATCTATGGAGGAACAAAATATCCACTCAGGTAGACTGGTAGAGGAGGGAGATGGAAAGTAGGCTGCAAAATTTGACATAACTACAATTTTGGGGCATCTGGAAGGGAGAAGGGTGGTGTCCACCCAAGAGAGACAGTGGGAGTGACTCAACAAGTTGTACCCATTGGGGCTCCATGATTTCTGGAGCACAACAGGGGGAAATCGCTTTCCTAATGAGCACGCAGAATACGCAATGAATGCTTTTGGCTGTAGTATAGTAGAGGGGCAATTTGGGGCCTCACCATCCCTGTCCTAAAACTAGAGAAAACACAGTATCCACTCGGGTAGAGGAGGGAGATGGAAAGTAGGCTGCAAAATTTGACATAACTACAATTTTGGGGCATCTGGAAGGGAGAAAGGGTGGTGTCACAAAGAGAGAGAGTGGGAGTGACTCATCCAGGATGGTACCTAATTGGGGGCACCATATGGCGTTTGGCATCCAGTGAGGTCACAGTATTCCCCAGCTACAGCTTTAGGCCAAGAGCATAATAAAAGATGACATGTCTGGTAACGAGCTGATTTTTTTCAACATAGGTCCAGAAAAATGTTCAGATTAACATACTGAATGAAACTCCCCGGGAATCCCAGTTGTGGAAACTTTGAAATCCAAGATGGCGTCCAAAACGGCCGCCATTTTCCTGTTTGGCACGACTGTGTCTCCAAATTATCACAAGAAATGAATGGTGTCTATTGATATGTTTGAGGCACGCGGAATTCAATTAAACAGTTATTTAGTATAAATATATATAATATAAATAAACCAAGATGGCGCCCAAACACTGATTTAAAATGGCCACCATTTTAATGTGCATATATAGGTTTTCTTGACAGTTTGTCATTGAAAGTAGAACAACTGTCTAAATATATGTTTTGAGCAATGAGGAATTATATCAATATTTTTAATTACTATGTGAGTAAGCAAAAGTGTCTACTCTATAGAGCATTAACCACGCATACTACAGACTCCAGTGAGCTTTGTTTGCCAGATCAACCAGACCCTTCTATTGTCTGTACTTGAGTGAGAAGCACCCATCTATCAAGACCTGTCATATAGTTGGCTGTATTGTAAAAATTGATATCAAGGAATATTGTTTTAGAATCCTGCACTGCCCAATTGTACCTTGGTCCATTGTGAAATAAATTTTGCATAACATTTTACATGTTGGTCTTTTCCCAATGTATTTGCAGAGACAATGTACAATTTTCCGAAATTGATTTCAACATCTCATATATCCTTCCTATAAACTTTGTATATATGGCGATGAAACATTTTCCATGGTGAACATGGAACCATAATTTCACCTACACTTTACGAAATGGACAGATGTTGCTCACAGTCTACTGCAAAGGATTGCCCAAAAGGCGGAAAGGGACATCACGTAGAATAATCTTATCACTCCAATTCATCAACTCATATCTAGTTTGGGGAGAGTTTAAATTCATTGAACTAAATGAAAGAGCTAATCGGAACAACAGTTTTCAGAGTACATGTTCAATACAACGTTTTATGGGAGATTCGCATCGCCGCAAAATGGCAATTAAGCAATCGGGGGGGGGGGGGGGGGAGTCTTCATCGCATCAAAATGCATTTAAGTAGTAAATAGAAGGAATGATTTTAAAAGGCCAAGGAGCATTAGCTCAAAAGTACCCTAAAGATGAACAGATAAATTTGCATTATCTCATGAGAACTGAATATCTTATATATTTTATACTGTAGTGGTGTGGTAGGCATGTGGTGCCGCCCTTGTAGAAAAAGTTGACTATAACAAGTTAGCAATAACACCCTACATGTAGAGTATGTACCCTCATCAAATTTATTGTATTTTGAGGATATGTTCGACGCTCAAGCTCGGAAAATGAAGGATGTTGTTTGTCCAACCCACTTGCCCAAACTGCTTGGAGGTTATGACATACTAGTTTTCTACTGAAGGGAACTCGTGCCGGCCTTTGAGCCATTGAAGGGCGGAAGCTCCAGTGTCCCTGGGCATACACCCAGAAATGCTCTGAGCTGGTGGCCAGGCTGCCGCCGAGTTGTTGCATGGTCTCTACTGCTGTTGTGTGTAACACTGGTGTCATAATCCTAACTGACTGGAAAAAGGGACTACCTGTGTTCCATCATCTGGGAAAGGGAAGATGATACTGTACTCGACTACAATAGATGAGTTACATTCCTCTCAATATCTGACAAAGACTTTGCTAGGATCCTGAACAGAAATCCGTTGGCACCTGCTGTACATCACACGTCCCAGAATAGTGGAATCGCTCTTCTGCTGTCTCGTGCAATCCATCGATTACATATGTATATAGATCCTCCTTCCAATTAATCACAGTTTGCAGGCATGAGAGTAGATTATCTTTCAGCGGAAATGTTCTATTTGGAATATCAGGGAGGCTGCTTTCTTCATTTATCATTACTAGGTTCGGTTTTGGATCAACTTTACACGGCAAGCAACTACATAACTTGATCTAATTTTCGTTCGAATGTATCTTTTATTATTTTTGTTGGATTTTAAACCCCAAGAGGAGAATTACTCCTGGACTCTCCGGCCACATATCCTAATTAGATGATAGTTGGAAAAAATTTGGCGGGAAAATCTCTGTCAACAGGATTCTTCGTTTTTCTAAGATATTTTTTTTATGGGCAAATGAGGTCAGAACCAAGAAAGGTGGGGATTTTGGACGCCATCTTGTCCAGTCAACATGAAAACCATCCCAAAACTAAAACACCTCTTCACTGACTGTTGTACATGAAAACATGGTGATTCAACAACTTAACTCACTTACACAACTTAAATTTCATGCTAATCTGGAGCATATTCATGGCAGAAAATGGGAATGGCGGCCATTTTTGAATTTCAATATTTTTGATATCGCCTCTTGGTTTTTGCCATATAGAATCATTTGATTCCTAAAAACTGTTGCATTTGAATTCTCGTGCCTCAAAACACATAATTAGACACCTTCGTCACTTCCTGTTATAATCGAGGCCAAATTTGGTGCAAAACAACAGTGAAACTGGGGCCCAGTTGGTACGCCATCTTGTATTTTCGAATTTTCCACAACTGGCGCTTTTTCCGGGTGTTTCCGAGTTTTAGTAGTTAATCTACACCTTTTACCTGGCCCCGATATAAAAAATATCAGCTGTCACCAGACATGTCATCGTTAGGTCCTTTTGAGCTAATGCTCTTGGCAGATTAATAGGGGAGAGGTTATAAAGGCTGACATAGGTCTATCATACCAAATTACTCTTGTCTGTCGTTAGTAGCATTTGTCTGCAAGGCAAGCTAGCATTGCTACTATGGATTCTCCTCGGAACTCGGTGCTGACCTCTCATGATGATAATTTACCTGTGTTCTATTGTCATCCTAATGCTGTCCCAGAATGTCAAACAAATTCAATACAAATGAAAATTGCCCCCCAAGAGCAACGGTTGAATTTTAAAGTAAACACCCTACTTGGTGGTTAATACCCCCTCTCTGTGTTAGTTCTGCATGATGCCTTGAATGTTGTAGAGTTGCTATATATGTTTGTAGAGAAGGCACGGAATCCTCGCCTCAAAAAAGAACTGTCAACTATGCCCAATAAAATGTCAATTCTCAAAGAAAAAAAATTGGTCAAACCGATAAGGAAACAAGGTCAAACGCATCACAATACATCACACTGATGTAAAACGAAATGTAAACGCTAAAAAGAATCCTCGACTAAATGAGGAAAAACAAATGCAGATGAAATCATTTTCAGAACGAGAACGCTAAAATCTCTCACAACAGAACACTCCAAACAGATAACGCTCGACGCTGAAAGCTGGAACACTGAAAGCTGAAACCGTAAGCTGGAACAATGAAAGCTGATTAAACAGAATGGCTGAAACACTGATAGTGTGGAACAATGAAAGTTGGTACATGGATATGAAACACTGAAAGTTGGTAAACTTTCAAGTGTTTCAGCTTTCCTTTGGCATTAGCGTATTCCAAGTTGTCATGTTAAGGTTAACAGAGTTTAAAGTTTGTAGAATTGACTGGAAGTGACAATATGATGCCTTTTTTTTTTTTTTTTTTTGGAGGTCAAAGAGTTTGATGTTTGGATTTTTGCAATTATATGATGTACAATTATCTTATCAACTTTGGTGTTACTCCAATTCCCAAGCTTATCTGGGTAAAGAGGTTGAACTTGAATCCAGAGAATCACGCCCTCACAGTGGAATTTTTGTTTTCATCAAATCCATATCATAATAGCCAACATACTTGGCCTTGTTCCTCATTCCTCCCACAGCTCAATAAATCTGACAACAGCACAGGTCGAGGGGGGAAATGCCAAGTTTGTTGATTTCATAATTGAACCAGTATAGTTCTCAAGTTTGACCCATTTAAAAAAAAACAAAAAAGAAAAAAAAAAAACTATTTTGGCAAACAGAACAGCACATCAGGAATGTCCTGCTTAATTCATCAGAACACCTATGTGGCCCAGTCATAATCCTCTTCAATACTAAAACTCCACTCTTTCAACCACTGCTTACATTGTGTGTATGTATATTATTATGAGCCTTTAATTTAGCTGATCAAATTGATCCCACTCCCCATAAATTAATTAATTCTCAAGTTTGTGTGTGTGAGACTGTGAATAAACACACAATAAACTTTGACTGCCCGTCAGACACTCAGTGTGGATATTGTGCTTGGCACTGGCATGCTCAGAGGATTGAGAGTGTGTAATCCAATTATTCTCTGTGTGACTGATTATCTGATTGTTTTACATTTAAAGTTAACACTTCCCTATGAGCCTGCAAGGTAAATTTATTATAATGCGGTAATAACTTACATCATAAATTGAGTGCAATTTGTTGTTTTCCTCGTGCAACTAGAAGATTTCATGCAGTCTTCTGGTGAGAATGGTGTGATAATCTTCACCATTGGTCACGTCACCACACACCTGCCACAAAACCTGATAGAAGCTTTCCGGGATGCCTTCGCCAAGGTACCACAGAAGGTTATGGATGGCAATGGAAAACGAGGAGCCCTGGAAGACCCACCGAAGAACGTCATGACGTTGGATTGGATACCTCAGAATGACCTATTAGGTAGCTAAGATGATATACTACGTTTCGAATATGGGTTTTTATTATTTTAGCAAAAAGTAGTGAAAATGTATAGTATTTGCTATTTTCTTGCTTGGAATAAGTTTTGCTCTCGTAAGCTGTTTTTGAATGGGTCGTCATTTGAAAGGATAGTGCTCAATACCCCCATCTACCGGATTTAAAATAATGGAGGAATTCGTGCGATTGCGAATCGGTTATGTCGTCAGATATTTCAGGCGGGAACTCACCAACAACGCTATGAGCTACCATGGTGGTTTACAGACGTACTTCCCTCCACATCTGTACTCTTGTGCAATACCTTATCGTTCCGACATAAGCCAGCCACCGACCAGTCGACGACTGCATATAAGACAGCGTTCACCATGGCCAATATTGTTTTGAACATCGTTCATTTAGCAAAATCTCAACGCACATGGTTGTCTGTTTTGTCACGGGGAGTTGACAATGACATAGTTGCTTTCAAGTATCGGTGATCATAGTCATGTTAATAGCTGCGTTGCTCAACTGTCAATTGACGGGAGTGATTCCTTTTATAAAGTACTGGTGCCCTCCATAGTGTGGCCACTGTCACACTTGGAGGGTATAAGAGTGTAGCGCTCTATCCCGGGGTCTGATTTATAACCTCAATAAACATAATTACGCTTTACCTGAAGCAATATACATGCGCATGAAATAGAATGTGAATGTATATGAGTACATGATACTGGATTTTTAGGCTAGTTGATCGTAAACTCTAATCAGAGTCAGGCGACAGCTAGCTGCTGCCTGACCAACCTGGAACGAAGAGGTAAATGGAGCTATTATTATTTATCGTCCTATCCACTAGCTAGCGAGGCTAAAAACAAGAATGATGTCACTTTAACATGCAGACCCACTGCCACGCCTTGCCCCTTTGAAGGACACCCGCGAAGTAGTCTCTTTGTTATACGATGCCGTCCCAACTTGATATGGGCTATATATACACAAAGAATACTGGACTCCCTCGTTCCCTTGCGTATTTATTATTTATAGTAACTTACTCAGAGCTTATGAGTTTTCACTTCGTTCAAAGCGCTGCATATTGTAAAGCTTCAATCACGATATGTGTTTAGATGTTCCATGGATTTTCAGCGTTGTGACTGACAATCGCAGCCGATTTGACCCTTAGCAGCTTTCAAAACCATACATATATACTAACTAGAGACCGAGGATAAATTCCCACTGATCAACATATTTCGAGCTGTATTCTTCTGAGCTTACCTCCACCTAAATAAACCCCGGGGGGTACGCATCTATGCGGGCTTCTAGTGGGCAAAACTGTTCCAACACCCCATGGACTTCGATATTCTACTCACACAAAGGTTACTGAAGGCTGGACGGAGTTACAAGACTCGGTATGGCCAGCATATAGACAAGAGGCGTAGGGAAATATGCGTGCGGCAGTTCCGACAATGTATGTGGGTGCGGTTGTCTTGGTCTTGTCTTTTTCCATGAGGTTTGAAAAAAGAGGCTCAGAATCTTGTAACAAGACTCCTGCTGAAGTAGCCCTCGTAAGGGCTTGTATTGTCCTCATTGGATAGTACGCCCTCTAATCTTTCCGTCCTGGACTCTGTTCCCTGCGAGCACATACAGGAAAACCCATGGCAGTCACATTCCCCGCGTGGATACCTCACGCCGAAACGACCCACAGGGTTTACTGCTTTCAATTCTGGTACTGATTTCAATTCACCTGTATCATTAATTTACTTGTCTGTATCATTCATGCAATGACTCGCTCTGACCAATAGATAAAACCATTTTTTTTTCAGGGCATGACAAGACGAGGTTGTTCATATTACCATGGAGGGAACAACGGGCTCTACGAAGCCATTTACCTAATGGGGTCCCTTTGATTGTGATGCCAATGAATTTCGATCAGCCAGACATCGCCCAGAATGTGGTCGAAAAGGAAATCGGAGAGTGAGGGTCCATATATCGGAAGTCACAAGTGAATCTCTATGTCATTGATCAACGAGGTTTTGACAGACAAGAAGTAGGTTTATTATTTATAGTACAGTCCGCTATCGTACATGTGGGTCGCTATGAGAGCACTATAGGAATATCACCCCCGATGGTAGAAGACCGGACGTATGAGGGCCGTTAAGAGGATGAGATGTCATCTTAAATTGACGTACCAACTGGTTGCATCGCCTAGCCATACGTCCCAGTTAGGACCATACATATAGTATGTGGACCATGTGAAACCAGTCCTAGAATTACGATCAAAACGAGTTGATTCCAACTAGTTTCGATATCGGCACAAATAGATTATGATTAGCCTACTAATTAGGTGTGAAATTAGGCGCATCGTATTGCAGATTTAGGTTGTGGATGTTTCATAAAGCCTAACTCTGACTTTTGGTTGTTGCAGTGACCGAAGAGGAGGTCTCGATTAAGATCTAACCTTATTTCCCGAAAAGAGAAACAGTTGCATTTCTGTAATGAACCGCTTTTAAAAGTGCCACCGTATAAGAACCCTGACACAGCCTGTCACTCTGCGGCCCTCTAGTCAGTCACTAATGAAACCTATAACAAATTCGCCGAGAAGTTGGAACTAATTCCAAATTGAAATTACCTGACATACGTTGTGATGTTGTCAGCGCAGCGTAGCATTTCGCCGGATACAAAAGTGGTTGCCTCCCTGACGTCCCTTTATCGGTCTTCACCATTAACAAAACAACACAGAAACAACAACATAATTCATTTATTTTATCATTTCAAATCATCTGCGTCAACCACGTATAGGCCTATTCCAGTTTTATGGAACTTCCGTCGTTTTCTCTGCTTATCACTTTCATTACATTACTCGTTATTCATGCTGCCTCCTCTTCCATTATACGATTCCCAACAGGTACCGTAAGTAACGTAGAACGTATGTCTGCCATGTTTCGAGACCGTCCCCAGACGCCGAAGGAGAAGGGCAGGCCATTGTCGAACACGTCTTAAAGTATGGTGCGGACCACAGCGCACCCCCGGGAGCGACATGTCGTTCATACCGTTCTAATGATCGATGTTTGGTGTTCCTGATCTTGTCTCCTTGTTGGCTATCTTCATAACGTTATGGGGCTGAAATACCAGTGAGGCTGATTCGCTGTGTGCAGCACGCAAAACGGAAAGGATAGATTGATAGTTCGAGCTGTATCATGTCTACCTAGGTTATTTGTTTACTAAGTTGAGCGGTTCTGATTAGTTTCAGTGTATTTAATTACACAAGCCTGAGATGCAATACGAACATATATTGTGTAGGCAATATAAACAAGTTAGGGATGAGGACAAAGGAGGTTGATAGTTTCAACTTAACATTGTGTCACCTCGGGACTCCAGTACTGTGTCAATCAAATTGGAAGGTGTTCCGCTTCATTCCTTCGAGAATATTGAAGCAATTTACAAATTTGTCAAACATTAAAACAACTGTGGGGACCGTTCCTAAAAAGCAGATTCTTTTGCAAGGTGGTGGAATCAATTATCAGGGATAAAATGGTGAAATATTTTCAAAGATTGATGATCTGGATTTGGGGAAGTCTCGTCAACATGGCCTGAAAAAGTTAGTAATTGACTAATTTTGCTGGAATCTATGTAAGGTATGCTAGTAGTGCCTTTTTTTAGGACGGCGCACACACTAAGCAGGTGGGGTGGGGTCGACTCGTGTTTACAAGCACATGCGTCTACGTCGCAACCACACAAACACAACAACACGCACACATACATGCACTGACATGTATTTTGACAAACCGAATCCACAAAACATATCCGCTTTTTTTAGCATCTTGCAAACGGTCGTGAAACCATAATGCACGCAAGGCGAACACCGGATTTACTCCCACAAGACTATATAAAATAAACATAATCACAATATAAAAACAATAGCACATGATGGAAAAGGAAGTGGATATTTCAACAAGGGGCCGCAGTCGATCCGTTTTGAAAAGTGTGGGGGGGGGGGGGGTCGTCGACGAATGCAAATGACCATCCGGAGCGCCAAGGCGCGAAGCGTACCAAGGAATTGAAAAGTTGCCCATTGTGCCATATAAGATGATTTACCGAATATCCACACATGGTATTTTATTATTACCGTTTCTACTCTGGCATTGTTTGCATGGGATCCAAGGGTCTACCGAACAACTGTTCCTGGGGGGATCGAGGGAAAAGCCATAGGCGTACGGGATCATTCAAATTTGGGAGGAGACAATTGTGCCCGAATTTTAGTCAGTCAGTCAGTCATTGGAAAGTACCAGCGCTTTTGTTTTGGCTGTTTCGGGGCATTTTATCGAAGAAGTCTGCAGAAAATTCAGGCAGTTTTTCCGTGGGAGTGGGAGGGGGGAGAGCCTCAGCCTGCCTTCCAAAGCTCTTGAAATTATTTGAACAAAATGATTCGAAAACATTACATCGCATATTAAAAACCCCGGGAAAAAAACGCCATTGCGCGCGAAATACTGAAAATGTTGCCCTTTGGCTACTCGAATTCACATTCGAAAAACTCAGAAGACAGTTTAGAGTGATTACAAAATCGGTCCGTATCCCTTATTTGGTATTACTGTCCGGAACAAAAGTGGGGGGCAAAAACGATTTATGAATTCCCCCCACTCGAAAGTAGGAGGGACATGTTCCCCCCCCCCCCGTCGCCCACCTGTTGACGCCCATGGTTTCAACTTACCATTGTGTCACCTCGGGACTCCAGTACTGTGTTGATCAAGTTGGAAGGTGATGCATGTTCAGTTCAGTCCATATCTTCCGAAACTATTGAAGCAATACAACTTATGTTACAACGTAATAATTGTGGTAGACCAGTTCCTAAAAGCAGAACCTTTCGCAAGGTGGTGGAATCAATTATCAGGACTGTTAAAATGGCGACATATTTCAAAGATTCATATTCTGATTTGGAAGTTTCAACATGGCTGAGAAAAAAGTTCTATGTAAGATACGTATACGCTATAGTGCTATACTTTCGGGGAGTCTTTGATAACCTGCCCATTCAGCGTCTCCTGCCCAAAGTGGAGAGATGAAAAATTCCCGACAAAGTTTTGGGAAATGCTTCAGAATAGGGCACAGCGAGTTATCATTATAGGCGTTCTGCTTCCTGGCAGAAAGTCAATTGTGGAATTTTTCCCAGTGTTGTCCACGGATTTTGAAGGCAGAGAGCGGCGCCGTAGGGGAAACCATGTGATCGCGTAGCGATCGCGGGGGAGGGGTGTAAGGGGGGTACCCCATTTTCTGTGGTAAACATCACTTTTAAGTGATAAAGAGGCCAACATTGTGCTCACTCGGGATGATTCAAAGCTTTCTTCTTCATTTCACAATTGCTTGATGGAAGCAGATCAGGCACTACTCACAAGAGGTGAATTTCAAGCATTTCCGTTGGCCCATCTTCGCGATGCCAGCATTGTGGAAATACAGTAAAAAAAAATCCACAGAATTAGGCGCGAGCATGAGGTGACGGTATGAGCCTCAAATTTGTGTATGTGTTTGAGAGGGGCACATATTTTATTTCATTCTATCAATTTCCGGTGAGAAAATTAATAGGAGTGATGTCAAAAAGCAGTGTGTAACGAAAAACGGAGAAAAGACATGAAACGCCGAAAACAACAAATACCAAACAAATTGAAATGTAGTTCAAGGGATATATAACATTGAACATTCCCACCCAGTCAAATTGAGTGGTGTCTCCACAGTACTACCACCGGCTACATATTCGTGCTTTATCATTTTCTCGAAAATCACACTGATCTACGATCCTAATACTCGCCGCAGTATATAACCCGGTTGACAAATATTTGTTGGGACCTTGGCTACTCCTACAATATATATCGGCCCTAAACACAAGCAGGGTTACCACTGCACGTAGTTTGTGCACGTGCAACGCTAGCAGGCTAGGATGGTCGAGCATCTCCTCAGTGGTTCCCTATTTACAGGGGCAGTAATTATTTTCAGAATGGGGGCTACAAACGTTGGGCGGCAATTGGGGGGGGGGGGGGCTAAAGCCCTCTGTGGAGAACACATCTCTCGTAAGGAAGCTGTATAACAATTTTAGCTTGATCAAACAAAGCGTGTAGGACGGTTCACCAGGCCTTTCCGATTTGATAATCTGGTGACCTCAGATGATCTTTGACCGGACAGAAAAACAATAGAGTTCATTTACTCATTATGGGGAACCCCGAAAAAAGTATGAGCTTCAACACCCAGCCAGGTGACGTCGATTCATTGTGTTCACAGCCAGGCGTCATGCACGCTCGCTCGCACACAAGCACACGAACGTACACATACATGAAGTAACCGAAAATTAGATGATTTGTTTACCAATCTACGAAAAAAATGGAAAAGTATCTGTTTCATGGATTTGAGTAGCTGAAGGTGACAATTTTCCAATTTCCAAAGAAAATGATGCTATTTCGATCAACCAATAGAGTTCCTGATCAGACCAATCATTCTGAACTAATTTCTACACGCATTTTCAGACTTTGACAAATGACCTGAACCAAAAACAATAGGGTGCCTGTACTCCCCATCAGAAAGCTACACACCACATTTCAACTTGACCTGTCAAACTATTCTGGACTTATTGTGTTTACAAGGTTCTCAGAATTTGACCTCTTTTGACCTCAGATGACCTTTGACCTGACCACAAGACAATATGGCTGATGACTGTTTTCTCATCATGGGGAACTCACATACCAAGTATGAGGTTCATCAAAAACAGGTGGATGGAGTTATCGTGTTTACAAGCAAAATTGGCCAAATTTCGTTGGAAATTGTCTTGTGTCCACTAATTCCTGGTGCTGACGCCGGGTGGAGATCTGGACCCGACTAGGGCCGAAGTCGAAGAATTAACCCATTTTTCATACCGAGTGTTTCGCGCAATGGCGTTTTTCGTCCAGGCGTTGTAGGCTAAATATGCGATCATGCGATGTAATGCTTCAATCATTTTGTTCACTCGAATAATTTCAGGAGCCTTGGGGGCAGACTGCCCCCCCCTATTTTTCTGAGATGAAAAAATTCGGGCGAAAATTTCGTTTGAACTTTGTAAAGCGGGCAAAGGGCTAAGTGACTTTTTTGTCAACTTCCCGATGAATGCCCGGAAAACGAAAAAAATTCGCGCGTTCCGCGCGCTTCGGTAGTTTCCAATGACTGGCTTGAAAAAGTACGGTACACATTTTCTGCCGCCAAATTGGAATGGTCCCGTACGCCTATGGCTTTTCCCTTCGATCCCACCATGAACCGTTCGGTAGAACCCTGGATCCCATGCAAACAAAGCCAGAGTAGGAAAGGTAATGAAAAATACCATGCGTGATATAAGGTAAATCATCTTAGTATGCACAATGACACTTTTTTTTGTCTTTACTCACATCCACATGTAGATGAGTGCTATTGGCCTGGCGAGGCCGTTTCCCCTCCGTCGATCTGGAGGGTCGAAAACTGACTGTTCGGCGTACGCTTCGCGCCAACCGATGATGGCGCTGCGGTTTAGATGGTAATTTGCATTTGATGTGCCCCCACTCTTCAAAACGGATGGACGCCCCTGTCTCCATATCTGCATCTGATGTAGTCACCTTCAGAACCTCCAGAAATTTATACTGCATAGAATCGCCTGGAATAGCTGTCAATAATTAGAGCACAGCTTCGTTCTGATGTAGGTGTAGATGTAGATAAGTTTGAACCCTGTCAGTATACCCGAGCGCACAGAGGCAGAATGTCAAGTTCAGATCATGCCTTTAGCATAGCCGCACGTGCACATCGTAAATAACACGATAGTATACACATCATTCATACTGGTCAATTTTATATTGATCGAAACAAATCCTCCCTACTCCTCGTATCTTTGCCAGAAAATGTGCAGCCATTCAGGAACAGCGCCATCAATTTCTATATATCATTATTTGATTATTTCAACGGAATAAGCCGCGGATGCGCCAACATTATGCCGTCTAATCGTTCTGACACGTCATCTTCAAGTGGAATAACGACCTAGAACTAAATTATGCTGTCTACGTTCCCGCAACATAATGAGTAATCGAGTCATTATTATGGATCGAGACGGGCGGATAATGAGTAATTAAGTCATTATTATGAATTGAGAGAGGAGGAATAAGACCAGCTAAGTCATTATGATGAACGGGGATAGGCGGGATTACGAGCACTGAATCATTAATTATGCCCCCTCTGAAGCGAACGAATACTGAAAAAGAATCGTTATTACGTCATGAGACGGCGCAATAATAACTCAGGAACTCATTATTACGGCACTGAGACTGACGGGTGTAACCCATGACTTGCCTTGAATTTTGGCGCAAATGGCGATCATTTCCCGTTCCACCGATTTTATTGGCGATAAAGCGAGTAATTGTCCCATTATGTGGCTTGGAACATAGGTGGAATAATGACTTCTAGGTCGTTATTCCGCTTAAGATTCACGTATCAGAACGAGTAAAGCCAGCATAATTCTTGGCGCATTCGGCGTTCCATAGATATTACTTCTGCCTTGCGAACATTTCCGTGACGGATCTCCAAATTATGACACTTTCTATTCACCGGTGGCTGCCGCCATAATGAGACAGCGTCAGGGCGCTGAGGGCGTATAGGGCGCAAGGGAAATTCGTGCGACTGTGTCTTGCAAAATAACGCTCCTGAATGTATAAGTTAGCATTTATTATTTGTTTATCTATTTATGTTTATATTATTAGGTATCCACGCCATTTTCCGGATCAGGAAACAGGTAATAAAATAATAAGTGGAGCTAAACTATAAAACGAGGAGACAAAAGTGTATCGCTTTGTTGCGTAATGCGTATTGAAACCTTCTTGAATCTCGGGCTCCGGAAGTGCACTTTTTCCCCCGACCTGGAAATTCACCCAAAGAGGCTAAAATAACCCTCTTTTTACCTTTCTCAAGATGTTTCGGATACTTAACAGATAGCTACAAACTAGGTTCACACAGCATTGGGAAAGAGTGAATTTGGTCTTTCCTGTTTATACATAAACATTCCTGTTTACTCCAAGTTATCCTCCTCATTTTTAACTTCTAAAAGGCATTTTGAGCTAAATTACTGTGTAACATCAACGAATTTCCATGTTTTATTCTATTCACTCCTTCCTAACTCGAGAACCATTCATCCATCTCTTAAGTTCACGCGGCAGTGAAAAGATAAACATCTCAGCTCGGTTGTCTAAAAACTCGTACCAGTTGCGCAGCGTTCACCTCCGTCATTTCAGCGTTGAGCGGAAAAAGTAATTATGTAATTGTGTGGTGAACCCCCATATGGCCTACACAGTGCGGCAACACTGTAGGTATGGAGACTTAATTAAACTTACAATTCAGAACAAGAATTTCAGCCTGACTGTCCGTCCTAAATACGACTCATTTTGAACCACAAGTCGCTGTTTTAACAGTAAACTATTAACATATTCTGAAAGAGAAACCTTTTCCTATCCGTTTCATGTACTTTTTGTCAAGGTGTATGATAAACTAGTGAGAGAATAATGCAGTTTAACAAATTGTGAGTCGCTCTCTGAATTTTCTGGTGCGTGCAATGACCTTGAATAACTTCGGTTGTCGGGCTGGTGGAGTCAGTTGATCAGTAAATGGTGGATAAGGTTTCAATATGACCACATCTAGCAAGTTTCATGTATTTGATAAACCTCAGGAATTCACATGATGCCTAGTAGTTCAATTAAATGCAGTCAGGGACCTCGAATCAACTGTTCGAGACCTTGCAATCCATGGTTTAAAGAACTACAGGTATTATGCATCTAATTAGCATATATTACGCCCCAATTATGATGAGTTAGTGTAACCAATTTCAGCGTGTAATTAACACCAGACTGCATCACCAATGCGCCGATCATGAGAACACTATTAAAAACAATTCCGGCTAATCTTGCAAATTAGTATGGTCTTCGGCTGCACACACAAAATTTCAGTATGGAGGCACTCACGGTTTAGGAGATATCGCGACACACAAACATACATACGGGCAGCAGACAGACCCATACACACGACAAAGTGTACAATTTTCTTTAGGCTGGATATAGATTGTATTTAATGAACTGATCCACCCGACAACCATATGTTTGTGAGAGTCCCTAGTTCGGCCGGTAGATCTATAGATTGAAAGCTGTTCTTTCTCGTCATATTCTTATGAAAAATACAATTGTCTTATTTGCCTGCAATAACTTACGGTATCCCTGTTTGGGGGCACGCGCGCAGCTGAATCAACAGGTTCAATATTCAGAAACGGCTTGTTCGCTATATTGCCAATGTACATTATTTAGTACCATCAGATCCAGTTCTCAAAGAGCTCCATGTCTTGAACTTCCTGAGCATTGTCCAAATATTGTATTGCCGTATTCATGTTTCATGTATATCACAATTCTGGTACCCAATTCAATCGCCAAACTGTTTAGGAGAAATATTTCTCGTATCAATATTAGACACATTCCGCTACTTTATATTCCCTATTGTAGATTGAGATTCCAACGTAGTAGCTATACCGGCCCCTTCTCCTTGGAATACTCTTCCGAATAACTTGAAAAACGATCCTTATTTGATCCGTTTTAAGCGAAATAAAAAAATAAAAAGTATACTTCATACCGTATTTCTATAACTGTACATGTTAGCATGTTAGCGGGGAAGATGATGCAGGTTAACGTTGTGTTATTGTTATTGTACGTTTTCGCTTGTGTTTCGTTCGGGGGTTTGCGTTCCACAAGCTTTTGGTAGCTTCATCGCAAACTCCCCAACCTTATTACTATTGATACTTGCTTTCGCAGACACAGTTATACAATGTTGCAAATTTGAACTATGCCTCATTACTTTTTGTCTTTTGACAAGAACGGTTAAAAAAGTGGATTCAATTCAATTCAAAGTGACGACCATGTTCCTCCTAGAACAATTTCAGGCGAGACAAGAGAGTTAACGTCGAATATTCACGGGGGAGACATACTTTTTTTGAGGGAACATGGTACCCCGATGGAAATTGTAAACAATCAACTCGCAATTTTATATTACTAGTCCAGTCCTGACAAAGTCACGGTCTCGACTAGAGCGAATATTCCACTGATTAGGCACATCTTTCACCATCCGGTTAAAAAAAATCAAAGTAATGATAAAATTTTATTCAAACCTACGGGAGAATACTGCTATTTAGCATTTGAATTGCTTGTTAAACGCGCGTAGTTCACTCCGGGACAAAACATTTATACATATTTATTTGTCTAAAATTAAACTCTAAAAAAAGGCCCCTTTTCAATCGGACGCGCGAGAAAAATGATTACATTGTACTAACAATACCAAACAATGCTCGCTGTGGATTAGCTGAACGCTTGTCGTGTACTGAGGAAACTGCCGTTCATCATGCAATACTGTATTATTGCGGATACATGGCCAATCGTCAGTTTTGTTTCAAATTAGGAACGAACCGAAAAAAACGTCATGAACGAGCTCCCAAATAGGAATGAGAGTCGGCATTTCGGTGCTAAGATCGAAATAATCACATTATTGACATCAGTGACGAAAAAATAATGACGAAACTGCTCAGGAACATCTGGATTATGTTCCATGTTCTATTTCTATTTTCCCAAAATACAAAATCAGTTTACAACCACCACCTGCTATCATTTTAATAAACGTTATAACCTCCTGGCATCACTGCTGGTCATATTAGACCCGATACGAATATGCATGCAATGGGAAGATATGCGGCTTCATTAATGAATAGAATACATCCTGCTTGGTAGTTGTGTACGAAAACATCTTAGTGCCGTGCGAGTTATCAACTTTGTAATTCGCATTCCATTATTTGAATTCGAGATAATTAATCTGAATGAACGTATTAGTATCAGGACCTATACTGTATGGTAAATAGGTTTCTGTAGCTGTGAGATTTTCATCTTATGAAATTAACGTTCCGTGTATATCCCAATAGTTTGTAATGCCTAACAGCACATTACTACACGTGTAGTTCATGTTGTCGTTAGAATTGTAGAACGGTTTTAAGCCGTATCTGTCCCGGTGGGACAGGGCGAAAAGTGCCTCCTGGAAAACTCCGCCGGAAACAAGCAAGGTAAACAGGTTACGCCCGTCGGGATCAATGCAGATAACGTTGTTACCAAAAACTTTCATGTTTTAGGGGAAAACGTCAATCGGGAAGTAATACCCTCTGCCCCCAAGCTGAGGAACCCCATATACGCCACTGGTCCATACCCTAATAATAAAGTTAATAACATCTTACGACAAGTATGGTGTAACGTGGTCAATTTAACTCCCCCCCCCCCCCTCCCACAAGGCCCAATGTGCGACGCTCTTTGAAAACGAACCGTTCTGGTCAACTCATCTCGATAATTTGTTTTCCTCCATCTCGCTGGTCCCGAGGGCGAATGAGATATTGTATAGTCAATTTGTATTTTTTTCTATACCAGTACTTGCTGTTGCTGGTCACCATCGCAACAGTTACTAGAGTGACGATTGTGATTGATAAGGAGTATCCACTGAGTGGTATTCTATCGTGGGGTCATCGTCGGTCCAGCAGTAATTGTTACCCTATTGCGCGCCCGTTGTGTGTGTATGAGTTTGCTTGACCATCGCTTTTAGTTGGTTTTCGTGGAAACTCGATTTCCGCAATACCTGGACCATCACATTTTACACAGGGATAAAAACAACAAAAACACACGTTTACTAACAACATTTACATTTCAGGGCAAGTCTTGGTTTTTGCTGATTTTTTGTTTCTCACATATTGAGTGGGTACAATACCCGATTGATTTCGAATTTTCGCAAACGGTTTCCTTGCTTTGGGAAAAATTACTAAAATTGATGATTTTAGGGGGTAGAACGTCCTTTTTGGCCTGATTGTCTGCTTCTTGAAATGGTGTGAGAAGTTTGTGCAAGTGACGAATTATTCCTCCAGAGTAAATTTTTAAGAATTTTTCACTTGGAAAAAAATACTGTTATACTTCCCAGAACCACGAAGCTTGATAATGAGAAAGCGAACCTTCGGACCCGCACTGTAGCCGTTTCTATTGTTATATGGACCTGTGCAGTAAGCGCTTTGTTCCGGTCGAATATGGCAATACATTCTGCCCATTACATTAAACGGTATGAAGGCGAAATTCCATATACGCGGGATGCGGTAAAAACCGTAAGCTCGTTTTTCACGGGAAAATAAATGTGGAAAGTGCCAGAAAAAGCTGTATTCGGTTGCAGAGATAAGCCAGTTGCAAGCGTCGAAAATCATTCGAATAAAATGGAACGAGCGCAATGTAAGCAAAAATGCAACGGTACCAATGCGGCATCAATGCCGCATCTCGCAAACGGATTATATGAAACATCTTCCTAAAAAAACAGCCATTTTATGTCAATTTTTGTGAGTTATCACATATTTTTATTCATTCCGATCACCCTACATCTTCGAAAAAGTGTTTCCGTATCCGCAAACTGCGATTTCAAAATTATATCGCACTCCGCATTCGCACAGTCTCGCCTTAAGTCTTGAATTATTGTCACTCTTAGTTCAGCAATCATCCGAGTCCGACTCCGTGAATGTGATTACGATATAGTAATAGTTTTCGTCTTCGTAGATTGTGACTTCGACTTCGTAACACTCATCATCCATCCGTACCCTGGTCATCGGTGTAGGCGTCGATACGGCCATCGCTGTCCCCCTGAAATCTCAACCTTCTCTTTTCTCCGCACAGCTCAGCCACGACATCGCTATTAGTGAGGTTAACGAATCCGGAAGGAATGAGGTTCGGAATCTGGAGGAAATTGAATGAATTGTATGAATATTTGTTATTATTATTGTTATTTTTATTGTTATTATTATTATTATTATTATTATTATCAGTAGTCGTAGCAGTAGTAGTGGTCGTCGTCGTCGTCGGAAGCACTTCGTCCATGTGTTCCATGATTGATGTTCTTGTCAGAATCTGTCCCAGCGGACGCTAAGTATTGGGGTCAATGTTGGGACAGTTATCACATCCGTCCCCTCACGACCTGGTGCCAGAATTAGCTAGAAAACACCCAGAGAAGTTGGTGTTTCGGCGGAGGATGGTGGTCTTATCCCTGTGGATACAATTGTCAATTAGTTGCCCATAGTAGGCGTGAACTTTAAGAAGAGATCCGCTCATTAACGTATTTGTCACAAAGTAATTGCTCATTACTGTTGTGGACACCAAACTTTTACATGTGAGTGCGCTGATGCCACGTAAGAATACCTACAGATGTCGGATACTGGTGACCTCGTTGAGATTCATTTTCCGCCACAATAGACAAGAGATACAGATAGGCAAGAGTTCTGTGAATGATAAATGTTCTTTTCAGATATGCTGATCATAGTAAACCTAACCACACAGCGATCAGGTTACCAGGAGATACCATAGGATGCGGATACGGGAGGCGATGACATGGAACCACAAAAGAGCGGTTAGGAGGAGGTTTGCTCAGTGGTGAAAGCTTCCAGACTGCAGAACAAATTGATTACGAGTTCGAAGCCATTGGAAGCCAGAGGATTTTTCTCAGTGCTTTGGACAAGACATGTCTTCTGAAATGTACCACGCCACCCCCCTGTCAAAGTGGGTACCTTGTGAGGTGACGTGTGAAAGAGTATCGAGCGCAGATGAAGTGACGATGAAGTGACGTAATGAAATTGTGCGTCGGGAGAGAACAAGCGAGGCGAGAGGTGCGTGCTGTATGGTACGGATGTGACAAGTCACTGATGATGATCAGGGGTAATATTCGTAAAGCACTTTGAGCAAGTCTTCGGCATGGAAAAAGCACTATATATTATTATTATTATTTATTATTATTATTATTATTATTATTATTATTTATTATTATTATTATTATATTATATTATTATTATGGTCAGCAAAACAAGAAGAGATAGTTCGTAGAGGCAACCTCAAAATTGGATATGAACGAGCAGATGGTTTGTCTCCGCTACAGAATTCGCTAAAACAACTGCATCTCATTCAAACCTCCCATGTGTGTACTCGCATGTGTCCGCCTACATTGTTGGTGTCATCCGCACCTGTAAAATCCTAGACAAAGACTAGCGATTTCATGAAGGTTGGATTGTAGCGTGCGTACGGATGTGAAAATGCATTTTTGGGAGAAGGGATTAAACTGTCTCATGAGACAGATGGACCAGAAATATCAAGCAACTCCTTATTGGGGCGTCAGGAATGCTTTTTGAGGAAAGAGATTCATTGAATCAATCTACAGTGTTGCGGCATGACTGCCTTGTTTTCTCATAGCTCGTTCCATTTTATTTGGATGATTTTTTGCTATTACGGAATGTGTCTCTATCTCCGTAAACCAATTGCAGCTCATCAGAGCACGTTTCATGTTTCCACTCGGATGAATCCGCCATTTATGGTGCCTCGCCGCATCAGCATCCTCATCTATGGAATTCAAGTCTAAACCAAATTTGTAATGATTTTATATCACTAAATGACTAATCAATCCAGACGTCATGACTGAATTCCATTCAAGTGTTAGGTATCATTAGAGTAAAAAAAAATCACAGTTGGCAACGGTGTTGTAGAACTTGGGATAACTTCATTCACGTGGCAAAGAGTATCCGGGCGATAGCCGACTATCGTGTGTGTGCTTTCAATAACACTTTCGCTACCGGGTCAACACGGGTGGATCTCATCTCGTAGTAGATGGCCTTCATGTTGTCCTATTGGCCATATTCATTGTCACCAATCTTCCGAGTCGAGGAAGAAACACCTCGAAGTCGATGAATTTCTGGCCACGAAGATGTTCTGAGAATGACACAAAACCAATGACACCTCTCAAAAACCGCCTAAAAACGAAACCTTCTGCCGTAACAGATGTACATCTGGTTTAGAAATGTCCGCAACCGCTTTTGGTTCATTGAAAACGATTGGAATATTGAATCTGTATTGGTTTTGCGGTAGCGACCCTATATCAGAATTCAGAAAATGCAAACTGCAATATATCCAGTTACGTGGACAGGAAGGGGGGGGGGATTCAAACTGCCGAAGAAGCGACTGCGGCGTATGCTTGACGACACGACAAAAGTGTCACAGCACGGTCAATTGTTCATCAGGTGCAATGACACCCCTGCCCCCTGCTTCTCGTATATGACTCACAATTGAAGAGATGATCGGATGATGTGCGCACACTCGCTCGTGACGTCAACGTCGGGCTCATCCCGAGCACACTTAATATTGGCCACTGTTCCCACTACCCACTGCAAGCACGAGTGCCCGCGTGAACGGTAGGAGTGTGGTTTATTTACTTTGAGCATCTCGTTTCCACATCCTCTTTATTAGTATATATGGGCTGATGAGCATATCTTACAGCAGGCCATTATATGCCGCTGGTATTTTTCTTAGACTCGGGATGGAGGCACAAGACAATAACCCAAAACAAAATTTTGGTGTGGATGGGGCGATGGGGATCATACCATGCTTGTTTCTTGCAAAGCCTCTGGATCTGTTAGTTCTGCAACAACACCGTACTGATACCTCATACGCTTGATGGAAATTAGCCTCGAAATGGTGTGCATAACCCACATCTTCTCTATATCGTTGCGTTGTTTACATCACTTGAATTGTTGTGTATGTGGTCGTATCGATAACTCTTTCATTTATAATAATTTTGCTATTTGTTAGGATGAAAAACACGCAGTTATTTTGAAGGTGTCCTAATTATGATCTTCTTTTCTGTATCGATACTCTATAGTGTTTTTCTTCTCATAAAATAAAGGAAAAATATCTAGCACACATGCACCAGTTCACACAGTAGGGCGTATCAGGTTGAGATGACCGATTCGACATGGAACTCCTCGTGGCCCTCGACAGCGTCATTGCAAAGTGCGATGGTCTCGTAACTGATATCCTTAAACTTGCAGTCTAGCACAGGTGAAAAGAGGACATGCCCGGCAAAACCACACACCCTTTTACTTACTTATACGGCTCGTGTTAATGCTTTCACCCGAAGGTGCGTCAGCTAACTATAGGAAATCCTCAGTCGGGAATTGTAGAGGTTCCAGTTTCTGGTGTGGAAGGACACCGGGCGAATCTCGCCTACTCTTTTCGAAAAGTGCCCTGAGTAACGAGGCACGGGTGAGATTCCTGTTCCCCATTTAACGTCCCTATCCGACAACGAGAAGTGTTTCTTCACTACGTTGCAAACCACTTTCCCTACACGAGAAAGGCCTCGTAGCGGGAGTGAAGTTGATGGTATCTGTGTCGACACCGGGGTTTGAACCAGAAACCTCAGGCATTGCAGATGGACAATGTACCGTTCCTGCAGTGCCACCCCACCTTTTCTAACACGTTGCCTTGCTGAATAATTTCCATTTATTTTCCGAGATTCGGGATCTTGACGTCACGGGGGACAACCCGAACCTCTATAGATTTTCTAAACGCATATATGTGCATTAATATATAATGCTCCTTGTCACAGACCCCGGAAATAGGTTTTCACTTAGAATTGAATCGGAATTATTCTTATAATGTAATACGTGTTGTATTTTTATTTATTTTATTCATGTTGCAATAGCCGATCGTGGCCGTATTGGCCCAGCGGATCGGCCTGAAATTCGGATCTGCCCTAATGCAATAAATAGAAACTCTCACTGTCAAGCTCATATTTACTGACCTAATTCAGGCGACACAGTGGAAACGGGGCATCTGGATATTGAGCCTATTACATATACCGAGTTATGGTCTTTTTGGTCGAGAAATTTCTCCACATCGGAGATAGGGAGGACGCACCAACCCCTTTCCCACCCCTTCCCCGCCTACGATGCAAAGAATGCAATTCTAGGGCCTCAAGGGAATGGCCCCCAAACTTATGCCACTTCATAGCCAACGTCATAGCCTCAAAACACATAGAATGGAAGCAATGGGATGATTTTTTTAAAGAATTCTTTTAAAACCTTGAGCCATGTGATGGAGAAGGGAGGACTTAGTGTGCCTGTCCCAATTGTTCTGTATAAAGTGTCTCGTTTTTTTTTCGGAGAAGGAGATGGTCACTTATAGTTTATAGTTAGAAACGGAAGATTGCATCACTGTTTCTCTACTTCAGACAACTGTCAGCCGAGAAGAAGCCACCAAATTGTTCGATTGGGAAGAGCATAGGCTCACCCTCTTTTGTCAATACAACAGTGTATCCCTCTCCGACATTCTTCACCGTGAGCATTTCCCCGTCGAAGTCCATCCTCTCGACATTCTCTGCTCCTCTTGAAGTATTGAACGGCATCTCCTGTTTGGGTGAAAACAAGAGGCAATGAACTTCAGTGAATATAGAAGGCAGTCACACCCTGTCCTTGGCTACCTGCACGCGTTTCTGTTGATGGGACTTGTTACCATGTCAAGTGGACGAGATGGTAGGGGTTTAAAGAGGTCGTGTCGTGATTTGTTTGTCGTCGTTTGCATGTCGTCACGTAGTCGCGTTGTGTGCAGTTTGATGGAGGTATTAAAATGAATGTTAATGGGTTTGTGAGGTACTACGTCAAAGAATCCTTCTTTCAAAGTGGGAACAGGCATCAATCTAGAGCTCTAAGCTAGTTCTCCACAGGATTGACGGAATACAAGAATCGTGCCGATCTTGCTTCTCCAAACATTGCCTCAGAGTATGGTTATACTTCCCATCAGCAACAGCTCGGTGGTTCCCCATGAGATGCAGTCAAAACCTCAACCGGTCTTATTTCACGTGTTTCGTCCTGCTCACAGAGAGAACACATTCCCTTCCCACATTACCAAATTCCAGCCTTCTCTCTGTGTGTGATGTGTGCAGCGTGATTGCGGTTTCGGGTCAGCGTCGCGCCTTCAACATCTTCAGCAAAATTTCAACTAATATTCAAGGTCTCCATACGATTCCGCGCCTTTTGTCTATTTGCGTTCTACAGCTCCTGACCGCTATTTTTATTATTACCACGCATTGTTCACAGCTCTGTTCTCGGCACCCACTATTTTTCGGCACAGTGTACTTGCGGTTTTTGCTGTTGAGACGACGTTTCACTTGAGTTGGAGACAGGGTTTTTTGCTGTTGAAACCGGCTTGGGTTCGTAAGTAACTGTTCTTATTTCGTTTTCGGTGGTCAGAGTGAAAGTTTTACGAAACAGCTGTGCTTCTGCCCGTTGTAGGGCGTAGCCTATTCTCTGAAAGCACAGTTGACAGTAATTGCAAAATCGATATCCTAGGTTTATTTTATTCATTACACGGTATTGCACTTATCCTAAGCGTCATGGTGTAATGAACTATCCGGTCTTTTCAAAAATCACCAATTTTGCGCAATTCGACTGTCATAATTTATTAATTATCTGATTATTAGTCAATCAAAAAAACACTTGTTTCTCCAGGTCTATGATTTCTCGTCAGTGGCTCATTTCGAATTGTAGCTCTCCGGCTATTCTCCCTACTTCGGGACTTAGTTAGCCCACCCCTTTCTGGCCACCGGCCTTTTTTGCGGGTAAAAAGGATAGTCCCAGTTATTGGCCCTCCGGATTTAAAAACAATTCATAACAGTGATTTATGGCCTTGGCTTTCATCAAAGAACTAGTCCTGGGTATCTGGCCATTACAGGACCTTAACATCGTATATAGTTATATAGCTCGAAGTATATTGTTTGGTAAATGCACAAATTTAATTTCCGTGGCATAGGCCTACATGTGCTTCGATCATTGGACTCCTCATGAAATGTGGATCCTCCCTCATACAGAGAAGACCTAAATGCACAATCTAAGCTATGAAATAGCAACTTCAAATCTTGAATAAAGGCTGGGCTGCCACCGACTGCGGCACCTCCCAGGTGGTTTTATGCTGGAATGCAGACTGACATCTAGATCACAATAGTGACTTACTAAAACCCCAGGTGACCAGAGATTCTGAGGTTTTTGTTGTCAGTCGAGTTTAATAAAGCTCTACGTGCTAATAGTGTAAACGCCGAGCAGGATAGGAAGGACTAATGTTTGGACTCAGTACCGGAACCTAGCAAACTTAGTGCAGGGATTATGCTCAGAAGGGCTTGTTGAGCCAAATGAAAAAAAAACTGGCATTATATTTCCGTCCGTCGAACGTTCACTCCTTGAGACAACTAAAGTTAACACGATTTTCTGGCCGAATCTGCAACGTCAATACCAGACTAATGATATTGCATTGCATAAGCCTACAACGCTACAAAACATAAAGGGCCATGATCGCCCTCACGTATCTCCGGAAGGACATTGTCACCTCCCAAACCCTGGCGGAACCATTCTAGTGACGAAGTAACGGACGCATTGGCTTTTCTATCAGCGCGAATGAAAGCCTGATTTGTTCCGCAGAAACTCATAGGCCTGAGTTGAAGCGCGAGTTCCAGGTGCTATGTGCAAAACAGTGCCCATAACAGGGGAGTTGTTATGGGGACGATGTTTTCGCAACTGTGACCGAGCTGTCAGCGCACATAAGCCAGTAGGCAGTGTCTTCTCGAGCCGTTTTGGAGCATTATACCTCAGAAGAGGTGGTCCTCCCTATCGTGGACGGGGACTTGGGATAAATTCTTCTAAAAATAGTTGCTGGCTATAATATTGAATTTACAGAGTTGATTTCCTGTAACAATTCATCTGTGTGTATTAAAGTCCCCACGTCTTCGAAAGTAGAACACGACTTAACGATAACGAAATTGTGGTCAGCTTTAAGATCTGTTTTTAGCAGCTCATGTTGGTTATCTGAGGGGGAGTATATATCTCCTATTTTTCTTCGGCCCAAAAAAATGGTACTTACCGAATTAGTTTATATTTGAGAAATTTAAGTCCCATGTACAGTACCATCATTTCAAAATGTTTAGCCCCGCAGGTGCAGTGCGTTTAATGACAAGGTTTGCTACATGGCTTCGATAGAGTCAAGGGTTGCTTACTACTCAGTTCCTATTGCTCTATCCAGCAGGAATTTTTGAAACTCAGTGGAAAGAACCTCTTTCAGCGCTTGCGTTCCGTTGTGCACCACAGAAAAGTTTGGTTACAACGCCCACCCGAACGCTTGTGTTTTCGTGGGTTCCTTCTCGATGCAAAGAATATGACAGTACGCCCAAGGGAACAATAATTTTCGGTTCGAACAGGATGGGTAAATTACGAGTTCGAAAAGTTGTAAACATCGGGAATAGCTCGATTATTGTTGTCTAAATCGTTTTTTTTGTTGCCAGGTTTCAATTTGGGAAACGCTTTAAAATAATTCTTTTATCGTTGTCTTGAGAATGACAACATTGAGGCTCTGAAACAACACTAGTTTTTGTTCCGATAGTGAGGTTGACGTTTCTGAAAATGCGTCACTGCATAGGATTGGTGAATATCTAATTCTACCCAACCCTTTTTCATACATGCCCTACATATTAAAGAACCTGATGTTTGTTTGTATAACTGATGCTTCATCACAAACAGGCTGGGGGCATGTTGTGGAACAGTCGAAGGATGCTGAATCGGCTGGTGGATGGTCTCCCAGTTAAAGTTCATTCCCAATCAATATGTTTGGGAGGTAATGGCCATATTTACTTAGGCCTCAAGACGTTATGTCCAAGTTCCGAAATAAACACATTCGGGTGAAGAGTGAGAACTCCACGAGCAGTATCCGTATAATAAATGCTATGGTGGTACACACTCTCTGAGTGCAACAATGTGACAACACTTATTTTATCTGGCTCTCCTGCAGTTTTCTTTCTCCTGGTAAAGCAAAGAACAGCTGATAAATATCACGGATATTTACAAAAATACAGAGTGGATGTTGAACCACACTTTTTTTCCCAACTACCATATGTGGGGATTAATACCAACATTGAGACCTGTTTTTGCTACAGTGCTAACAAACAACTTCCCCAGCCTTTGTTTCCTGGAAGCAAGATGTACCTGCTGGAGGTGTTGGATGCTTTCTCTATGAACTGGTCACCGCTTTCTTTTAATGCGTTCCTTCTTTCAGCATGATCAGTCGGGCCTCCCGAAAATTCGCTAGGATCGAGCAAGGGGGATCCTAGTACTTCCGAACTGGCCGACACAAGTCTGGTTCTCCGAACTTCTAGACATGACCATGGATCTGCCAAGGATCCTGCCACAGTTCAAGACCCTACTCACACTTCCGTGAAGCATCGAGGTTCATCCAATGACCAGGAGATTGGGGTTTGCCTCTTATCCGGAAATCCCTCGCACAGGAAGGATTTCCGTGTCAACAACAGACATTATACCTCCTTCTGGCGTAAAGCACCAGGAAACAGTATACCTCTTACAGCGAACGCCTGGGCCGCACTTGTGAATCCGAAGGATTTTGCTCGTTTTCCCCTTTGTAGAAAATGTTCTAGAATTCCTAACAGCCTGTCGATGCACGGTTAGGATATTGATTGATAATGCTTTGGACCTAGACAGTAGTGCTATTTGCCCTAGTTTCGTACAATGAGAGGCTGACAATAGGATCACATCCTCTGGTATCTCGTTTTATGAAGGGGGTCTTTGCGCTTCGATCACCACAAACTCGCTATGCCAATATTTGGACGTATCCGTCGTACTTGGTCACCTACGTAAACTACATCCTGTCCATTAGCTATCCTTGAGGGACCTCACTTCCAAATACATGCTTATAGCACTGGGTTCAGCACGAAGGATGCAGACTATCCATGCGCGTCCGTTTGCGTTTTTTTACAGCAAACAGAACGTTCATACATTCTCCCAGTAAAAGAGAACCTGAAAAATATACGGTGCTTACATAGCGCTTTTTCCCACAGGCTCAAAGCGCTTCACAGATATTACCCCTGATCATTAGTGACTTGTCACTCCCCCGTACTAGATAGCACGCATTTCTGGCTTGTTCGCTCACGACGCACCATTTCAGTACGTCACATCATCGTTTCCCCGGGGACTTCTCAATAGGCAGCCACATCCAGCGCTCACTATTCCCAAGTCACCTCACAGGTACCCCCTTTTACACGTGGGTGGGTGGGACATTTCCAGTAGTCATGTCTTGTCCAACAGCACCTGCGGAAAGTCCTCGGGCTTCCAATGGGCTCCGAACTCGCAATCATGGTTTTTGCAGTCTGGAGCTCTACCGACTTGATCTAATCATTCCGCCTCCGCTAATCCGCTGAAACAGTTTAAACCTGGCAGAAAGCAACTGCGGTTAATGTCGAAGAGTTTTCTCACGATGAACGTTTTTAGTGTATTTTATGTTTTAAAAAGGTATTTAGATGTTACCAGCAATCTCGGGAAGCAGAGTATGCATCATTTATCATTTATGTTAAACCCCATCGAAGAGTGTCTAAGAGTACATTAGCAAGATGGACTGAGGAAGTAATGGCAGCTGCCGGTATAGATATTAGTTATATAAAGCTCACAGCACTCGAGCAGCTGCTGTTTCATCAGCTGCGGCAAGTACTATTTCACCAATAGATACGATATACTTGGGACTGCGGGCTGGAGTTCGGGAAAAATTGCACATTGTCCACATAATAATCCCTCATAAAGTCCAATCATCATTTGCTGCAAGTGTTCTCATTGGAAAGTACAGGATCACTAGGGAAGTTAAAGTACTTTACTGTAAATCCCTTTTCAATGTTGTTACGTAGGGTATGGTACATTTTCGGCATTGTTCAGTGCCAGGTTGTCTCTGTTGAGAAGTCCAATGGTCGAAATACAATGCAAGAAAAACTCATTAACCATTTCATGTGTATGTTTTAACATGGTCAGCGCCATCTTTGAATCTCATGGAATCACGAGCTGATGCATGATTGGGAAGTATTAATCTCAAAATTTCAAACGAGAATTAACCGGTAAGGTGAAGTTTGATCGAGATTATACTGACCATCATGCAACGTGAGGGATTACATGCCCTCTGTTAATTCATGTAATACCCACCCTTTCTGCTATGCTGGTGTCGCTTGCCCATCTCTTTTCAAAAAAAACTGAAGTAGACCGTTGAATGCCATCTCATTTAATCCCTAACGTTCATTGATGGTCTATAAATCCCAATCAAACTCACATCACCTTACAGGTAAGTCTCGTTTAATTTTGAGATTACACACGTATGACACATGATGACCATTGACACACAAAAATTATACCCCTATATTATTTTCCTTTTTCGTTTACCTTACCCTCTCACAATTTTTCGGTTTTCCGCATCGGTACCTCGTTGCTTATGGAAGTTAATGACGGTTGATCTGGCGTCCGACGTAAGAGGACATCCACAACCAAAGAACCCTATCCGTAGGGTGACAACTACCACATTACTAGCGAACGATTTACATCGGCCTCTTGTCCTTGCTCTGTGGAATACTAATAATATATAATACTAATAATACTAATAATAATAGCTACTATATAATAATACATAATAATAATTATGCTAATAATAATAACAATAATCTATAATAATATATTCGACTTGGCCATACCGACGACACCCACTAGTTTGAGAAAGAACGAGAAAAAGGGGAGAAATACCAGGACTTAGCGGCTGGAGATCCAAGATTGGACACAATGCCCAGTTGTCACCGGCGGTACGGGGCACTGGGAGCGTATCCAACAACCTCGGACAACAGGCTTGCCCATATATCTCGGTGCTCGCCTCTCCCAAGTCCGGTAGTGACTCCGAGGTCTGAGGGACAGCCATTACATTACCACAAGAGGGTACGTTGTGAAAGAAAACAGAATGATAATGATAATAATAATGATAATAATATAATAATAATAATATTAATATAATTAAACTAATACTAATATTACTTACGGTTAAAATGCCAATAGTCGAGCGTGTTTCATCCCTGGATAATGCACGATATACTTAATATTAGAGTGATAATCATGATGCCGGCTCACATTACGGAGCCTAGATCCTGAATGATCTATTAATGACAGGCATCTATCCGGATCCTCTGGAAAGACCGCGGACTGCCCTAACGGGACGCCAAACAATATAGTCCTGTTACCTGTTTTTTTTTTTCATAGGTTTGTTTCGTTTGAATAATAATCAGAAGCTTTCTAGAATAAGACCCAACTGAGAGTTTGGAGCTCTAGAGATTTGTCACCAACTTAGGAAAGGATATTATTGTTAAGAGAAGTCTTTGGCATCAGTCAGCTCCGATTTAATTTCGGGTTTTTCCTAATCCTCTATCCGTACTTTATTAGAGATGCTCACGGACTATTTTCGACTTCATTTGGCATGGTACCTTGATCCATTTATTAACATTATATCATTGATTATCCCCATTGTCAAGGAGGCCTAAATAATTAATGTTTGGGAGTTTCGCTCGGGCATTGAAGACCGGCCTATGGGCGCGGCCATCGCCGCACAAAAGAACTGTCAAACTCATGTCAAATAAATTCACATATCCAAAAAATTGTCAATCGACGGGAAAACGATATGTCACATACTCCAAAAGAATAGTCCGAACCGAGGAAAATAAATTGCCAAATACCAAGTATAATTATGTTCCCCTACTGATATAGAAAAAAATGCCAAAAATACTACAAACGCTGAAAAACATCTCGACCATTACACTCAAAAACCTAAGAAGAAATGTGGAAACTGACAAACGTAAAACTGAATCATGTAACTGTGAACCAACTCAACCGTCCGTGATCGAGAAATATCAGCTGTTGGGAACACTAAAACGTCAGCCTGTCGGGAACGCTACAAACGGTCCTAGCGTTCAGAACGATGAAAATTCGGATCTAGAGTACGCTAGACTACCCCTCTCATCATTGCTGATTTTCCCCCTACATGATACGTAGCGAGCGTAACACATCTGTTTATATGGTTCACCCCAAAGTTTTGGACAGCAGTGTGGACTACCGCATGTTCATTGTTGCAGCTATGTAATCACTCTAATAGTTTCACAATTCACTGAGACTAGTTTCGGACTGTATGTGGGAAGATATTCGATCTCATCGAGTGGTCTCCACTCTTGCGATAATCATTTTAATGACTTGGCAACTACTTGAAAGTTTTGGTGCTGGAAAGATGCCGTCCGATTTTCCCCATGTGAATCCGATGAGGGCATCGCTGCACAACAGGACCATAGAAATGGAGAAATATGGCCATGGATATGCTGCATAGTGCCATAGATGGGGTGCACAGATGTGTACCGATAGTTAACAAGCTATGCTGTACGTAAATAGTGGATTCAAATGCATGGCCGGACGTAGTATATCTCGCGGATTACGTACAAGCCCCCCCCAACAATCGCACCGGGTAAGTCCGTAGCATATCTATGATCCACATCATATCATGGCAGGACTGTACTGGACGCGGAGCTTCAAGTAGAGGCACTTTGTCTGCGTTTGAGCTTTTCACTGTTTTTAGAGTCCCGGGGCCGTTTGCAGATTTTGTCAACGACCGGGGTAACGCGGCCACTATCTAAGTGGATCGCCACCATTGGTTTGCGTGGAGCGTACAAGAAATTTGAGGTTTCAACACCTCTCAGATGGCCGGAAATAGCCCCTCGTGGCTGAGAGGGACTCGTTTATATACTCACACCATCGGTTAAAGACAAAGTGTCTTCTCGTGGTGGAAATAGTTATCAACATCTTGAAACCAAAAGATCTTTGCCTCTACTTGGAAAATATTGAATCGACATGTGAGGGTTGGGTTAATTTCTTTATTCTTCCTTCTTCACATACATATTCACACATTAGATAAACGCCACTGCAATTTACAATGGACTGCAATTTAGTATATCTGAGAAGAGCGCCACCATAGGTTTCGCGTAGAGCACCCTGAAAATTTTGGGCTTTTAAGACTTCCTAGAGCTTCTGAAACGCACTAGCCAGCCTATTGCAAAAATCTGTGATGTTGCAATTTCATGTAATAAAGAATCTGGACCGAGTTTGGCACGCTCGGCAGAATATAGGCAGATAAATATAGCAACGCATCATCTACGGCCTCTTCATATCTTTCTATGAAGAATATGTCAGCAATGAGTTTCAAACTAAAATACCAGGCACCTAACTGCAAGTTTACTTACTTATTTCGTAAACAGGTGGAGCTATATTGAACGCCAACCCCCCTTTCCATTTCAGGCTATTACTGTCCAAAGTGATAATTGTGAATTATGTAATCAACCCGTTGTGAAATTTGGGAGTTATTTTGGCGGGTATTTCAAACGGCGCCCAATTAATTGCTTGCCCGAACTCGTTGAGAAAATTTCGAAAGTCAAATAGGTCACTCAGATTGCAGAAATAGTACTTTTGGGATTGACTCAGTGGCTTAGCTAGGATTTTTCAGTGGGAGGCGCTGGAGGACAGTGTCCTCGCCACTTGGGTGGGCACAGGACATTTTCAGTACACAAAATACTATCTTAGCGGGGCGGCCCTCATAGGTTGGCGTGGAGCTTACACGGTGAATTTTCATTGTGCAAAGCCCCCAGATTTGCCGGAAATAGTCTTTCCTTTCCCGGCGTTTTTAAGGCTGCACTTACCAGCTTCACACGTTGGCAGTTTTATGATCACAATTTTTTTAATCGTGAAAGTATGGACATCTTGTCGTTGTCCCTACTTTAACTTCTTAGCCAGAATGTTCATGCAATTGGCTGCGTTTCCCCCCCCCATACTACTATCCACCAGTGCGCGCGAAGCGCGTACTTTTTTTCAAGATTTTCAGAGCACATCTGAAGAAAATCAGGATCCCAATAGAAAATTAGGAGACATTTAACCAGCTTTTAGAGCTCTCGCTGTCACAATCATGATATACGTTATGCCATAGGGAGTAGGGAACTTCCGAGTAGTAGTTCCCTGGAGAACACACGCGTTTGAAAATCCAAGCAGTCTGATAGCCATGCTTACTGCCGTTCAAAATTGTCGCATGGCCTCAGAGGAAGGAACGGACAGGATGATAAAGGTTTTGGTAAACCAAACAGGTTGATCATAGTTTCAAGTTTGACTAAAATGTTGTGTAGAAATTTTCCCCTCACAGAGGTATAGCAAGGGCCAATGACTATGCTGTCTTAAGAATTGATCGGAGGGGGGGGGGGGGGTATTTCGTGAGAGGACATCTAGCTGGAGCACCATCGTCGGTTGATGCGGATAGTATTAAGGATTTTTAGCAGGGGGTATTAATAGCTGTATAGTAGAACGCTCTGATAAAGGGTTCGCGTTGGTTTGAACAGGTGTAGTACTATTTTAGCTGATTCCGCAGGAGCTCGCGGCGGCACTCATGAGAGCAAATTATGGTCCATTTTAGATAAGGATGTTCAACATCAATTTATGTCGGAATTGTCGTTAACTCATGCTTTTCCTCATTTAGTTCGAGGATCCTTTTCAGCTTTTGACTTCTTCTACAACAAACAGATCGTTTTCACGTATATTTTTTTGCCTTTGAACGCTTTTCTTATCGGTTTGACATTTTATATTCTGGCGAGTTTTATTTTTTTTTTTTGGCGTCCGCCAATGATCACCTTGATTGCGCGTTATTCAGAATCTTTTACTTCTTGGTATCAGAAACTGTTTTTTACAACTACTTAGCCCTTTTAGAAAGCAATTGTTATTCCAGTGTAATATGGATAGTACTGAAATTACGATAAGTAACTATTTTATTTTATTCAATCGTTCTGTGCAGAGTGAGGTAACTCTTTCCGATGTGAGGTAACTTTCAGTCGCCTAACTGGTAATCAGTGGCGTCACCGCGGGGGGAGGGGGGCAGAGGGCACGTGTCCCATCGAAAACCATGTGCCCCCCCCCCCGTGTGCTCAATGAGATTTGTGATTTTCGAAAAGCTATTTCGTAGTCGTGTTGGACTACCAGGTTGAATATATATATATAATCAGTTTTGTTATCACAACGGAAAGCCAGGTAATGGGGACCGACTTACCTTGAATGCCCCGAAAAAGAAAAATGTAAAAATTTCGGGCTTCGTGCGTCATATCCGCAAATTCTATGGGAAAATTTCTGCCTCATGGCCATAGCTTATACATACTGTGAGGTGAATGATGAATTATACAACAACATCCCCATGAACCTGGAAAAAATGACAATCAACTCTTGTTTGAATAATGAACATTCAGCCTCCGGGTCGTTTTTTCGTTTCTTCCTCCCTCGGCCACGCACACTTTGGAACTGCAGTAATTAGGCTATCAGACTGCTTGGATTTTCAGCACGTGTGTTTCCAGGGAAACTGCTATCAGAAGTTCCCTGCTCTCTCGGGCATTACGTTCAAATCTGGTTCGGAAAGTAGAGCTAAAGCTAGCAAATGTCCTAAATTTTGCTGAAAAAAAAATTCTATTCTTTTTGTTCGATGTGCATAAGCAAATCGGTGCAAGTGCGCGCTTCGCGTACACCGGTGAACAGTAGTATGGAGCAACGATTGTTGGACATTCTGACCAAGGAGTTGGAGTCGGGGAAGCGATAGATCCGAGGTCCGACAAAAGTTGTCTAGAACGCCTGGGACAGATCATTTCGGGCAAACCGTGTGGCGCTACGCTTCAGAGAGTTATTATGGTTTGTCTCCTGGAAAAGTCTGTGCCCCTCGTGCCCCGCCAAAATCAAAAGTCTGGTGACGTCACTGCTGGAATAGTTGGGAATAATTCTTCTGCTAAAGTCAATAATGAAACTATTCATCAAAAAAGTTTCACCATGCTGGGGTACTATATGTGAGAAATTCCTTCTACGACGATGGTACTAGCTTGTCGTACAATCGTTTTAGGGAGATTCACAATTTGCCTCATTTCCAGTTTACTATTCAATCCGGTATAATTTGGGCACTTCATCCAACTTGGAGAATTAATCATATAATTGACATGGCGAATAATGATAATAAGCTTTTGAGGCGATAATTCACTTGCTACAAGTTTTCCACTCTTGATTAAACGTGTTGTTCTGTCCCGATTTGATAGAGCAATCGCTTTACGGTCTACGTTTTTTTTGCTGATTCGGAACAATTGATTTGAGGGAGACAGATAATTTCAATGGAAAAAAATATATTTCGCTCTTTGGCAAATAATCTTCTACTGGATCATCTTATGATTTTTTTTCATTTCATACTTGAATAGTAATCTATCAAGACTGAAAATGACCGATATTCACCCTCAGTTGGCGTTATTTCATATAATGAATTTTTTATTTTATTAAAGTTGATTATTAATTACTAATAAACACGATGTCCGCCAAGAGCTTTAAATGAAATACCATGAATCAAGACGTTTTTTATTTTAGTACATTTCCTATTTTTTTCTATTTGTAATGGTAATTGTTACTAAGTTATTTGAATGTAATGTACCCCTTGCCTACATTTTCCGAATAAAGAGATGAGAAAGAGGAAAAGAGCTCATGATGCTGAGCGTGTTTTCAGCTCAAGTACGGGGTATCATGACATGATTATGACATGCTATGTAACGTCCATCTTGAAAGACTGGCAAAGTCTAAGTGACGCCAACCATGGCTTACCTCCGGGTTTTTTTTATTCTTCATAGGGCTGGAACGCGACTGCTGAATTGTAACAGGTTGACGAGAGACAGACAAGACGAAGACATGATTGAACCAAGATGGGGGGGGGTGGGGAAGGGGGGTGGTTGACGACGTAGCTGAAGTTCACCGTCCACAAGTAACGTGAAATTGGGTCCGGAACAGGCAATGAAAGGAGAACGGGAAACGACCAGATAATTTCGATATTTTAATAAAACATTTAAGTGAGCGTCTTCGGTCAGGATGAGGGTAGGTAATAAAGAAATACTTGAATTGAAATACTGAATTTTCCATTATGGAGTGCGCGAAGGTTCTGAGCAAATTCTCGTAATAATAAAAAAAATGCAAAAAATGTTGGTCAATTTGTATAGGAGTCAGACTGTAAATAAAAAGTGAGGGCCGAAATGGTCTGCTTTTCTAAACTGGGATAGTGGAGTGTTGCCTATCGCAGGACTAGTTCTGTTGAAAAGAGGTTTCTGTCAGTTCAAAATCTAGATGGGAGAGTTATGCACAAAAGTTGTGTTATTTTCAAGTTTGGTTAGGACATGTATAGACCAGTAGGAGATCAATGGCGAGGTCTCGAATAACTCTCTGGTATGTCCTCGTGCTATGAATGTTACATTCAAATATCAGCACGCAAAACGAAACTCTAACACTGTTCCCTCTCGCCCCCATTCTGATCCATGAAGAGTGGTTCCCTTATGTTAACTGGATAAGCCCTATATAAAAACGTTCAATCATCGGATTTCAGAATAGGCTCAGAAGTCGCGAAAAACATCATTGACGGCTTGCCTCTCAAATAAACTACATCTTGAGGTGTAATCAAGGTTATGTAGTGTTTTACATCCTTAATAGTTTCATGCAAACAAATGTCAGACTTATATATGAATACCTGTGGAAAAGACAAAGAATGGAAAAAAAGTGAAACTTATACATGCATGGACAGATGGACAAGTAGCTCAATTCTGATTTCTGGATTTCTTGTAGTGTGAAATCGGAATAATTAATCAACTATCGAATTATCGGATTAATTCTGTAGGGCGCTCTTGATTACCCGCTTGGACCGTTAAAACAGGAAAGAATAAGCCTAGTGACAACCAAGGATTGGGGCAGTTTTCCTATAAAAACGAGTTTTCTGGGGAGTCCGTATATGGAAAGTTTCAATCGAAGATGGTGGGAACCAAAGCATGATGTCTCCGTTCGCAGTGGGAGGGGGGGGGGGATCTAATAAGGGAAACAATCCGCTTCTGAAACGAGGCCGAGATGCAAATTTGTGCTATATGGAACAAAAGTTCTGGCCCTATTGTTTGTCTTTCATCATTTTTTTCAATTGACAGCTGATGACCGGGGAAGGGGCCCACGGTTATCGGCCGGCGCTTAGCAAATTTGAACTTACACACCACGTACCCCATGATCTTCACCAATATCAAGTTATAGAAGCCCAAGCCCACCCCTGATGGACACTTGATTATTGGTCTGGCGTGTGTTCCTATTGTCGGTGAGCATTCGTACCTAATTATTAACCCTTAATTCAAGAGATGAACTCGATTTAAGATGTACATGAATTTGTACGAACCTCAGTGAGCACAAAAGCCTACAAGTAAAAGTGGAAGGTCGTAAGCAGGCTACAGGAAAAAGATGTAGGATCATACGCCTTGAAGCCAAAAAGGTTATGTGACACACTCTTCGAACTAGCACAAATAAAGAGAGGACATATAAAAACCCCCGACCCATCCCAAAAAATTAGTATTAGGTCTTCCTTCGCCTTCTTGTCGTTGAGTTATTTCATACCTTTTCGAGGAATTGAGAATTTCACGACTTCACGGGACGGGGAGCGGAGGGGGGGGGGGGGGATGGGCGAAAACAGGTGGGGGACGGGGGGGGGCATGTCCCCGAGACAGTAATAAAAAATAATAGGCACATGCCCAGATTTCGTTCACTCTAAACTAATTCAATAATCGCGTTGGAAATTGTCTCAAGACCACTAATTTCAGGGGCGGAGCCCCAGTAAAGATCTGGACCCGACTAGGGGCCAAGTCGAAGAAAGACAAAAATACACAGTTATCGTCCGAGTTCTCATTTCAAGTGTTTCGCGCGCAATGGCGTTTCGATTCAGGCGTGTAAATATGCGATGTATGCTCCGGATCATTTTGTTCACCAGAATGATTCAGGAAAGCCTTGGGGCAGACCGACTGTCCCCCCCCCCCACCCTCATTTTCTGAGAGGGATGAAAAATTTGGGAAGGAAGGAAAATGGCGAATGGTGAAAAAATGCCTGAATTTCTGCAGACGTTACCGATAAAATGCCCGGAAAACATGCCAAACATTTCGAGCGCCTTGCACGACGAGGTGGTTTCCAATGACTGACCTAAAATTCGAGCACAAATTTCCTGCCTCCCAAATTGGAATGGTTCCGTACGCTCCGACGCCATGGCTTGTCCTTCGATACCACAGGGGGCCGTTCGTGTAGACCCCTGGGTCGGACGCAAACAAAGCCAGATACAAAAGCCAGAGTAGAAGAGGGAATAAAAAAAAATAATAAGAAAAAATACCATGTGTGATATCGGTGGTAAATCATGTCTCTTAGTATGCGCAATGACAACTTTTTTGTCTTGTCTTTTACTCAAATCTAACATGTAGATGGGTTGCTATTGAGCCTGGCAGTGCCGTTTCCGGCCGCGATATGGAGGTACATGAAAATATGAAATTTTGTTGTACGCTGCGCGGGTGGCGCTCGCTTAGATGATCATTTACATTCGATGTGGCCCCCCACTTTTCAAAACGCATCAACGCCCCTGGGGGGGAGGGGGGGGAGCAAGACCCAACATTGCGGAGAAACAATTTTTGCGCCTCGATAAGAGAAAGTGGATTTTAAGAAGGAATTGTTTGATAATAGTGAGAAATGTGTTTGTTTCATCGGACCCAGCAATAGTTCGTGAGATAGATACAGAGTTTTTAAGAGTACTTGTTTTTCACGTTCATCATTATTTACGGGGATTCCGAAGTATCCCGTGACGTGGTCTATTGGTGCACTCGATCGAAATCAGGCTGAATGATGAAATTTGGACGGGGGGGGGGGGGTTATGTTTCGGAAATTCGTTGATGCAATAAAGGAACGTGTCATCGTCAAGTCATATTTACATGACCAATAAAGTTGACGAGGATGAGAGGAAGGGGGCCATGGAAAGAAACAAGGAGGATTTCGCAGCACCATGTAATGTGATGTTATGGATTCGGCCATTTGTCATTTTATTAATTGCTCAGGTGTCATGAAAGCCTATAGGTATAAGATCAATGCGGAACCACAGTCATGATTCTTAGGAAGGATGGAAGCAAAGTAATTCAACTTACCGTGTACGCTGGTGGTTGTTCGAGGTCATGTTGAAGTCTTTGGTGTGGACGATGTCGGAGCCATAGCTTTTGATTGGCTAGCCTGGATAGATTCCGGTTGGATTCTTCAGGGAAGCTTCCTCCTGGCTGTGAGGTCTACCCACTCCTCAGCCCCTTTTAAGCATTTTGACCACCCTGGATTTGTTGAACCACCAAACCGTTCCCTCCAACACCAATAACAATACCGCTCTTTCATAAATACAAACAACATCTTTGGAGAGACTCTAGCCCCGCCTTGCACCGTGGTCACGCATCAACAGTGTTTCAAGATTTCAAGCCTCTAAAAGGAACCGCTACGAAGTTTGATTCCTTGAAACATAAGAAGCAAAGGAATTTATCGCTCATTGAACAGTTTTCAGATTCAATGCCATAGGAACCGCTACGAATGTTTGCTTCCTTGCTGAAGGCAAAAGATTTATGCACTCATGGAACAGTTTTCAGATTCAAGGCCCCATATAAGGAACCGCTTTTTTACGAAAGTGTGATCCTTGCTGAAGGCCAAAGAGGAATCTAAGCAATCATGCACCGTGCGTAGTGTGTGGGTGTGTGTGTGTGTGGTGTGTGTGTGCATGTTTTTGTGTGCGTGTGCGCGTGTTTCGTGTGCGTGTGGTGTGACACCACTTGTCAGCACGGTATATGAAGAACACAAAGCATGTATCAAGTTCGAATTAGGCACGGGTGGCGCATTGTAGAGAGGATGTGACTCTTCTTCTTAGTACCTTTCAAGGTCAGGAGGTCATTGAAAGTCACGACGGGTGAAGTCCGAAAACCTTGTCAGCACGAATTGTAATAAATAACAAGTATCTTTAAGTTCTATTGTGGCACATATGGTGAGGATAGAACTCCATGTTTTTGGTTTTTTGTCAGCGTCAAGCATGAAGGTAAATATAGGGCAAACCTTTTATATCGTGGTAACGAAAACTTTCAGAGCGATTGTCTTAATAGAAAGTTTCGTTCGTCTAGGTGATCTACTTGACATCATTTGACATTTTGACCCATTTGCCTAAGGACCTTGTGACTTTCGAGGTCAATTTTTTGGCAACCAAGCTCTTCTCCTTGTAACAAACCAAATAAGTAACGGCACTAATGTACTAAAACAACTCTATCAAACGCTATCTCAAGTTATGTCCTCTGTTAAACGGTGAAACATCTCTAAAACACTGATGATTCAAATCTATATATATCTTCCAAACGAAACATTTTAGGAGTCGTGCGAATGAAGATTTTTTTCTCTGTCATACCACTTGGTGACATACACTTTGATCATCAGAGCTTTTGACCCTCATCGAACTACCTAATGACATTGTGACATTCTAGTAATGCTTCCTGACGCCCAGACTCGCTTTCAGACTCGCTTTGTTTGCAAAAAAACTAACAAGTCAATTCACGACGTACTAGAACACTCTATCACAATATATCTCCAGTTATCGAAGGGTGAAACAGCTTTGAAAGTGATAAAGTCCATGTTCGACATTGACGCCTAGGCACTTGAACATTCGGGAAGGAATGGCGTAAATGGAAGTTCTGATCGCCCGTGTGACTACCCACAACACCCACTTCCATCTACACTATACAAACAGTTGTATGTCCAATCGCAGGAGGGGACAAGGCAATAATCTCAAAATTAAACGAATCCCAAAGGATGCAGTTTGATTGGGATTTTACCGACACATTACACGAAAGGAGGGATTACATGAGAAGTATGCGACGTTTTCGCTCCATTGTTGCAAGAAAGTTATATGCTTGCCACGAGTCACATACACCAGGGTGGGTAAGAATAGACATATATTCAAGCAATACGATGGGAGGGCATGCTAATGCCCTCCTTCGTGAATGTGCGGTAAAAATCCCGATCAAAACTTCATCCGTTGGATTCGTTCAATGTTGGATTTCACCTCCCCATACACTCAATACGGATTAACATGAGAATAAAGCCGTGGTCCAAGCATGACAAGAGGGGCAACAGTTATATTCACTGGTTTTTATTCAGCATTCCCCTTGCTCGGGTGCCTATCTCCTTAGATTGGCGTCCGCTTTTAAAGGGAACCTCAATTTGAGTGAAACGAAAAATATTAACAGTGACCTGCCGTAGGGCATTATTATAAATAAAAAATAACCATTAAGGGTACTTTCATCAACTTAATTTCTAAAACTGCTCTGCAAATACTTTTGTTCCCCTTACTCAAATATCAATAGCGTTTTTATATAAAATTTGCAAAATTGTTTCCGTTGACCAGTCGAAGTTGCAAGTATACGCTCAATCGCAACATTCTTCTGCTCAGCCCTGGAGGTGCTGCGTCTCGTACTGTGTGCACGATATTGGAGTGTCCATCAACGCCGAATGACATAATGCCAAGAATACATAATGCCAGTATCCAATGGGATAGAGTGTCTGTAGAGCCGGCCGGAAGGGTCGTCGAATAGATACAAGTTAGAAAACAAACTGTGTTATTCAAACAACATGTTTTCCGTTGCGTAATATAATGTGAAGCAATGAATAAACATCCATTTCAGGTTCCTGATGATATGCTGGTAACAGTACTGTAATGTTTCGCCCTGCGTTGGACTGTTTCAGTAACTGTGATATGTGAATACAATTTGTCAGCACTTACATGAATGTTTCCAAGTCTAAGCGACTGAAGTTGTCTGTAAGCGTCTGTGTCTGATATAAGTGCAATACACTACTAGTTTGGTGGTTACCATTTGATTGGCAGTTATCCTACGGATAACATATCTTAGGTAGGCGAGCACAGGGGGACAACATCCATGTATCCTATATCTGAGGTGAAGGTGGACGAAGGTTTGTAGATACCCCTCATGGAATCTTTTGACCAACGCATTGGATCCAACTGTGCTACCGTTGCTTTCATCGAGAAGAGCCGGCATAGCCGACCTGGGGCTGTATTTATTGCACTGTAGCTGAGGCCTTCTTTATACAATTGCGAGAAGAAACCTAGAAGCTCTACTATAGATGGATGTGTGAACTGATTACTTTCGGACATCGCAGTATCGTTGCCATTTTTTGTAATAAGTTCGATACGCTTTGGTCGGTCTCCCAGGAAGACAACAATATTCTGGTAATGTTGCTCGGCATCTGGAATGTCGTATTTTGCCCGAGACTCGACAGCTATGCAATTGCAGTTTCGGATGTGGTAAGCGACGGGTTGAATGTGTTCGGGGTCCTGCGGTATAATGTAGTGTGTTTTTCCCCTTCGGTATCGTCTGCAGATCGGTGATCATTTTGAAAACTTTGGATACATGGGTGCGTATGGCCACATGGGTACGATGAGGACTCACCCTGCCCCCTGGACTTTTATCTTCTGCAGAACGTCGGGCAAGTAAAACAAAACGGAGGGAAGGCATAAATATAGGACTTGCCAATTAAAAGAGAAGGCATCTATGTATTTTGCATGTCTTTGTGGCTTCCAGGCAACAAATGAGTCTAACTTTGTTAAGTTCAGATGCAATAGGTCAATTTTGGGGTTGTTCCACACAACCCACAGATATTTTGGAATATATACAATGGTTGCAATCGCAATTGACTGCTATCTGAAAATTTTGATAATTTATCTGCACAAACATTATATCACCTGTAGATGCGAGCAGGTAGCCAGTGATGCACGAGCATTGACCAATGCCATATTTACTGGCAAGCTGGTTTACAAAAGCACGGGAATGAGTTACTCTCCCTTTGCTCGAATATATGCCAATGCCAGAGTTGTATTATCTGTAAGATTGGAGGTTCTTATTCGTTTCTTGATCCATTGGAAAGCTTTTATGCCTCAAATGATGCCTGTAATTCGAGAACATGATAGTTGTGTAACATTGCTGTCTGACCATTTTCCTTGAGATTTCCTGGATAAAGTCGGACTGACAGCACCCCATCCTTTAGATGATGCGTCTGTGATAATAGTTACTCTGGGTCCGCTTTAAGGATATTTTCATAGGAATGTGGTAGGTTATGCTCCCACCAGGAGGCTCTACCAGAGCTCCTGTAGGCAAGCATGAGCCTCAAAATTACCATTATTTAAACAGAAAGTGCTTGAATTTTTTTTACGACCTCATTCTCGATAATACGTGGCGCGTATTTTTCACACACCCCCCCTTAAAGTAACGACACAAGTATGCCTATGTGCGAGCCAACGCACGGCTAAGAGTGGGAATGTTTACTTTTTTGAACAGTTGCTATCTGTGGAGTGCTTTTTTCGCCCGGCCTCTTTGATGTTTTTGGTCTCACTGTCATGCTTCTCGAGTTGATGGAGAACCCAAAATCTAATTCAGTTGAGGGTGTCATAACCGACTTTTGTGGATGTATCCAAGCATCCCAACCTTGTAATAAAGTTGAAACTAACAGAGACTGCATATTACACTCTTTCAGCGGTTTTTGGCTTCAGAAATATCGTCTATGATAACGGAGGCAATGAGATGCCGTTGGCTCTTAAATGTGCCATTACTGGTTTCAGAATGTTTGTAAATATGCGTGGGCTGAGGCCAAACCATTTGGTAGGCACTTGTATTGATATATCTGCCCCCTAAAAAGTTTTCTGAGGTTTTCTGGAAGAAAGGTGTACCGAATCGAGTAAGATGGCATCTTTTAAATCTATTGATGCCATCTAGGATCCCGGCTCTAACAGCTGAAGTGCTGCCTGCATGATCCATTTTGAATGTAGTAGCTGTAAACTTTCGTTAAAGTTTTTGAATTAAACAAATCATTCGCATGAGCCATCCTGGCTTTGGTCGGAAAAATACTGGGGAAACATTTCCCCATTGTTATGATCAGGATTTCTCCAGTACATCCTGGTGTCTTCAGCAGTTTTGAAAATTTCATTCTGCGCAGATCTTCATCTCCTTTTAAAAATGAAGACCCCCATTTGGGGATGGATTTTATATACTGACTTGGTTTGTTTTCATCCAATTCTATGCAATATCCACAGACATGCTCAAAATTGTTGTCTGAGTGGTTTGGTTGCCATTTTTGGCATAAAAGTTTCTCTCCTGCACACTAACGGTGTACATCGCAACACAATTCTTTTCCTCTTTACCTCACCTTTCAGTTCTTCGCGTTCTTGCCGGTTGTACGACCGTCGGTCTACACAAGCTGGTATCTTCTGGTTCCCGAGTTGCACGTCCTCGTATGTGTAGCCCTCGTGAGCGTAACTGGAGCCTCTACCCTACCTTTGGGGTGTTACACCGATCAAACCAGTTCGGTTTCAACTGGGCATGTCTCTAATTTTCGTGATACTCGTCTCCAATAGGTATGTGGAGTTCTGCTCATATTTGGTGCCACAAGGCCTTGAACGGTGGTTGATAGCTGCTTGATCAAGTCATCGTCTTATTACATTCAAGGAGAAAATTGGTTTTTGCACCCATCATGGCAAGGGCGTCTTTCAGTTTTTGCTAACGTGGGCTTTGTCATATGCCTGCCTTCCCCCCCCCCTCCGCCAACAACTATTTCATTCCAGGACTGTAGTTATACAGTCATTGCTTTTACATTTGCTTTGTAAGCATTTTGTGAGGGAGGATCTCCGTTTTGGCTGCGATTTAGTTTGCCCAGATAAGTTCATTGACTTGGGTGACTTGTAATGCCTCAACATTTGCTGGCCTTATGTATTATCAAATTTTGCTTTTAGCTTTTCTGGGGCTAGCATCTGTTTTGCACAGTTGTTTCCCAATTTGGCCGATATTTTTCGGAAATCTTTATTTCCATTGTCTTGTTCATAGTCAAGTCGTGAACCAACATATCTAATATTTTCTCATTCTGTGTTATTGTCCTCGTCCAGATCTACTTTCTCACCCTTTGGGCCTTCATCTTGGCTATTCCTTCTGAAATTGATAGAACATTTTCGATTTGTTCTGGGCTGAGCCAATCGTTCTGCCTTCATATCCAGAGCCAGGACATCACTGCTGTACTTTTTGTAGGATTGTGCCTGGTTTTTCTACTGTCTGGTTGACTGAATCTTTCTGACTTTGGTCCGTAAGGGCTTCCATTTTAGCTTTTCAATTTGCATACAATTTCTCTTAAGTCCTCATTTTTTGAGGACACCCCTGCGTTTTGAGTTAAGGGTGACTTTTGAGTCCTGACTCAACCCCGTGATCCTTCTGCGTATAAACCCCTTTGGGGACGTCCTTTTGACTATTTACGGAAAAGTAGCCTACGTTATTTAGGAGAGGCTATTTAATTTAGAATCACAGCACTGAATGTTAAAACTAACGAATTTTAGGTCGGGAGAACCCGCTAAATGCTGCTTCCCTGTGGGAACTCTGATTTAACCACATACCTCACATTTCACAGTGCTGCGTCAACAATGGTGAATATCAAAATGACCCTCAGAGGCTTCCAAGTCTTGAAGTCTACACCCTAACTGTCTTTGACTTACTGTGCACTCCGACGCGGTGGTGTAAAGGCCATGCGACTGAACGTGGGTCAGTTTCTGAAGCTGAACGCCTACGCACTTGCTGCCTGCACTGACTGAAATGATTAATGAACAATGCGTCGTTACGTAATCACCTTATGATACTGTTTGTAACAATAATTGAAGCCGCGTGTACCTATACTTTGTACAGGACGCGAGGAAGAGGAGCAGCGATTAAATCGATGCTCACCCGTCCGAACCTAAACATACATGAAGCGAACCGCATACTTCTCATGTAATACCGTATTGAGTGTAATGGGGAGGTGAAATTGCAGTCTATTGAACAAACCCAGTTCACATGAATCCTTCACTGAGGGTGTTCCTATGGCTAGGCTTCTGTGGGTTTCTGTTATCTACATGTCTAGTCGAGGACACACAAATATACAATGGGCTTTTCCTCACCAAGTCCCTTCTTCCACAGTTGATTTATTGACATTCTCAGTTGCATTGCCAACTCACTTCTCTCCTATTTATGGGGAGACTTGTGAAACCAGACGTTCATTTTTTTATTCAACCTCCTATGTATTCTTCCGGTTATTAAATCCTTCCACACCTCTGCCATCTGTTGGTATTTTCCTTTCCCCAATATTCTATTGTGTCATTCTTGGCATTTTTATTCTTTCTGAGAATACTTGTGGTTCTTTTATAATGGGATATTGTTGATCTTGTCCCCCCCCCCCCCCCCACCGTTCGCCGTCTCTTATATCACTTTTCAGTTGTTGGCATCCTCTGCATTTATGGTCCCACCCTCAAGCATTTAGTATCCTCATTGCAGTCGGCCCCTGCGGTGGGCCGGAGCCCCGACTTTTATTTATGTGTGATTATCGAGGGGATGGCCTGGTACAAGATCAGTCTTGACATACAATAGCTAAATTCAAACATCTCCCATGACTCATGCAGCCTTGAAAGTTAGTGAAATGTTCAGAACTTGATGGCAAATCGAATCAAATGAAATTCACAGTAACTTTACATGTCACATATCTTTCGTTTTTTGACTACTAATTGCCAGGTGCGACTGTCATAGCCTATGGCTTTGTTTGTCACGTCATAACCATAACTACTGTACAGTCTCCTGCACCACGTACACTCTGCTGTACAGTTATCCTCAGAATGTACAAAGCCATCCATGTTTCCAGTGCCGGTGCCGGCCGTTGCCTCAGTACTACTTCCACACAATCCTGTCTTAGTTTCATCATTCAATCGATTCCTCGAAAAATGTATCTATGTACTTTGGCTTGTGTGTGTGGTGTGAGTATTCTGTGTGTATGATGTTAGCCCGTTGGGCTCGTAATCAACAAACGCAGAGACCGCACAATCAGCCTCAATGTCATAATTGCCTGTATGTGCGTCATATGATGTGAGGACCCGTCTTTTATTTAGCATCCCGTCGATGTCGCTCGAGGGTCAATCGATGCAACAAAACTGAAATAAGTAAAACAGCAATACCTCCTGAGACAAGAGTATCGAGCTGATGTTTTGCGATAAGTTGTAAAATGGGTGGGGACGTAATTTCTAAACGTGATCTCAACGCAAAATCCACGCTTCAGCAAGTCACTTTAGGGTGAAAAATTGGACAGATCAAATTTGTAAATTTTCTTCGCGATTTTTATTAGCTACAAACGACATGAAGGTCGTTTTTCTAGACACAGTACGCAATTGGATAATTTTTCACCTCAATTTTCCATAACTCTGTCATATCTAAACCAAACTTGAAGAATGTGGCCTACAGTTGCACCTGAACACCAGTTAAGGGTTCATTTCAAAGTCCACCTGAGGTCAAATGGTCATGATTTAATTAATGTGCTCCCTCTCAATGAAGTCCATGAAGGTAATTTCTGCGGAAATATGAACGTTGGCGGTTTACCCCTGCACATGTCTTCGTTATGGTTTGTGCCTTTATATATATATATATGTTATATGACTTGAAAAATGCTGCCCGGATCTAATAGTAAAAGGTACCCTTGCCACTTAGAGATGGTCAATCAACCATGTTTGCGCGAATGATACAGTTGGAATTTGCCGAACAAAACCTGCCACACAACTCACAAATCCGACGGACCTAATTTGCTCTTCTCCCAGCAGACCAGAAAGGCGTTAAATCACTCCTCACATTTCTATTTTCCTTAACGATGCGGCTATCGTTGACCTCGGTTTTGTGTGTGTGTGTGTGTGTTTTAATTCTATTTTTACATTCATGTCAATAGACAATTGTTTGCCCTCTTACTTCGCTCCTAGCAGTTGCGCCAAGTACGATCACGAGACTGCTGGAACCCAGCTGAGAAGATCCTAATTAAAAGAAATTAGACCTGAAGTCTTGTATGGCTCCCAGCGTGGTTGTTATGTGGGATTTACAGTTAGCAACACCCAGGACTGAGCGTATATAAATCAGTAAACACCGGAGAGGTACTCCTTCCGCCCACGCATATAATGGTGAAAAGAACGCAACACTGCGTATTGTTTCCTCCTCCTTGCCCATATGCTTGCTACTACCTCCACTATGTGACTCCGCCCGTTGGGTAGTTTGGTTGTTAGGCTGTTTCAGACATTGACCTCACTCTGTTGACCTCAGATGAGCATTTTGAGACCTGACCACACAATACAATGAGGGGGGGGGGGAGGGGGGGGGGGGGGGGGGGGGGGGGGGGGTGGGGGGGGGGGGGGGTGGGGGGGGGGGGTGGGGGGGGGGGGGGAGGGGGGGGGGGGGGTGGGGGGGGGGGGGGGGGGGGGGGGGGTAACGGCAACAAGCAGAGGGGTCGGCAGTTTCAAGTATGGCCAGTTATGCCAGTTTTGGTCGGATTAGAGGTTTCCACGAGGCGACTGTATCCTTTTCGAGCAGGGGAAAATTATTATTATTATTTTTTTTCTTTTTTTTAACTAAAACAAGATTTTGGAGTCTCTAAACCTGCTGAAGTCCACTGAGCCTTCAGAAAGTTTTCATCTAACTGTTGTAGCCCAACTCGCTCAAACTCATTGTTTGCAATTTTGTGCGAGACCTGTCGTGATGGCAGGGAGAGGGGGGGTGGGGGTGATAGGGGTACTGTTCCCAGATGTGTTGGAAGGGTTCCCATTTTGTGTTATGGGTCACCGCGGTGAGGGGGCTAACACGTACCGCTATTGTTGGAAAATATATCAAAAACCGGATGTTCTGCCTGCACCTACCTCCCGGTAACTCAGGCTTTTCTTCTCTTCCCCTGTGAAACCGTTCCCGGGGGGAATTCCACCCCTCCTCTATACTAGTAGCACACTTTCAATTAACTATAATCATCAAAGTTTGTTATAGGCAACTGGGGGTTAGGGTATGCATGGCTACACTGAGAGCCTTAATACACAAGTAAACGTTGCAAGTTTATAGGGTGTGTCCTTGAGACTGTACCCTGATAACACAAAAAACCACTGTTGACTATAGGACACAGCATTGTGAGAGGTATTATGTTTATTACTGCATTGCCACAAGACAATATCAGTCTGTCTATGGCAAATATGTTGTGTATAATGAAAGGTGGACAATTTGGGAGTCCTACAGGTGCATTTACAGTAATATCTACACACTTTTATTTGGGTGGCATCTGAAGGGTCAGGTTTTTTTCTCTCAAATTGGGTATCGCATTGCCCCTGCCTAGGGATCTATTATTGGGGCACTGGTACAATTATGAAAAAAAAATCATCTGATACTGGTGAACCAAAATGACCTTTCGCCTAACACCAAAAACAATAGGGTTCATCCTCACCATATACGTGCGGCAAACCCACATACTAATTTGAACTTGATACTTTCTTGCGTCGTTAGATATTGTGCTGACCAGCTTTTTGAGGTTTGCCCTCACTCGCTGACCTTGACTGATCTGAGCTGACAACCAAGACGATAGGGTTCATCCTCTTCATATATATTTGCACCCCCACAGGAACCAATTTGAAGTTTAATACCTTTTGCGTTCGGCTATAACCCGCGCTGAACGGAGTTGACACAGAGAGAGCAGAGGGAGAGAGAACCAAACACATATCCGAACGCGCGTGACACATAGATTTCTCCTTTTCGTCTCCGGCAAGAATAAAAAAGGAGGCACAGGGACTGACTCGAGAGTGGCCGACTCCTATGCTAGAAGTACCAGGTTCGCATGCTGTCTGGTGCTTTTCAAAGCTGTCACCTTATCCCCTTCACCATGCAAGAAAGTGGCTGCAACGTGTTGTCGGAAGTGAGGGAAATTGGCCTGAACTGGCGGGCCCGGAGCAGGAATCATAAACCCCTGCTCTAGATTTCCTTCCCCTCTGTCCTATCCACAATTCAAACTGGTCCCCATCAATTTGCCAGGCCTCCAAATAAGGCGCACTGAAGTATGAACTAGAACTGACATTGCGCTAGGATTTTCACGACGCCCCTACCGCTCTTGTCGCCATGAGTATGGCCGGTGAAAGGAAAAGGTTTAGGAATGAGAACGGAAAAATACTGGAACCTGGAAAACAGTCTACCGATATAGTGTTCAATAAGTTTAGCTCTTGGTACACGCATGGGAGGGTTGGGTTTACCCGAGCGCGAATTCCGGACCCCGTCGAGAATATTGGACTGACCCTCTTCTCCTTCCGGGCACATCACATTCAAAAGAAGTCTTCTTTGTATGTTCAGTTTTGGAGACTATCTCAGCGAAAAGTCTGCTCAATTGCCATTCCCATTATAAGCCATGAACTAAACCAGCGCAATCGTTAACCCTTGGTAGCTGCGGGCAAATATGCCCTACATGCCCCAACATGCCACTGTCCATAAACTCCCCACTAAACTCTCTCCTTATGGTAAATCCCTGACAATGACACAATTGAAACAAACCATTGTAACTAAAACTCAACATGTGGAAACACCTCTTTCTGGTACCAGCCAACGGAAACTAGAGCGCGATGTGTGGACGGACGAATAACCTTCCCTGGACACTGGGTTTTTCCTTATAAAGTAGACTATAACAACCTGGACCCTGCTTACATAACCCTTTTTTTGCCGCGGAAACGAAAATTTGCTGGTGGCGACCAAATGTATGGGGATAATTTGACACCTACACCTCACGTTATCGTTCTCATTTTAATCGCTAACCTAGTTATATAGCTTCTGTCACACCACTTATATACCGAGGTAATCCTTTCATTGTTTACTTGGACTTCCCACGGGCTTACTACCATGGATATAGACTATTGCTGTCTATCTGTTTGAGTTTGCACTAACACTTCCCCACGCCTCGTTCTCTATGACCCCATACCCTATGGGATAATTACAAGTAAAACCCCTAGCTAGTATTGGTCCGCAAATGTTTGGTCTCCTATTTGAATCGCTAACCTCGTTATACAGCTCTGTTCACACCACTTAACCGAGGGTAATCTTCATTGTTACGTGGGAGCCCACGCGTCTACCATGAATTACTATTCCTGTATATCTGTTTGAGTTTGACACTAACACCCCTTCACGCCCTCGTTCTCTATGCCCCATGGTTGGCAATGTTTGTACTCCAATTTCGCTAACCTGTCTACACTCTGTTCACACTAACTTATCCCCAGGGTAGCTAACATTTGCCGCCCTGCGCTTCCACCAAATCTATGTAGCAATCATTCAGCTGGCCGTTAGAAAGTCTAACTGGACATGCGTAGGCGGGTAAATCGCCGACGTGAATCCCTGCAGAAATTATCTAGTAAAGAGTGAAAGCACATTAAATCATGCTCCATTGACCTTCGATGACATTGAAATGACGTAGAGCCTACTTGTCGCTAAGGACCAACTGTAGTTCCACATCTCCAAGTTTCGTTTGAAAACGACGAGTCAGAAAAATCCCATAAATTAGGCAAATTTGGGCGCCTGTATATTGACCTTGAAAGACCCCGGGTCCAACACAGTCCCATCCACAATTTTTGTTTGAATCCGTCAAAGTTGAACAAAAATCGCAAAAAGACCACATCTGACTCGGTGGACCTTGTAGGAATGCCCACATTTCGGCTCATCAGAGATTTTTACTAGGCACTACTTGGTGTACCAAAATTGTCAGATCAATCGTATGAAGCGTTGAAGCGTATTGCTAACGCTCAAAGTTTCCGGCGCGCAGACGTTAGCGACGGCGGACACAACCCCCAAACCTTATTCTCGAACTTATAGTTGCTGGCGGAGATATATCACTATTCACCACGTGAATGGTACCAACTAGGAACTCATAAAAACCACAGTTTTTGACTGACTCTCGCCATAGAAACAGATAGTCATGCCGGGAGTGTCAGTGTTTAACAGTCTATGGTTCCTGTTAGAAGAGACTACTTCTAGCAGAGACTACCAATTTTTGTAGGTAGAAGGAACTTTGTCATATTGTCCAAATTTGAGTGCATATTGAATTATTGCTTTTGAGCGCTGCGACGGTTGAAACTTTGGCACGAGTCTCGATGGGAAATGAGTATCAATGAGTATCATGGGATTGGAAAGAGTTGTATTCATAACTCCGATCACAACGTGTTGGATTCTTGGAATATGGAAGTCAACTACCATTACGTGGGAGAGAGCGAAAAGGTTTTCGCGACAGGGCACGGGAAGGTCGTTCTCACCACTCACAATTGGCAGATGGATGTAATTTCATGGCCCATAACAAACCAGAATGCCGGGCATTCATTAAGAAATCGTAACATATGGATGTGCAATTTTCCACTTTCCGGTATTTTTTAAAGATCCGTAATTCACAATTTAGGTTATTTAGTCAACTCCTATATGCTCTTCAATTCACATACTATAATATACTACAGATACCATACTACTATAGGCCATCTCCATTTTGGATACAACCCAGATCAAGATTGCTCTGGCCAACGGACAACTGATTTTACCAGGGTTATCTATATGTTGTTCATCTTAAAGTACAACTGCAGGATGAGTTCATCCACTTTACCGTTACGTAGTTACCGCCCTTGAAGTTTGTGGATTGTGAATCATGTGTTTGCGCAGATGGAAAGCATCCCATCATGCAATAATAAATGAATGTCATACTTGCACAACCGGCAAACAATCTTTGTTCTATATTGAAATTCAAACATTAATTTTCACTTCGAAATACAATAGTTTATGGAAGCGGATTGCTGTAGTGGTTCGATATGTGTTGATGGTCCTTTGGTGGTCGAAAAGACACAAACTCTGCTAAATGTTGCTATTCAAAGAAACGAAACAATGCATACATAGCATAAATTCCACCCGGGGTTTGTCCATGTGTGACGTCCATGCCGTTAGTGCGCAATAGGGATTCTCACCAATTTCTTTGCCTAATGGCCCAAAATTGAAGGCCAATAACTCGCATAGGAACATGTATTGAAATGGGTTTGTTGCGAAGTCATTTGCTATCTTCTCGGCATCTTCGTGTTAAACGTTTTCCTTTAGTTAACCTGTCCCCCTCTCCTTTGGAAATTCTTGCTTCCGAGAGGCCAAGTGGTGCTAGATGTGTGGTGCTATAATTGTTAAGCCTATTTGTGAACGATTATTCGGTCTTCCGTTTTCGTTTGGTACAACTCTTAGCTCAAACCCAGCTAGCACTGAACCAAACTCGGACATAATATCCCTTGACCATGGGACATGTTTGACCTCAAGAAGGTCAAGCTCAAAGGCCATTAAAGGGCAGTATAGACCATTAAATGTGAAATTTCAAAAATCTCCTCCTACATTTGGTGGGCACAGTGCTGATGTTTCCGTCATAATATTGGTCTAACAGCCGTACCTTCGGGGGTTCAGGAATTTCTGCTCAAAGGTCCACGTTGGCCCCGAGTACTTGAAATGCATGTCCTCCCACGAGTTCATTGATTTTCTTCAGATATACATGTACTGGTCCTTGGGTAGAGGCCGATTGGGGGCTTTTCGGGAATTTTTGAGCCCAGGCTCAGTTTGAGCCACGGCCCATTATATGAAATACTCCAAAATCTTGTATCTCCCACAAATTTTGTTGCATATTACTGATGGTCTAATTACCTTCAGGGTCCCAGGGATTTAGGACTTCTGGCTCTCAATGTGGGCCCTAGGGGCCCATCTTGTGAAGTCAATGTTTCTCCAACAATTCGCTGCAATGTCATGCTTATGGTCATAACGACGGTCTGAAGATCAGTGTTTTGACGAGTGTGGAAACAGTAACATCTGTTGCAAAGAAGCATTATGGACCCCAAGTGTTATTCTTGATGGATGCTGACCAACTCGGAACCATTGTTAATTGAGACGTTTGAGACACCTTTGACCCTGTGGAGGTTAAGGTCCAAGGTCTTCAAAGGGCCACTATAGGCTATTTTGTGTAAATTTTCAAAATGTATTCACTGCAAGTACATTAGATATTTTGAACTGTGTCATAATGTTTCTCTGGCTGTTCTCTTTTCAGCTTTTTTGCAGTTTCAAATGAAATCCTCATAGAGTGCCTATTTGGAAATCAAAGCAGTAACATTTAATGGAAAGAAGTCGCACATTCAATTATTGATGTTGACCAATCTTGACCCATGTGAAGGGCACTGGTCAAAGGTCATTGAGGTGCACAATAGGAAATTGCCTTTTTCCTTCTCAGTGTCATTCTGGATGGATGTTGATCAAACTGAGTGACCTGTTTATTGACCTGCTAAACTTCCTTTTGCCATATGAAGATCAAGGGCAAAGGTTTGACACCGGCACAATAGGCAATTGTTTCAATCTGCTTACTTGGCCTCATGATCTGAACATTGAACCCATAAATTGTACATTTGTTTCTCGTTCGTTTGTGTGGTTTTGAGCTACAGCACCAGTTGTGCTGTAGTTTTCCTTTCATGGTTGTTCAATGGGGGAGGGGGGGGGGGGATCGACTGTGGGCCTCTTAATTCCGCCCTGCATGCCTGCGAACTAGTGAGCATATCAATTGCGGTTTGGTGAGTCGGTGCAAGTGGTTCGCTCATTGCGAAATAGTACGATTACAGTTGGATAGGCTGACTTCTTAATTACTGCAAGAACTATATGAACAGATGTCACTTGTCTTACCACTGGCTGTCTATAGAATAGAGCAGTATATTGACCTGACAATAAATTTTGCATTTACTATGGGCTTTACTATGCCTGCATTCTGAACAATCTACTCCCGTAATGATCATGGGTGGCGATCCAATTTTTAGCTAATATTTGAAAACGATCTGAAGGAAGAGAATGAAATGCCGAGTTACGTTTACCCACTTCCCAATCGTATTCTGTAGGGAACGCTTTCACGTCGGATACATCCAGCGGAATGAGCTGACGTACAAATCTTTACCCACACTATTCTATGGAATGTCTACATGAAGCAGATTATTACTTCTCTCCCATGGGATCATAACAATCGATATGATCACTAGGCGGGGCGAACAGCGACTAAGGGGGGGGGGGGGGGGAGGCTCTAACAATGATAAGCTGATCCATCAGTATATTTGCTGTCGCATAGCGACGATGCCACTCCTCCCGCTCGACTTTGAAGGGCCTGGGGTTTTTCGTTTGTCGTAAGCTTTGTGCTCCAGCTTATCGTTCGTGGGAACCATTGTATGTGTCCCTGTTGAAATTCCTCCCTTAGTTTCTGCTTTCACCAGGCCCTCGATGTTTTCTAAAGCGTCGTGCAATATATGCCGAATCGGTGTACATTTCCACGTATTCCCAGTGAGATCATCTGATCGGAGTACTTCTCCCCTAAGTCAAAGTAAATTGTAACATTCGTATTTTGCGTATTGATACACAAAAGAAACTCAATTTGTAAGGAGTCGCATCGCAATCGATGCTTTACCCGACTCAATCTCGTAGCACTGAGCAGATATTCCGTTCAAATCCCTGAAGGTCGTCTTGTTAAATAGTCTTGATTCCGTGTCTTCATTCACGATATCGATAGTTCTATGCCTCCCCTTGTTCGTAATGGTTTCCGTAGAAGAGTTCCGATCATTTCATGTATCCCATTATTGCCTTTCGATTTGTCTCTGTCGCCGGCTCGCCTTGCTTCGGATACAGCCTCACCAAAGGGACTCGAAACAACGCTTCGGCGTGAACTCTACGACCTGATAAATACGGGTGAGCTCCAATCTCTTCTCCATTACCATTTAACTATAGGGTGTAGCGAGTAGAAATCTTCTCAGCGACCATGCTTCCAATCAGACTACGTCGTGGTGTGGTCATGATGTTGTTTTGCAAAGGCAAGTTCTTTTTGATCCCCGCTGTCCGTCGATGCATATTCGCTATTCTTGAAAATGGGGCACATCTCCTTCGAATTTAGACTTTTCGATGACACCAAAGAGAAGGTCTTCGAATACCTCAGGTGATGGCTCCGGCTCAATTGGTTGCTCTCTCGAGAAGTACTGCATCGATCGTAGTAATTTACTCCTGTCCCAGATTTCAGTATTCGGTGTGTTGAACTGACACTCTCAGATCTCAGATACTATCCGCCACCCTCATGTATGATCGGATGTCGCGTGTCTTACAGCCGGCGGTCTGACACCAACTCAACGCTGTTCCTCGTTTGGCGACTGGTCTTCGTTGGCTTCAGGTGACAGGTCGTTCGTGCCAGTCACACCCGTGGAAACTGGTACACATGGTATTTCCTCCTGCAAAACCCCGTCACGGGGAATGCGACGAACCCCCACCTATCTGTTCTTCTCGTTCCAGATTAACTGACGACTAGACGGTCGTATCTGTGTTGTACACCACTCGAGTCTTACTGATGAGACGACTTCTTCTAATTGAAACTCGTTTCCTCCTCCAACGAAATAATGGACGCGGTCGGCATTCCTGGCATAATCGCCTCAGAGTATAAGGCTTGGCGTCGTAGCCGACAATTCGTTGACAGACATTACCAGTGTCACGTATCTTCGTTTTGCCAGCCTCCTGGTAGCGGTTGAAGATGATAGACGACCGCCAACTTGGTTGTTCCGGAATGTAGTACAGATCGCTGTCTTTCTCGCTGACTAAGCGAAAGGTTCATTGTTGGCCATCTGGAAGAGGTATTTCATCGTGAGACCAGGAACAGAAATACTATCCTTGAAAACATCGATCCATTTGAGGGAGTCGCCCACTGTCTTCATACCTTCCTCTTGCCAAACTCGTTAACAATAGGCGTACTCATCCTCGGATCTATTTGTCTTCCTTAGGTCACTGTAAAAAGCCTTGTGGGGCGGCAGCGACGTATTATTACTTTTGGAAACTAATCCACTCATATGGAAAGAACCCTTCCTTTGAGAACAGCCGTAGGCTCGCAGGAAAGCATCCATAACTGAATCCAGGCGCGATGAAGTTGGTGGCATCAAGCAAAAAAGATGTTTTGACTTGACGCCCATATATGTGTTGTTCCGTTTAATGATGAATTTTAGGGGATCGTGTTCTACAAACCAAGGGAAGAGATATTCCTTGACTAGATTGATGTCGTACGAACCCGAGTTGAAACCAATGACAGGGAGTTCGCTGAAATACGCTACAAGTTTATTATTCAGTAATCCATTTAGGTGCGTGTTTCTCTCGTTTCTCACACATCTCTTCAGACTCCTCTGGCTCAGCACGCAATACAATTCTCTATTCCACCATGGAATGGCTATGTTGCTGCGAAAAAAAAACAGGTAAAGAAAGGGTGGCACTTGTCTCAGCGACTTCAGTCAGATAGTTCATCAAGTCGTCTAAGAGTTTTGTCGAATCGCCGTTCGAAATGAACACTGTAAATATTCATAGTCCTGGGTATTGCTACGGACACCTGCACTCAGTTGGGAGTGTTTCGCTCCCATGTCAGGTTGCCTGTGAGTGATATCTGACCGGTTTCTTCGAAACAACACTCGAAATCGAAAACAGCACGGTATGGATGATACCTGAGGTTTTCGGGTATGTGTATGCTGTCTTCATCGAGCAGCTTAAAGACGCTCTTCGGGTTAGTCAATCCCACCAGGGAATGCATAATAATAATAATAATAATAAAACGCATTTATATAGCACTCTATATAACAAAAGCTATTCTAAAGTGCTTTACAAAAAGGAGCATATAAAATGTACAAAAATATGATATATACGTATAATATGAGCAAAAAATAGTATAAAAATGCTGAGACAAGATAAGAACACCAGTGGCCACTTAAAAGATTAAAACCAGTATGAAGAATTGAAAAATTGCCAATTTATGGCGAGAAGGTCACAATCGGCAATACGCGATTCTGAATAAATGGGTTTTGACGGCCGTCCTAAACTGGCTTAGTGAATCCGATTTTCGTATTGATACTGGAAGCTGGTTCCATAGTGGCTGTTGACTTGCTGAAACATCTATCTCCGTAGGTTTTCGTTCTTGTCACTGGAGTCGTTCGTCGCAGCTCGGAAAAAAAAATTCAAAAAAAAAAGAAAAAAAAAAAAAAAAAAATTCTAGATTCTGCGCGGATGGTAGACGCTCACTAGTTCGTTCATTATATCGGAGCCATTCCATGGATGGACTTGAATGCGTACATCAGTAGTTTGTACTGAGGTCGGAATTCCACTGGAAGCCAATGTAGTGAGTGAAGAATTGGAGTGATGTGGTCGCGTTTTCTGGTGCCGGAAATCATTGTGCAGCAGTATTCTGTACTTTTGGAAGTCGATTGATGAGTATGTTTATGTGTATGTTTAATCCCTGCACCGTCACAGGTCATCTCATGACGTTGCAAATGGTATCCATCTTTCCATAGTTTCAGACATTTGTTGCATTGGTAAGAGTTTGTGTAGGCACCAATGTCATGATGTACGAAAAGTGATCGTGGTACATATTGAGGTGTAAGGTGTCCTCATTACCAAGAGATCGATGAAGTAACCGTGCGACGACTAGGTCTGTCGCCTTGAAGCATCTCCCTATCCTCGTCACTGACGTTTCGTAGTTCAACCAGTTCGTAAACGACAATGTTGAGTTTGAATATAGCTTCCGCTTCGTGTAGTCGACTCAATGGAATTCGTCGAAATTGAGTATATCGAGCTGACATCTGCCTGTACATATTCTTTGTTTTCTTTTCCAAGTTTTTCGTCGAACTGCCCCTGTTCAGTGCAAGGCATCTGAAGAAACGAAGGTTGTCGTCATACATGTTTATTCTTCTGCAGAGCCACGTTGCTTGATGTACTCGGGAAGTTGATGAGGAGCACCACCAATCGGGTGATCTTTCAGTTGTACACTGGAAACATTCTTAGTCAACATCTCCACAACCCATTTAGAATTGGGTCTAGCGCGACGGACGTAATCCAACGGGTCGCTCGTTGACAGAGTCGACAAATTTGTGAATGCTGTCTCGATCTGTGACTAGTGCCGGTTCTGGAAGAAGCCTAGGTTGTGTGAGGCTAGTAGTATTGGAGTTGACAAGCATCCACATTGCGTAAGAAGAAACCGAACCCGACGTTGATCTTGAAAGCCGTCGTTCGTCTGTCGAATACTTGCTCCGATCTGTAACGTATCTCAGCGTTGTCCATGGTCTGGAGTCGAAAGTTGAACGTGTGCCTGATCCTCCCCTTCGTTTGGAATCTAGTCCGCAAATCTGTCCAGTAGTTCCGGTATAGTTCCCTTTGGTCGCATTCCGGTGCGTGACTTACCCCATCAGGTAGAGATGTATCTTGTATCAGGAAATCTTATCGATCTTGCTGCCATAGAAGGTTTACAGATTCCGATGCAGCGTCGATCCTTGCGCGCAAATTTTCCCTTGAACGTACTGATTGACTTGTAACTGCCCAGAATCGGACACCATCCGGCGTCTTCTCTGTAGCGTGACTGTCCCCATGCTGTTGAAAGAAAAGACGGAGAACAAACATGTATGACGTTGCCAATGTTGAGGGAAACGTCGGTACAACATACTTAGTGTATTGCTCAATAAGGATCAGTTCTGCTGTCTTCAGAGCACATCTTAACAGGTTAAACAACTTCCCCAATCATGAGGAAACATAGCTGTCCTTAACTTATAACGTATCGCGTCTTCTGGTTCCTTCCGCATTGCTTATATACAGCTCTCCCAAATGAAGATATGCGATGTCCAAAACGTTCAAATCTGTATTTATTCAGGTGAAAAAGTCTTTTCGATTTTCTTTTTCTACAAGACGTGTGGGTGTGAAATTTAGTTCACCAAAATTATCTGACTATATAAACTCCGGTTCTTTCTATGGAAATGTGAATATAGTTTACATTGCATTATGTATTTTAGGGTATGAGGAGAAATAAATTGCATATAGACTATTTCCCGTATACATTTTGACGGACAAACTTATATGCAAAGAATTTTTTTTATATTTGAGTTCCATAAATGTTCATTTTCTGAATCATTTTTACTATTTTGGTTCGTCAACTTTTGTTTTCACATTCGCAGATTCACATACTAACACTCGAACAGTGTTAAGGTTGTAAACCCTAACTTGTATTACGTAGAGAACTCTTTTTGTATTGTGTTGACAATATCACATTGGGGAACTTTAAAAAATGGATTCCTTTGCTTTTCAACATTATGATAACCGTATTGTTTTTTATTTTCCTACGTATTTTTGGGTGTATACATCTAATTCTTCGGAGTTAACTGCGGACGTACTTAACGTTGTTCTGGCATTTTTCATTTGACTTGTATTTTTAAACTGTTCGGAGAATCACATTTTAAACGTTGGGTCACTGAGTATCAATAAATTTATGTTTTTCGAACTTACGGAGGGGGCCTCCCTTCCCGCTGTAGTGAGTACTACAGCCATATCCACCAAATTTGTGAGGGTAAGGCTCTTTCGTTATATATGAAGTATACGGGAAATCACCACCACTAAATGTGCTGTAGAGTTATTTGTATAAAATGTATGTGAAATGCAGATATCTTCCAGTGTGCCACGTGTCACTGCATAAGGCTATCCAATATGGACATACGATACGGCAGATAACCGCGTGATGCTATGTCCTCTGACTTCTACGGAAGGAGCGACTATGTCTAGGATTTTCATACGTTATAACTAATCGACATATACCTACAGACAAAAAATCGACATAGGTCTGATTAAAATTAAAAAAAATCGACAAACGTATTCAAGATCGACATCATGCGGAGCATCGGTATGTTGGGACATAGGCACGTCGGAGCACCGGGATGTTGACCTCTCTTAGCCCCATACCCTAGATTACTCTATAGATAGTTTTAACACACGTTTTGGCTGATTTAATTTTTATTTTATCTTTGGCATACCTTTGACTGATGGTCTTGTTCGCCTGCCGATTCTCCAAGTTCAGATGAAGTATTCATTGGTCTCTCATTTGACTTTGCAACAAAAGCGGGTGACGTACGTTAGCGTTTACATGGGGGTTCGTCGTGAGTCTTGACATGGCGAAGAAAATTGTCCTTACGTAAAAACACTTTGTCACACTCTTCACACGGAAGATTTTCTCTTCTGCATCGTGTTCGCGTTCATGTCGGAGCAGCGCATCTTGTCTCGAGAAGATCTTGACAAGGCGGACAACGTGTTTACCCTCTCCAAAGTGTCTAAATGTCGCTTGAAAACATGGTTGTGCTTAAAGGTTTTATGGCATAGAGGGCACTGGAAAGCCATCTTTGATATCACAACAACTAACGAGGGCTGCGGCGAGTAAAATCAGGTCGTCAGTGTATAAGCACACAGCAATAAGTTGATAGCACATGGAAGGTAAATTGTAAGCCATTACAGATAAATGATATAAGTGTGATATCCTATACAACTATAATAGTTGTCGTGGAGAATAACGAGGTGAATATCTCCAGAATAAACAATGAGTGAGTTCCGTTGTAGTATAACTGACGCGAAAGCATTTTTATGCCACAATATCATTCATAACAACGCTTAAAATAATTTGAAATTGTCATAGTTTGTGAGGCTGTGAAATTTTGAGGAGTCGTTGTGCGGTGAACTATTCGAAATAGATGTTAACTCTCCGGCGTCCAAGACAGAATGATTGCGATCTACAAATCACCGTTATTCAAGTCGATCTACATTTTACGACAGCGACTATTTCATGCATGACATGTTCACAAAGTCATCATCGCATTACGTCGTTGCTAGACATAACCTTGTTTCCGCCTCAGTTAGCCATTTACTAGTTCTTATCAAGTGAATATTTGATATCTATAGTTAACACCGTTGCAAATACTTTCAAAAATTGCAAATGGCCCAATTTGGAAAATTGCATAGCAAAACCGGGTTTCTGAAATTGCCATCTTTTCATTTGATCACTATATTTCCATATAGTTCTACTGCGCTCACTAAAATTGACAGATTGGATTTTTATCATTGGCATTTGTGATATGAAGCAGATCTGTAATTACTGTATATTAACTGCAGATTACAGTTGTATTTATTTAGGTTGACTTCCTATATATTGCACAACGTCGGATATTCCATCGTACTTTGGGTTTATCCTACGTCGTAATCCTTCCTCTGATCGTTTTGGCATTTCGCATGACCTTTATCACAGGTAGCTATGGGGGCCTCTTTGAGGCAACGGGACTTTCCTGCGAAAGATTTCATAATGTTCCGTCAGCCAGGTCAGCATAACTTGGAAGCTTGCTTATGACAGCGGCGAGGTGGTGGCGTTTCAAGAGAGTCTATGAATGAGTTCCTGCGAAGCGTTCATAGTTAGTTTCTCTCGATTGCCCAGCCAAATACAGTCGGACAGTAACACTTCAAATGAGAGTGGGGTCTATGAATCCTTTCCTGTGAAAGCGGTCATAGTTCATCTCTCGCGATTACCCAGCAAAATACAGTCGGACAGTAACACTTCAAATGAGAGTGGAGGGTCTATGAATGCTTTGCTGTGAAAGCGGTCATAGTTCATCTCTCGCGATTACCCAGCCAAATACAGTCGGACAGTAACACTTCAAATGAGAGTGGGGTCTATGAATCCTTTCCTGTGAAAGCGTTCATAGTTAGTTTCTCTCGATTGCCCAGCCAAATACAGTCGGACAGTAACACTTCAAATGAGAGTGGGGTCTATGAATCCTTTCCTGTGAAAGCGTTCATAGTTCTCCTCTCGCGATTACCCAGCAAAATACAGTCGGACAGTAACACTTCAAATGAGAGTGGAGAGTCTATGAATGCTTTTCTGTAAAAGCGGTCATAGTTCATCTCTCGCGATTACCCAGCCAAATACAGTCGGACAGTAACACTTCAAATGAGAGTGGGGTCTATGAATCCTTTCCTGTGAAAGCGGTCATAGTTCATCTCTCGCGATTACCCAGCCAACTAGCAACAATGGCACAATGGTCGAAGAGCCATATTGTCTCTGAGGAATTTGACTCAGGTTTTTCACAAACAAGACCGCAGTCGTTCATTCTGTTTTAGCGTCATGAGCACTTTTATTGTAGGATGGATTCGTGCACTAAATACGTTCACGTTATTATTATTATTATTATTATTATTATTATTATTATTGGACATTTCATGCCAGTCAAGATGTGCATGTGGTAGGCCTAAGTAGTTACGCACTAACATATTCTGCAAGGGCAACTGTTATCACAACTTGGACAGTTCAGCGCTCCGTCCGGTATACCTCCTCTCTGGAAAAATATTGTCTAGTATCGCATGACAACAGAAATATGTAGTGCCAGAAAAGGGATGAGAGACAATACCTCACTCACTCCCCACTCAATCACTCATTACAGTGTTGTAACGAGCCAAGTCAATGACTCTGACTCGAGTCGACTCGAGTCGCATGTTTGACTTGACTTGAGTGGCATCAAACAAAATGACTGGACTTGACTCGAGTCAGACATGCCAATGACTTGACTTGACTCGAGTAATCGCTTAAAATGACTTGACTTGACTCTGACTCGAGCAGGCAATGACTCGAGTCAAGGTTGGGACTCGAGTCACGCCAAAGGACTCGAGTCACGTCAAACGACTCAAGTTTTTTTTTATATATATAATTTCTTTGATGAACCAGCCGTTACCGTACAAGCAGTCAGTGTGCGCCTGCGCGATTGGCATTGCAGGCGGCGGGCGACGCACGCCGCCAGGAGCAAGCCCATTAATAGCCTCTGTACATGCCGCTCAGTACAGCAACAATAGCCACGCTCAGCACAGACCAGATCTGCCCAATAAACAATGTAGAGTTGTGCCCGGCAGGCCCGCCTACAATTTTGATTCGTGACGCGGCCAGATCAGATATTTCATGCAATCACATGGTTCAGATCACGCGTTACAATTCCGTCCCCGGGTAATTCGGGTGCCGCCAATCCTATGGAAACGACAAAAAAAAGAAGAAAATGATCTAAGTTGATTTCGGAAACCTGCTGCGGCCACGTCAGAGTGAGGGAGGTCATGCCTGCCTCCCCAGCTCTGGTCAACGAAGACAATTGCAATCCCTCCCTCGAGTGCCCCAGTCGAAAGAGTATTTAGCAGGGGTGGACTAAGTATGCGGCCCCCTCGCTATCGTTTAGGGATGCGGACGCTTTTCTCGCCTGAATGAAATTCAGGAAGAGACTTAGTAGTCACTTTAGCGTGTGTGTGGTGTGTGTGTGTGTGGTGTGTGTGTGTGTGTGTGTGTGTGTGTGTGTGTGTGTGTGTGGTGTGTGTGTGTGTACGGGTGTGGGGGTGTAGGTCACACTTTCTCGTTAGCAGGATTCCTCACAAAACCGTGAGGCCGATTATGACGAAATTTTGGTGTAGCACCGGGGATGGGTGTACACGATCTGATTAGATTTTGGGCAGGCAAAGTCATTAATAAGTTGGGTAATTAGCTATTTTATGTAATCATTGTTAACGCTTGTTAGCAAGATTACGCAAGAATCGGATGTGCTACAGTGATGGATTGACAGGTAGCATGAGCTGATAGATTTTCAGACTGAAATATGCAATTAAGTGTCTACTTTGCATAATTTATGCGAATTCTTAAAGTTTGTAGGATTTTCACGAAACTGGTGGATGTGGTCTGCCATGGTTCCCGAGAAATTTAAAGCTGAAGTCAGGGTCACTGGAGGCATTTATGTGTCTAATTTGCATATTTTATGCAATTTTTGAAAGTTTGTTGGATTTCCACAAAACTTGGTAGATGTGATCCACCTGATGTGATCCTGATCATTTTGAAGGTACAGCTGGGGTCAGTAGAGGTCATTGTATGTGCCTAATCTATTCCAGTTTCCAACTTTGTAAGAATTTCGCCAAAAATCAGTAGGTATTTCCGTAACATTTCTGTATCTGATGTGTTGATGTTCAGGAATTTGATGAATTCCATCATATAATAGCTTCTGTTAGATTAAAGCACAGCTGAGGAACGAGTAAACCATAGCACCTGTGACAATTTTACTGCTGTTATAAGCTCATTGTATGTGCCTAATCTATTCCAGTTTCCAACTTTGTAAGAATTTCGCCAAACTCATTGGGTATGGTCCGTTACCTTTTCATTAGCTCCTGTGACAATTGTGCTGTTATAAGTTGCCCACAAGCAAACCCTCTCTTACTTACCCAACCAATTTGATTAGGTTGATAGACCTTCAAAAATACTGTAACATTTTTCTTTCCTCTCTTCTTGCCTGGGGACTGGGGACGAATGTGGAGGTTCCTAAAGATATTTTTTGGGACACCCTTGACTGCTGCGTGGGGATAGTTTGGTTGGTGTGTTTGCGGCCTGCAGGGGGGGGCTGCTTGGGGATAAAAACAATGATAAATGAAGGTAAATTGTATTTTAAGAAGCAAAGGAGCCCGGCGCTGCTAAGGGGATTTAGAGCATTTCAAGTGGATTTTGGGTCAAAGAAGTGAGTGACGGAGCGATAAAACTTCTGCAAAATTGGGTTTTATGGAGAGAAGGTGGGGGGTGGGGAATGAGAGAAGAACATCAGTTAGGGACTTTTGTATTAAGAGTCAAACTATTGGTCAGTTAGTTTCGGAATTTTTACGTGTTACAGGTGAAAATTGTGATGTACATTGCCATGACGATGGTCTGCATGAACTAGTTGGTTGTTTGTGTAGAGAATAAATCGAAACCGCCGATCGGGCAACCAGGCGAGACACTTTTTGGCGATCGCCTTGTCCTAAATGCAACCAAGCACTTGCTTGTAGGTGTTGGTCCAGTAGACATTTGATGACATTTCAGAGATCAGGTTACCTTAGTCAGAGATTTGATAAGCTTCTGTTTGCATACTAATTCTGACTGATAATCAGCAGACGACATTTAAATTCCAGCAAGTCGACTGCCTAATGCCTTCTATGTCAATCTATTTCCATTACTTTATTTCGTGCGTTTCACCCCCCCTTGCAAAAATCGTGCGATGTGTGGTTTTGCAAAGTCACCTAAGCCCAAGAGGATACGAAAACGTGGTTGGAGCATCGGGAGTTAAGTGCGAGAAATGTGCACTATAAATGCATTTTTGATTAAACGATAATGACCAGGGTAAATTCTGGTTCATGGGATCTTTTGAAAGCAGGAAATGCAAAATATATAATCACTGCGTAAGGGATAATCTCAAGTATTGCTTTTGCAATCCAACAAGTTTGAATAAATTGATGTCACGAAAGATTATAGGTGGAAGTGGTATAGGCCTACTTTCTTCCTAACAAAGTAATTTGAATGTAAACTTGTGACTATGTTCTCAAAGGGAAATCATTCACTTTATTGCTCTACATTGAAGGCATATCTAGATATGTTGCAAAAAAAAATGGTAGCCTTCAGCGATCTCTTTAGGTCTATTTTCTTATAAGTTCCTTTACGAAAAGTAGAGTCATCTTGTGGCTTCTTTCTCCAACGCTTATCTGAGTCAGGTATCGCGTTCTATCTGGAATCAAGCCCACTATGCAATGGATATTATTACAGTCAATTGTTTAAAGATGATTGTCGTCATTAAAATAAATTTGTAAACACTATACTGCATCCAGCAATTTAGATAATTGAAACCAATGGTATATTTCACGCATTTTTTCCGTCCAAATGAAATTGATATAATAATATTGAAAATTATGTTTTCCCATATACGCGATTTGTGCTTCACATTACGATATTGTTTGTGACGTCATGCAAATTCGCCGTCGCTTGGGTCGCTGTGACGCAGCAGACGACAGTCCAGCTTTAAATTGTTAATACTTAGAGGGAAATAATGACTTGATGTGACTTGAGGCAATAGCAATCTGACTTGAATTGACTTGATGATTGGCCTGACATGACTTGACTTAATCTATCTAAGCGGAGCGCCACCATGGGTTGGCGCGCTGCGTACACAGGAAATTTTTGTTTGTGCAAGTCCCCAGATGGCCGGAAATAGCCTTTCCCGGGCATTTTGAGGCTGCGTGTACCAAGCTTCAAACATGCGGGCATTTATGATCATCACAAATTGTGTACTCGTTGGAAAGTTGGACATGTTGTCGGCCTTTCGTCCCCTATCGTTGCCCGACTTTGACTCATGGTCAAATGTTCAACAATTACTGGTACCGTACACAACTTTTTTACAAGTGCGGGCGCGGAGCGCGCAAATGTTTCCCGTATTTCCAGGGCATGCACATCGAGAAATCGGAATCCCGCAAAAATTTAGGATATTTAGGTCGCTAAGCTCTGCTGTCCCAACCTTGTATGAATGTCCTGCCATAGAGAGCAGGGAACTTTCGAGTAGTATTCTCTGTATAGATATGATAGCTCCATGCGCAACCACGCGTTGAAAACCTAAGCGTCTGATAGCCTAGCTACTGCCGTTCAAAATTGTGCGTGTTGAGAGGGGAAAAACGGACAAGAGGTCTCAGTAATGGTCTGTTAATTCAAAAGAGGTAATGTAAATGATTGTAATTTGCAAGGTCATGAGAATGTTGTTGTATATTTTTCACCTCAAAGATATGTATAGCAGGGGGCCAATGAGGCAGACATTTCCCCATACAGCTTTGCGGAAGATGTCGGAGACCTGGTCTAAGCAACGGGACGATTTCACCACTATCCCACGCGCAAAGCACGAACTTTTTACACATTTTAGTGCATTCGAGGGCAATTTGGCATAGTTCTGCCGTTCTTGTCATAATCACAAAGTAGGCCAGGTCTATATCAAACTGGTAGACGAATACTGACTACATAATATTATTTCGAAAATCACCATTACAGAACTCGCCGGGGTGCCTTGAACCGAGTGACATAGCTAATGACCCTCCTTACCGACAGTGCCACATCTTGTGTTTTCTACTGCGGACTGGGAAGTTATTTTATCAAAATGAAATGAATTTGAATCATTCGCATTCTCTCATTTTAATTGTCGAATTTGGATCGCTGGCAAATAGTAAGACTGAATAACGTTTCAATGATCCAAATCTGTTCAATTTCGACTGAAATGACGAACTCAAATTTATATGAAATCCCGCAAAGTTTGAAAAGGATCGTTGAAAAATTTCGTTGTCGGCCGATGCTCCTATTTTCTTTCCTGTGGATTTTTCGGAGAAAAATGTATGTATCCCATACCTATTTCCTCCAGACATTTCATTTTTGCCCAAGAACTTAGCCTCTCACCGTCCGCTGTTTCGAGTTTTCACGTTCAAAATCCGTTCCCAGTAAAATTGGAAACCCTTCAAGGTCAATACACTGGTCCAAGGAGATGCTGCCTTGGGGAGAACGGCTTGATTTGTTTTGTCCGTGAACCGGCCGATCGGCCAGTTCACTTGTCCACCGTTCAAGGGGCTGGAAATTCTAATGCAAATCTCAGTTGGGGGGCACACGGCACGCCACCGCTTGACTTGACTGACTCGAGTGTTTGTCGAAATGACTTGACTTTACTGTGACCTCGACCACTCCTGCTGATTGACCTTGGTGACTCGAGCAATTGGTGACTCGTTTACACACTGCTCATTCTTCATCTGATCACTCAAAGTCAAGCGAATTCGTTCATTTCAGGCGTGCTCAAATTTTTCGTCAAAGTGACAGTGACTGTATATACATTGAATTAGGCATGGGCAAGAGTGAGCTGGAGAAGTGTTGTGTATCCAAATCCTAAAAGATCATGCCAAATTGTTGATGCATATTCTAATGCCTCTTAACTAAATTCCCCACACATAAAAAATGAGCCGAAAAAATGCAAAGAGTGGTCACTGCTACACATGTTGCAACGTCCAACAATTGCATAATCGAATCTTGGATCAAAGCACATTGAGATCCAAAAGATCGACAGTGATTACTATCAGACTATAGTGCTATAATGAGCCTCCGATTACAGTGATTCAGTGAGTCCGAGTTCGAGTCCTCAGCAGTGAGTCAGTATTCTACAGTAACTATCTTAGCTACCGTGACCAATAGCCTAATCGAATGTTGTTCCAGTGGAGCACATTTATCTCGGAGGTTGCAAGCCGAAAGAGGAACTGTGTACTCGGAGGAAGCGAATTTGACTGTTCCTCGGGAGAAACAAAACGTGTCAAATACGTACCCCCTTCACTCTCGGGTAACCTTGCCTTGGCTCGCTGACACAGAAAATAATATAAAAGCGAAAAATGCCACAACATGCAGTAGAAGGATAGCGATATGGATGGTTGGTGGAGATGGAGTTAAGGACAAGGGGGTTTAGGCTCACATTCTGTCGTGCGTATCGTTTTGTAGTCGACTGAGGGGGTGGGGGTTGAAACTTGGGAAAACCAGAAGGGTACAAAACGAAGAAAGCTAAAGTGAGCTATATCATATAGATCAATGATACGTTTACTAATGCGATATTGATAGTGTTGTGCCCATTGGAGCAGGAGCATGTCAAAACAGTATTTTAAACTTTTAAATTTAAGCTTTTTTGTCGGTCAAATCCCGATTTATGGCATTCCATAAGTTACAAACCGGCCGCCCCGGGCTTGTCACCATATGACCTATTTCGCGTATTGAAATTATGTTGAAAAGATTTATCCGTTTCTGTAAGTTTATACAAATTACTAAGAAAAAACAACTCGCACTGCCCCCAAACGAGAAGACAATAGTTCAATTGGCAGCACTAGTGATTATATAAGTCAGGAGAGTATCCCTGGGGAGTATTATTTCAAATGATTTATGATACTATTTATTTTGATTTTTGAGTTATGACATTTTGCAGTGTGCTGCTGCCAATTTAAATTTTCATCGTTTGTAAACCCAGAAAAAGTTATACACTGGGGGATGCAGTGATTAAATCCGTTCCAATAGAACGGAAATATCGCTAGTATCCTTTATTCTGTTATCGAAAGTTTCACAGATCTTTTCTCAAATAAATTTATGACATTCATTTGAGCCACTCACCATAGAATCAAATTCAAAAGTGGCTATCTCCAGAAGTGTATATGCTAGAATTATTATTCTGATGAATACTGTAGTTCCTCCGCAAATAGAATAAAGGATTATCAACAGTGGTCCAAAATATGCCAATTTAATTCGTTGTCAACAGGCAAGCATGCCGTATTTTCATGTTGGACATATTAACATGTTCCGGCGAATTTTCCAAGTAGCTTGCAAACCATTTGTGCGACAGTCCACGACCGCCACACGTGACTACTTATCCTATGAATACTGTGATTCTAGTAATCGAAGTCAATTTTTAGAGATTTTCAACTGATTCTGGAGAAAGGTAGTCGATAGAACTGATGGATGGAAGGCCATCGAAACCATTGACAATTTTGCAACCTTAACACTGAAATCACTTTCGAATTGGGTCCACCTCCAATTAAGTCAGAGGCCGAGACGAGCTTGAATCTATTCTCTATGTAAATCTTTTCAAGACACTCTTAATCTAGTCGCCCCCTTGTCGCTCTCTATTGAAAAGTTATCTATGGAGAGATAACGATTCCTTACATTCACGGAACAGTCCAGGTGTAATCTTTCTGAAAGGAACTTCAATCACGTTCAAACCGCGAGAACCAATTACATTTTCTCCTAGCACTTCTGGCAGTTTAGGCAGTCGGATAGTGCCAAAATTGCCCATGTTGTCTCATTGATATATTGTGTACTAGGCGATAGAAACAGACTCATCCGACGAGACTCGTGTTGAATGCCGGGCCCGAGTCCCAAACAAGACAGCCAGAGGCACGAGGACCCTCACGATAGAGTCTTTACCCCCCCCCCCACATCCCCGTCGGGGAATAATTGGGATAGCCGTTTTCTCTAGCAAGTTTCGATTTCATGCCGTAAAATTTTATACTGCATGTCCAACCACAAACCCGAGAATGGTCCTTTCGGGTAAAATTTCCTCCTTGCCAATGCCACACTGCTCGGAAGATGTACGACATGGTCCCGTAAAAACCTCCCCCCCTCTCTGAACACTTACACAACACCACCATTTTCACAGCCGGAGTCCATAATCAACCTTTGTGCCACCCCAACAGATATCTGTTTGGACCTTGTTTCAAATCATCCACCTTACAGGCAGGTGATAGCGCTCAGTGTGCAGTGTGTTGTTGTGCCTGTTTCAATTATTGGGATCAACATATCCAACCATTGTATGGATCCCTACTACATCTTTCTGTACACGAATATCTCCTTCACCTTTGCAAAATGGAAGGTAGCAATTCCCGCTATGATGCGTGTCTGCATTGCTGTCTTTGCTCTCCCACAATTTAAATTGGCCCTAATTTATGTTCTACTTCCACATACCGTGCATGTGTTTTAACTTTTCAAACGTCCGTTGCAATTTTTGCAGTTTAGCGACTCGAAGTGTACTCGGTGAAAACATTTGTTTTTCATCGTCAGTTCACTTTTTTATTTCTTAAGCAATGACTTTTTTTCTCCATTGTCTCCCTCAACTCATGAAAAAGTTGGAAGAGCGTTCAGGCTGTTGATGAGCTTGGGAATATATATGGTCGCTGCGATCGGAATGGGAGGGGGGGGGGGGGGGTGCAACCCCAACAGGCTAGAGGGGTTGGTCAAGTTCAACAAAAGAGGAAAGGAACCCGCGACCAACGAATCCTACACCGACCACCCTTTCTCTCTACCACCCTAACCATTAAACCACATTTTTTCATGGTTTTAAATAATTGTCCTTCAACAGTATCACGTTGTTTCTCATTTATTTTCATTTTTTTTATATGTTACTGCTAGCATTAATGCCGCCCCTGTGACACCCAACACCAATGTGTTATTCTTAAGAAGAAAATCCTCCCTCCTACGTCCGCTATTATGACCGGCGTGTATACCTTGAGCCGGCGTCACATTGAGTCTACCTCCTGCATGGATTCGCGCGGAGAAGGGTGTTGATTGGGTGATGGGGGGGTCGCCCGAGGATGATAAAAGTACGTTCTTCAAGGGCGTAGGAACTGGGGGCGGGAAGGTTCACACCCCAGGGAAAAAGTGGTGGTGCGGAAATTATCACCCCCCCCTCACACCCTCGAGTCTGACAAAAAACCTTTTTTTTATTTTCAAAAGCACATTCGTCATTCATGCTAGTCCCACTTTCCTCATTTTTTCGATAAGATGCTGATTTTCTTTTTGGTAATCATCACATTTTTAATTTTTATATCAAGTCCAGATTAGTTCAAAACTTTGGTAACAATCCTATTCCGTCAATTAACCCCTATTTACAACAACCGCGGATTGGCTGTCGGCATTGTATAACCTGATAACAATCAATTGTGTGTCTATTGTATGATTGTAGATTTGGGTCGGGATTGAGATTCACGTCAACCCATGCGGCATCGCTTGTAATAATCGGCGAATTGAACCTCAAGCATGTTTTAGGCTATAGTACAATTTTGTAATTCTGCATGGACTAAAATATACAAAATAGATCATGGATATCAGCTGAAGGCGTGGACCTACGAGAGAAGCAACCCCCTCCCCAGTTAGCCCCCACGTTGAAAAGGCTTTCGATGGTCCCAAATAGAGACAGCCGGAATGGATACAAAGAAAAAAAATGATAGAGAATATCTAGCAGAATTGATCCAATTATTTCGACCAAATGTGAAATTCACCGTGTTGTGCAATTGTTTTGGCGCGCTTGCACGCAACATCCTGTGTATTTCACTGACGGACGGGCCGACACTGATGTGGACTCGAGAGCGCGGATTCGGGAACGTTTTGATATTCGGCAATCTTTTTCTAAAAGTTACGCCGAAAGAATGGGATTGTGTCAAAAGAAATCTCTATAACCTAGAACATCCAGAATGGGGACTTAATGAAGGATCTTGACTGTCCCCTGAAAAGTGAGATTTCGACCAACTACTCTCATCTCAACGAGGGCACTTAACTGTCCTGTGCTCAGCACATTTTGGTGTCAAAAATTACAAGATTCAGAGCAGCATGCAAATCGAATCCAAGGACATGTCAGCAGGTGGAAAAGCAAAATTATTTTTGAGACGATGTTGGTGTTTTAAGGAGTGCTGAGGATTGCATCAAAGGCACCTGTAAATTTGAACCTTTTCACAAAGTGGGGAGAGCTGGATTTGGCGGTCATAGGCGCACGAGGGGGGGGGGGGGGGGGGGTGGGTAGACTGCCACACTTGTTCTGAGATGAGAATTCGGGGGAAAATTCAAAAAAAATGTTTGAAAAAAAGGGGCTGCAAGAAGCAAACAGTGGGACAAGTATCTAACTGAAATGCCGAAAAACATGCAAACAATTTTCGCGGGTACATAAGTCTTCCGTGACCCACTTAAAAAAAATGGGCACATTGGGGTCCGCCCCACTAAATTGTATTTTTTTTTATTTCTTATGGTATACTTTGTTGCCGAGCAGAGGATCGAACACAATATTCCAAGCCCAGCCAGGATTCAGACAACCGGATACAAAACGTCATTATACTTGTCAGCTGCTATATAAAGTATGTTCTTTCGCACTCCTTGGAGGTCAGTATGGGGGGATAAGTGGCAATCTATTAACCGGCAACTCGCGAACCACTTTCCTGAAATTTTGCTAATTCCGACACCGGATTAGGCGCAACTATGCCTACCCCTGGTAACCAATTTTCTTGACCAAACCCATATTTTCGGACAAAATTTCACAACCCGGCATGGAAATTTTCAGACAAAATTAATAATTTTTGAAAATCCACACGGCTTATTGTCCGTTAGTTGAAGTGAGAATAAAAATACTGTTGGTCTGCGCTTTTGGATTCTAAGGGAAATCAAAACCTCTGGGGCGGCTGATTAGGCCCGACTTGCCTCCCGCAAAGGCAAGGTTCAAAAAGGATGATCATGGGCGTCAAATCACGGTACTCAAGGGTGGGGCGCCCGGACGTCTGGTTTGGGGGCGCTGAAGGGGATGGGGGTGGGGGGAATAAGAGCAACTCACCAAATAGGATTTTAGGCGGTTTAATGAACAGTCCCAAATAGGTGTTTGCCGAGGCATGGCAGTTTTTCAAATCCAAATCCTCTTCAAGAATAAGGGCCCAAGAAATTGTGCAAACACATTTCTTTTCTGCGCCCCTTATTCGCTTGCAGTTGCGTCACTTAAACCTTAATTCTATATGGCGCAACCAGCATGGTCCGCATAGGCGCCTAGACAGAGGGTAGGGAAGAGGGTAAAAATGCACCAAATTGGGCATATTTGTGCGCTCATTAGATAAAAAAAAAAAAAAAAATATACGCATTCCCAGCAGCCACGCGTCAAACTCAAAAAGTTTTTTGGGATAGACTTCATTGCTACCCGTCTCAGACATTCTGTAATTAACGTTTTTAATTCCTGGGCAAGCTAAACCACATATAGTAATAGAAAATGGCTGGCGATGGCAAGTTCGGTGAATTATTAGGAAGCAACATATAAGAAGCCTTTGCAGATTCCGTGGCGTAACCTGATAAGGTAAGATAATGCCTGGCGAGCACTCGGTGTGGGCATTCTTCATTGGTGGTGATTTCCCTAAAAGGAGTCAAAGCGTTAGTCCACCTTTTAACACCGAGCGTTTTTTAAATTTAATCCCCTTCTTTTCCTTTTTTTTCTTCTCTTTTGAATTTTCCGTCAGAGGGTTGGCAGGGAGGGTTCCATCCATAGCATATAGGAGCTATACCTCTGCGTGGTTAATCGTGGCACAATCATTTTTCCGTCCGCCCTTTGCTGTGCCTATTCATAATTTCCATTCATCGTGGTGTAAGATACAGACCCGAATATGTTACGACGCTACTATGAAGGCCTTATGTTATATCTGCCAGTGGCCGTATGCGTGCCAGATCCGAGGTACTGACAGGATCGGAGATGGAAAAATTAGCTGGCACCGTGTGATGTTGAGCTCGTCGTGTAATTCATGTTTCAGCGCTAAGGTTTGCGACTTTGGCGCGATTCGCGGCACTGGTTCTCAAAGCCGCACAAAAATTACGTTTGCGGGAAATTCGCCACACGTTTTTATTCTATCTGATGGTCATAATTGCCGATATCAATATCGTAACTCATTGTGACACAGAAAAATTGTCTGACAACAAGCGCAACGAACAGGAAATCCAATTACATTCTAAGCCACTCATAATCGCGACGATGTGCCGGTTGGTGCTGTCTGTGGCATGATGGGATAATCCTAATACGTCCTTCCTGATTAGTCTGTATTCCGAGAGCAGCTTATTAGACGAATAGCATGGCGTTTTCGATCATTAATGCCACATAACATTATTTGTCAATAAGACATGTCACGATTGGACGGTTCCGGCAGCTATCATGACCATGCCTGACGGCTTTAAGCACGACACACTGTGATGTTGTGGAATCCCTGTCTCCTGTAGTACTATATATAATATTATGCTGTGCACGAGATATTTGCATTACTGTTACGTTAAAGGACAACGCATGCAGGCTTGATAAACAGAGGTTATACCATTGTTATATCCAAACCCCATTTCATACGATGTTCCTTAGGTGTTATTGGCCTTCAAAGTTTGGGCCATTGAGCAGAGCAATTGGGGAGATTCCCAATTTGCGCAATTTAACGCTGACGTTCACCCATGGACAACACGGGAAATTATGTTATGATTTCATTGTTTCATTTGTTGCATAAGGCAACATTTAAGGGCTGTTACACTTGTGCGATACGGATACGATACGATACGATAAATTATCGGATGAGTGGTCACACTTGTGCGATAAAATATCGTACGATAATTTTATCGGACGTATCGGCGCATAACATTACGGAGAAAGTAGTGGGATTTTAGTTGAGAGAAGACACATGTTTTCCTCTTTTGTCGCCTCCAGGGCAGGTGACTGGAATTAGCCTGGTCAGCAGAGTTTTTGAGTACCAGAATTGTAATTTCAAAGCAATTCGAAGCAATTGTGTCTTTCTCCGTACTTGTAGGAGGCGGGGAGAAGCGCAATTTGACGATCACGAATCAAGACAGCTGACCTCACCATCCCGCCTACCGTTCGTTAGACCCCCAGTCCTAATTAGACGATCAATAATACGGCGCCGAAGAAGTGAGGTAGCCAAGAAAGCGTTCAGGCAATGAGTGAAGTTCAGCCAATGGAGCTGAAAATTTGAGCTGGTTACTCTGCTCAGAACAAGCAATGTAAAAATAAATGTCTACGGCTTCCACCTGTGTTACTTACTACTTTCATCATTGATCTACAAGGGACATAATAACTCTTGGCGTTAAATCGACATTATACCCTCCCCCCCACCATAGCTTTATTTCCGTTGCCTCTTCCGTTTGTATTCCCGCCTCTTTCTTCAGATGAGGGTAAGGGGTGAAGTTTCCGTCAATACTAGTCAGGCTGGTGGGATCGAGCCTCTGAAAAAAAATCCCTCCTACCTGATCCTCTCAAACAGCCAAACACTCCCTCTCGGGGCACTTAATACCAACAGCCATCTCCTGCCTTTGCATGTCACATGATACTTCGTGGGGGCCGGCGCAACATGACCCTCCCCATTACATCACTGGACACGCTCCTATCGTATTTGGAGAGGGGCATCATGGTCGAAACTGAAATGATGGTTGCGTAAGTCCGTGCATGGCGGCAAATAGGGCCGAGAAGCTCATTCAGAGGCCTATGTCTTCCCGATACCTCACTACCCAAAACATTCATCAAAACCCTGATTGTATCACTAAACAAGTAGTTTTCACGCTTCAAAAACTTCCTCCAATGCCTGTTTGGCGTACCATACCTCTTTGCTTAATTGCGCAATTTCATCACTGCATTGCGCAATTTATCGAGCGATAAATTCATCGTACGATTTTTTTAAAGAGTGTTCACACTTGTGACATACGATACGATACGATTAAATTTTATCGGATGGAGTTTTAACAATTGTGCGATAAAAATGTCGTACGGATAATTCTATCGGACGTTCGGCGCCTAACATAACGGAGAAAAGGGTGGATTTTGGTGGAGAAAAGCACAAGTTTTCCATTTTATCGCTCAGCGGTGGAGGAATTAGCCTGGTCGGCAGAATCTTTGAATAACCAGAATTGATAATTTCAATGAACTTCGAGCTTGTGCTTCGTCGGATACTTGTAGGAGGCGGAAATAGTGTTTATGGACCCATTTGAAGAAAAACAACAAGAGTTACAGCCTTTCTCAGTCGTGGGGACATTCACGCGCAAATAGGGGCACACTGGATACACCATTCCGGACCATTACTGAACTTCATTCCTCATAAAAGGTCCTCATGCTCCATCTTGCCCAAAACACAATCAATCATGGGAGCGAATGCCTGGAAGGCACTAAGCTGCATCCACCCGCAATTGGCGATCACAAATCAGGCAGCTGACCTCGTCATCCCCGCCTACCCTTTCGTTGGACACCCGTCTTATGTAGCTTCGGTTAACCAGAAATACGGCGAAGTGAGGGTGGTAGCAAGATAGAAGCATTCGGTCAATGAGTAAATCAGTCATTTGAAGCTGAAAATGGAGCTTGGTTACTTGCTAGAACATGCATGTAAAAAGAATGCATACGGCTCACCTGTGACCCTATTACTGCCTCACTTGACCTGACAAGACAGTAACTTGGCGTAGATCGACATTATATCCCCCCCCCCCTACCCTATAGCTTATTCGTTTGTTTCTTTCTTTCTTCGTTTCTTTTCCTCGTCTCTTTCTCACATGAGGGTCAGGGTAAGGTTTTTCCGTCAAGATACGTCAGGCCTGGGTGTTGGGTCGAGCCCTCTGGAAAAAAAACCCTCCTTAACAACCGCTTCTTCTCTCAAACCGCCAAGACACTCTCTCCCCCCCACGCCACTCACTACAAACCGCCTATCTCCTGCCTTATGCATGTCACATGATACTTCGTGGGAGCCGACGCAACATGACTCCCCACCATTTACCTCCCTGGTCCGCTACGATCCGCATAGGGGGAGGGCTGCAAGATGTACGAAATGTGAATATGTTTCGTAGGTCCCGTGCATTGCGGCAATATGGCGAGAAGCTCCTTCAGATGCCATGTCTTTCCCGGTTGAGTCACTAACAATATCCAGTTGCATGCAAAGGGCAGGATATATGAGGTTGGTAGTGAGTGGCTGGGTGTGGGTGGGGGGGGTTGTGGTTCCATTCTAGAGAGGCAGAGTCGGAGGGCAGTTTTTTCAGAGGGGGTCGATCCACAGCCCTGACGTCTTGACGGGAACTTCAACCCCACTCACCCCCATGTAAGAAAGAGCGGAGAAGAAACGTTGAGGCAATGGAAATAAGCTAGAGGGGGGGGGGGGGGTTAAAATGTTCGACTCCGCCAAGTGAATGATGTCGTGTTAGGTCAGTGGAGGAAGTAGAAGGGTACACAGACGAGCCGTAGATATTATGTTTTACATGCTTGTCTATTCAAGTACCAAGCTCCAATTTCAGCTACAATTGTGCTTCCAGTCTTCCTGATCTAGTGATGCTTGAATGCTCACTGTTTTATTAAACTGAGGCGGAGAACTTCATGCCTCCTTGGCTACAATCACTTCGCCGTCTTCCGTGGATCACCGATGCGAATATTAAAGGACTTGTGTTCACGTCATGGTAGGCGAGGATTGTGATGTCAGCTGCTGATTCGTGATCGGCAATTGCGCATCTTTGGGACATATGGGGTGCCTCCCCGGTGGCCGATCCCGCTGCCGGTTACCTCGGTAGTTATGGGGAAGGGGACGGCTCAGCCTGGTCACTCGCCTCCCGGGAGACTGGGATTGGAATAGGCGGGTGGATGATCTAAGTGCCTTCCCAGGATCGCTCCCTTATTGATTGTGTTTTGGGGGGGGTCAGATGAATCGTAAAAAATTTATGTATGGAATGAAGTTCAGTATTGTCCGGAACAATTTTTTTAATCAGGTGCCCTATTTGCGCGTGATGTCTCCACGACTAGAGACGATGCTATAACTGTTGTTGTTTGCTTGAAAAATGTTCATAAACCTATTTCAGCCTCCTACAAGTACTGAAAGAGACCCAAGCTTCGAATTGCTTCTGAAATACATTTTGTTATTTAATTTCTTCCTGCCGACATGCTTTTCAATGCCTGAATCGACAAGAGGGGAAAATGCCTTTTCCTTCAATAACTGATCAATCTGACTGAACTCTTTCTTGGTATACACTCACGCCATTTCGCCGTATTAATTGGATACCGGTGCTAAGTAAGACTGGGTGTCTAACGAAAGGGTAGGCGGGATGGTGAGGTAAGCTGCTGTCTGATCGATGTCGTCAATTGCCGCTCTCCACGCCTCCTACAGTACTGAAAAGACACAAGCTCGAATAATGCTTTGAAATTACAATTCTTGGTACTCAAAACTCTGCTGACCAGGCTATTCCAGCCGCTGAAGCGACAAAAGAGAAAACTTTGTGCTTCTCTCAACTAAAATCCCACTACTTTCTCTCCCGTACTGTTAGGCGCCGAGACTCCGTAAAATTTCGTACACATTTTTATCGCACAAGTGTGAACACTCCATCCGTAAATTTTATCGTACGGTATCGTATCGCACAAGTGTGAACAGCGCTTAAGCAGAACTTCTGTTTTCGTGTCCTCTCACCAACTGGCCAAGTTAAGCCATCACACCTACCAACCCATCAACTACAGTGCACTCCTCTCCTATAGATTGAATGCTTTTCGAAGTGAATTCCATGTTTGATTCGATAGAAAACCAAGAATGTTTGGCAGGTGGTGCACGTATCATGACATCATTTTATTCTTGCTGATGGGATGCTTTGCCATCTTGCTAAACTTCAAAGGACTATAACTCCGTAACGGAAAGTCCGTTGAACTTCCAGTTTGGACTGCGCATTCATTTTCGATACACTATTATATCATGCCCCTTCATAAATCATCCTCCTTGTCCATCAACGTTGTTTACCAATTTTTTCGTCGATCAGTACCGCTACACAACAACATTTTATTGGTCCCTTATATCCGCCTCGATCATTATGGCCTGCATTCGTTCTTCGAACGGAAAAGACCTGAAGTCAGGCACAATGAATGCATATCCTATTACTGTGTGTCAGACATGGTAACATGCAGGAGATGATATAAAACATATTTCAATGTTCCCATACGAATCCACAGCCCAGCACATTCGTATAGACTACGATTGAATATCCGCACACGGTGCATGTACAAGTTCTAGGATAACCATGTGGTATGGGACCAAATTCACTGTAAAACTAGACATATGGCCGACCCCAAAAAAAAAAAAAAGCGGGTAAACCGCAAAACGGGTAATATTCCCACCTCGCGATATTGTGAGGTTGTTAATAATTTGCCATGTGCAGTGGACATGGAAGTCGGACCAACTTTCGAAAAATGCGATATTGGGCAATTAGCGTGACTTTGA